>CM052649.1:26553243-26577424 GCA_028533165.1 Leontopithecus rosalia | reverse complement strand
CAGAGATATAGACCAATGGAATAAAACAGAGGCATCGGAGGCAACACAACATATCTCCAACCATACAATCTTTGATAAACCTGACAAAAACAAGCAATGGGGAAAGGATTCCCTGTTTAATAAATGCTGTTGGGAAAACTGGCTAGCCATGTTCAGAAAGCAGAAACTAGACCCCTTCCTGACACCTTACACTAAAATTAACTCCAGATGGATTAAAGACTTAAACATAAGGCCTGGCACCATAAAAAGCCTAGAAGAAAATCTAGGCAAAACCATTCAGGACATAGGAGTAAGCAGGGACTTCATGACCAAAACACCAAAAGCATTGGCAACAAAAGCCAAAATAGACAAATGAAACCTAACCAAACTCCACTACTTCTGCACAGCAAAAGAAACAGTCACTAGAGTGAATTGGCAAACAACAGAATGGGAAAAAATTTTTGCAGTTTACCCATCTGATAAAGGGCTGATATCTGGATGCTCTTGTATTGGGTGTGTATATATTTAGGATCATTAGCTTTTCTTGTTGAATTGATCCTTTTACCATTATATAATGTCCTTCTTTGTCTCTTTTGGTCTTTGTTGCTTTAAAGTCTATTTTATTAGAGATGAGAATTGTAACTCATATATATATATATTTATATATATATATTTATATATATATATTTTTATATATATATTTATATATATATGTTTATATATATATATATATAAACATATATATATAAACATATATATATATGATCTCCATTTGGTTGGTAAATCTTCCTCCATCCCTTTGTTTTAAGTTTTTGTTTATTCTTGCAAGTGAGATGGGTCTGGATACAACATACTGATGGGTTTTGGCTTTTTATCCAATTTGCCTGTCTGTGTCTTTTGATTGGGGCATTTAGTCCATTTAAATTTAGGATTGACATTGATATATGTGAGTTTGATACTACCATTTAATGCTAGCTGGCTGTTTTGCCCATTAGTTGATGTAGATTCTTCATTATGGTGATGCTCTTAACCGTTTGGTATGTTTTTGGAATGGCTGATACTGGCTATTCCTTTCTATATGTAATGCTTCTTTCAGAAGCTCTTGTAAAGCAGGCCTGGTGGTAATGAAATCTCTGAGTACTTGCTTGTTTGCAAAAAAAATTTATTTTTCCTTCACTTATGAAGCTTAGTTTGGTTGGATATGAAATTCTGGGTTAAAAATTCTTTTCTTTAAGGATGCTGAATATTGGCCCCCACTCTCTTCTGGCTTGTAGGGTTTCTGCTGAGAAATCTGCTATGAGTCTGATAGGCTTCCCATTTGTGGGTAACCTTACCTTTCTCTTTGGTTGCCCTTAGTATTTTCTCCTTCATTTCAACCCTGGTGAATCTGACGATTATGTGCCTTGGGGTTGCTCTTCTTGGGGAATATATTTGCGGTGTTCCCTGTATTACATGGAGTTGAGTATTGTGCTGCCTTGCTAGGTTGGGAAAGTTTTCTTGGATAATATCCTGAAGAATGTTTTCCAGCTTGGATTCATTCTCTTTGTCACATTCATGTACAACTATCAAATGTAGATTAGGTCTTTTCACATAGTCCCATATTTCTTGGAGACTTTGCTCATTCCTTTTTACCCTTCTTTCTCTAAACTTGTCTTCTCATTTTATTTCATTAAGTTGGTCTTTGGCCTCTGATATCCTTTCTTCTGCTTGATCAATTCAACTGTTAAAACATGCAGACTTTGTGAAGTTCTCATATTTTTTTTAGCTCCATTAATTCACTTATATTCCTCTCTAAATTGTCTATTCTCATTAGCATTTCATCAAACCTTTCTTCAAGGTTCTTAGTTTCTTTGCATTGGGTTAGAACATGTTCTTTTAGCTCACAGAAGTTTCTTATTATCCACCTTCTGAAGCCTGATTCTGTCAACTCACTACACTCATTCTCTATCAGGCCTTGTTCTGTTGCTGATGAGGAGCTGCGATCCCCTGTAGGTGGAGAGGCATTCTGATTTCGGGGGTTTTCAGCCTTTTTGTGCTGGTTTCTTCCCATCTTTGTGGATTTATCCACCTGTCATCTTTGTAATTGCTGACTTTCAGATTGGGTCTCTGAATGGATGTCCAGCTTGTTGGTGATGATGTTTTTTCTGTTTCTTAGTTTTCCTTCGGTGGATGCCCCTCCCTCACAGAGCTGGACCTTCCCAGGTTCAGCTGTGCTTGCAGTGAAACTCTCAATCCTCAGTGCTTACAATTGCTGGGATTTTTTGTGGTGGAATTTCACCTGCAGCTACCCACTGTACCGGCTGAAACAGCGGCATTGAGATTCGTGGCCCTTTTCTGCCCGGGAATCTCTCGGTCTGGCTCCCTGTTTCAGTCCCCTTTTCAATCAGCTGAATGGGTGACTCTGCCTTCCCGGAGCTCCAAATGTCAAATAAAAGGGCCCCAGTCCTGTAGACTCTGCACTGAGAACCACTGCACCAGGGCATCGGCAAAACAGCCACGCCAGCCAGAAGAGTCGTGCTGATGACCCGTGGGGCTCCTCTGCCAGGAATCTCCTGGTTCATGAGCAGCAAAAATTCATCTAAAAGAGTGGCATCCACTCACTCTCTGCACTTTTACTGGGAGCTACAATCCTGAGCTGCTGTTAGTCGGCCATCTTGGATCTCCATGATGGAGGTTTTTAATACCACCATCCTGAGGTTACTGAAAGAATAGGGGAATGGGGCCAGGCACAGTGGCTCATGCTTGTAATCCCAGCACTTTGGATTTCCCAATTGTTTAAATTTTTATCAATTTTTTCTGCCTACTCTATGAAAAATGTGTTAGAATTTCTCATTTTGATTGGATATTTGTTAGTTACCTTTGCAATTATGTTGACTTTCCTTTTTTCTTTTTCTTTTTTTGCTTCATGTACTTTGGAGGCTTTATTATTAGCTGCATGCTACATTACAATTGTTATGATTTACTGGAAATTTTATACTTTATTTTAGTGTCTACCTTAATCTTTAACAATGATGTTTCATATAAGATAATTTTCTGTAATATTAATGTAAGCAATCCAGCATTATTTGTTTTATAATTATCTGAGCTACATTCATCTAGCTACAGACTATCCATTTATCTATCAACCTATTTATTCTTACATCACGTATCTTTCAACTTTTTGTATGATTTTTATTTGGATGTTTATTAATCTGTATATTAGTTAACATATTTTTATTCATTCTGTTAGTAATTTTCAGTGTCATGGTGAATTTTTTATTTATTGTTATCAGTAATATCCTTTTAATCATTTTACTATATTTTGTTATCAGTAATATACTTTTAATCATTTTTACTATATTTTACTATATTTTGTGCTTTTATATCTCATTTTTCTGTCTTTTCTCTTTTTCTCTCTCCCATTGGATTTATCACAATTTCTGCTTTCTTTTCCTTTGTTTTCTCCCCCCAGTTCAGGGGTTTAGAATTTCTGTATTCTACCATTTTTGTTTTTAGTGTTTATCTTTTTTTAAAAAATACAAAAGCATCAGACATTTTTCTTAAAAGGTGAAATTTAACTGTATCCTCACCTTCTAGCTGAATGATGCTGAACTGAAACATTTTTAACTCTTTTTTGTTGTTATTTAAAAAAAAAAGAGCAGCTCACTGCCAGTTCTTATTTAATTTTACATAAACATGCTCTTTGAGGCTGAAGCAAATCTGACCAATTTTTATTATGAAGGTATAATACAAAAACTATTCCTGAGTTATTTCTAAACAGAATTAACATCAAAATCATCTGAATCATCAGATTTGTCTATTTTGGAAACACTGAATTCATCAAATAAATTTTCAGCTAATACCTGTATGAAGGCTATGTTAATATCACACATAAGAATGCTATATTTCTAGAACTTGACATTTTCAGCAACTGAAAATCAGTATATTTTTAAATGGAAATACCACTACTAAAAAAAGAATTCTATAAACAGAACAATGTCTTTTGTTTTGAAAGTTGATATACTAGAGTGATGTAAAAATAATAATAAAAACAAGATATTTTGTAGAAAAGTTATTGGGGGGTAAACTCTGCAGCTGCAAACACCACTGATCAGTATTCTTGGGGCAAATGAAAAATGATTTAAATCTGTTACTTCTTCCTCCTGTCTTCTATGATGTTTGAGTTTGTTAAATTAATAACAACACATTTCCCCTCCAGTAACAAAAATTTTTAAAGTATCTCTATATTGAGCAATTTGTTTCCTTCAAAATTTTCTTACATTTTATTCTTCATACATAGATTCAGTGTTGTTCTTTTTGAAATGCCATTTTTTATAGTTCTTATAGTTCATTTATCTTAATTTTATGTGTTTTTTTTACTGAAAAATACTTTATTTGTGTTTGAATCATGGTATAATATTATAGGTTGATAGCATATTTTCTCAGCACTTTAAATAAATTAATTTCTTGCTTCCTGGTGCATACTTTTGTTCATGAGAAGTATACTTTTTATCCAATAATGTATATTTTTAGTTGTTTTTAAAATGATGTCCTCTGTTCTATTTGATCTGCTGATGTATATTTATACATACTTGTCTTGCCCCAAACAAACTATCCTTTGTTCGTCTGAGAAATGATGATTTTCATTATTTTTAAAATACCATCTCTGAATATTGCTTCTTCTCTAGTTTCTCCATCTGGAGTTTCTATTTTATGCTCCAAGATTTTATTTCTTTTTTTTAAATAATTTTATAAACATAATTTGAACCATTTTATTTTCTTTCTTTAAACTCTACAAGACTTCTCTCTGAACTTAAATTAAAACATAGAATATATACTATGAAACATTAGGCACGATCTTGCCATTTGCTACATCACAAACCTTCATCTCTCATTACATCTGTCTCTCTTCCTATGCTCATACATGGCAACACCGCCAGCCACGTATTTTCTAAACAAAAGAGAATGTTATTAGAAACCTGAAAAGTCTGTTTGCGATAGCCATGTGTTATAACCAGAAACAAATATAGTTATTGAATAAGAGTACTTGTTTAATGAATGATACTTAATTATAAAAGATTAATTAAACAATGAGCACATCGATAGTGGGAAATATTTAAACTGTTACTTTATCTTTTTTGTCAAGAACCGTGCCTGGCACATTTTAGGTGTACAGTAAACACTGACTCAAGGGAATTTATTTGGCATTAATGAAACATAAAGAGGTTGACTGATGGTAGGAGCATATATGCAAATTCTTAAAATATTTAACCTGAAAGTTATAAATGGCATTAAATAAACCTTTTAAAAAGATCATAAAATGTGATGATGAGAATTTTTTAAGGTGTTAAGAATGCACAGAAATGTGGTTAATAAAGCAAATCTATTTAACTTGGAAATTCTATAAAACAATCAACTTTTAGGTCTATGTACTGGATTTTGTAAGAAAATCAGATTACAAAATCATGTGATCGTATCAGTCTTACAGATGAGATAGGCTTACCTTACTTCCTTTGTATAGAAAATTGTGAAACTTATATTAGCCCATAGTTCAGACTTCCCTGCATAAACTGTACTGGCAATTACCATAAAAACGCAGAGTGCCTAATAAAAATGAATCCACTGTTTGGAATAAAACTCGCCTTTTATTGAATTCAGAGTCATCACATTTCTTCTGCCTAACCTCTTGAATAATGAGAGTTTCTACTTTCTTTAATGTTCTGAGAATTTTCTTTCTGAAAAACATAAAGGCTTATATTATTATGCAGAGGAAAAGGTATGGCCTTCTATTGTGAACATGCAGCAATATCCCATTTAAATAAAGTTGATTCAGCACAAGTCCTCTGGATACTAGCTATTTTATAGTTTGAAGAAACGTAGGATACTCGTCCGAGTTGCCTCTCTCATTATATGCAGGCTTTCTACCTTGAGAGACTTTCTCAGGATGTTTCTTATATTTTAGAAGAAAAGGCACAATAAAACGATAACATGATTTTTTTTTTCTTTTGTAGGTATAAGATACCTATATTTAAATAAACCTTTGGCTATTAACAAATAGTAGTCATGGACTCAAGAGGCTGCTATTACTTAATAATTTAAAGCCCCGCATTATTTTATATAAAAGGAATTACTTGATATTTGAATATATCTAAAATTTCAACATTCATTACATTCAAAACATTGTAAAATAATGAAGGTTTCTTACATAGTATTATTTTTATCCCCCATTAGATTATTAATATTTAATAACATTGTTTATTTGACCTAATAAAAATTATTAAGATGTTTTGAAAGCAAACTCTCGTAATCACATGCAACAAACAAATTTATTCATATGGAAGCATGAGTAGAAATCTAAAAATATTAATTTATAGAATATTTTGATGCAATGAGTATAATTGAACAGAAAATCAAAAAAAGTCATATTTTAAAAATGATACAGTGAGACTGAAATTTTTCACATTAAAAACTTTACTGGAAAATGTATTTCTCTAAACATCTAGTATTAGGTAGAAATCTGAATACTAAACAGAATGCACTCTTTTTTATGTACTTTCTCTTATACTGCTGGGCAGTGTTATATGCTTAACCAGGTAGAACTTGTATTTTTATATAAGAAAATCTCTGTTAACCACATGATTTTGAGTAAATTACTTAATACCTTCTGATGACTTTCTTATCTTCTAATTTAATAACAATATTTGTACTTATTTCAAGGGGTTGTTATAGGATTTAATTAATGTGAAATGTGTAAACACCAAGTTGCTGAGTACAAATTAAATATTCAATAAATGTTAGCTTCTTATTATCACTAAATAACAAATTCTCTACTTGGTCAGATAATCAATTCCTGAAAGTACATAAAATCAGTAAGTGGTATGTAGATAAAGAAGGGTGAGACATATGAATGACATAAATACTAGGGTCTTAAAAACAACACAGCATTAATGTATATGTCAAATTAAATAGAAGCTTGAGGCAGATTCTGCTGCTTTCATAGAGAATAACTTTATTTGCAGAACTCTGATTCTATGGGGGCCCTGTGGCCAGTTAAATGTACGCCAGTATTCCTCATTTCATGAATTCAGATGTGACCACATTACAGGATGCTGGGCAGTAAAAAGAGCTAGAAGCAACCTTTCCCATAATGTCATTAAAATAAAGCCATTACTTTTCTTTACCTTTCCTTCTTCTACCTGCCTGGAATAGTTAGTAGCAGTCATCTTGCAATAATGGAACAACATATATGAAGATGGAAGATGACAATATAAATGCTGGAGGAGAGGAAGAGTCTAGTTCCTGTTGAGCCACAGTACCAGGGCTGAACAACCTATATCGGAACCTCATCAAATGTTATTATAGCATATACTTGTGTTTAAGCCACAATAAGAGCTTATTTTTCTTATGTACAATTGAATGTAATCCTACCCAACACAAAAGTGATGAATGAAAGAAATAATAAAGATACACCATGCAACCAAAATTGTAACCTATTAAAAATTCTGTCATTTTTACTATCTTTGTCATTTGTGTTGCTTCTTTTTGCTATTTTCCTCTTGACAATATCCTAGCTGTTCTGTTTCCACCTTCTTTTCTAGCTTGTCTTCTACTTGACCATTGAGGTTTCTTGTAGATTGCTGCAGAAGCAGCCCCCAATGTGTCCTGTGTCCTTGTATCCATACCCTTGTATTCTTCCTTCTCACGTTGACTAAGATGGGCTTTGTTTCTTTCCTTGGTGAGTGAGGTATTGGCAAGTATGATGCAAGCAAAGGGCTTGAAAGGCTTGGCCACTGAGGATTGCTGTGCCTTTTGCTGTTTGTGGAATGAAGTCTCCATGTGAAGAATCCCAAACTAGCCTGATGGAAATGTGTGGCCTGGAAAACAGCTAGCATGAACTGCCAGTCATGTGGGGAATGATATTTTACAGCACTTAGCCCAAGACTATGCAATGAGTGATCTAAGTTGAAAGCAACCAAAGAACCACTCCATGAACCCAATGTAAATTGTTGACCCAAGCGAAAGTAAAGGAAACTGTTATTTTTTAAAACTATTTGGTTTTAAGGTGGCTTGCTACATAACAATAGATATGAGACAGGTTTTCTAAAGTTTCTTTTATGTAATTCTACGATATGGCTGCATTCTTTTTTCATCACTCCCAAATGGATATCTTCACACTTTAAATTCCTTTTGCCCTACAGATTCTCATCTAACTACCTTCTCAAGGTCTCTGTGAAGATGATACTTATAGAGGAACTTTAAATATATCAAATGTGTATTCCTAAATCTTCCTTAGTTTCCAATTCTGCCTCTGGGTGTCTCATGCCTCAATGACACTCACTAAATGAATGATTTGACAAAGTATGAAATCTATAAGTAATAATTTCCCCATTTGCTGTTGTTGCTTCACATATCCCTATTACAAAATCCTGTCGATGTTGCATGAAACAGCCTCTACTTTACATCAAATTCTCTTCATCTCTATTGCCACTGTGATCTGAGCCAAAAATCATCCCTCTCCCTAACTGTGGGAAAAAAATGCATCCATTTCCTTAGAACTCTTTTCTTCAATTTATTCTGCAAACCACAGTTAAATTTACCTTTTTAAATACAGATATAATTAAATTAACCTGCATTATATTCCATTGATTTTGAAATAAAAATCATTATGTTTATGTGATTGGGAAAGTTTCACATGATAATTGTTCACCTCATTTCCACATCTTACATTTCTGTCATTCTACTGTTTACTTTTTAAATTTAAGCCATATTTGAAGTCATTTCATTATATTCAATATCTCACACTCTTTCTAAGTGTTTTTGTGTTATGCTATTTAACCCTGCCCTCTCCATGGAGATCTGTTACGTCTTTGTGTCACTATTCAGTTTAAACAACACCTCATTCAAGAGATTTTCACTGATACCTCTTTCAACTTTTGAATACATAGAGTGTCCTTATTTTATGTTACAAAGAATGGCATGATAAAAAATATTTAAGACCAACTCTTGAGGGACAAAACAAAATTTTTATGTTCACCTTTGTTGATTTCTATTGCGTAAATATTTCCACCATAGTTGATTTCAAGTAGCATTACATTAACAGATCTGCAAAATTTCTAAAAAGTTACCAATTTCTGAATATTTAACAATTTGTTCGTATGAGCTGTTACAGGCTGGCTCCAGCACAGCACTAACTTCAGAGTCCAACTCTCTGCCAACCTGCCCAGGGCACAGTTAATGTGAAGGTCCCATGATGTTAGAGTCTATCTCTTTACTTCTTTTTGCTGTATTCCCACTGGCTGGTACAGTGCTCAACCCAAATCATGCAACTCATAAATATCCATTCAGTGTAAAAAAAAAAAAAAAAAAAGGAATGCGTGAATGAAAATAATTTCCGGTCGGGCGCAGTGGCTCAAGCTTGTAATTCTAGCACTTTGGGAGGCCGAGGCGGGTGGATCATGAGGTCAAGAGATAGAGACCATCCTGGTCAAAATGGCGAAACCCCGTCTCTACTAAAAATACAAAAAATTAGCTGGACATGGTGGCTACTCAGGAGGCTGAGGCAGGAGAATTGCCTGAACCCAGGAGGCAGAGGTTGCGGTGAGCCAAGATCGCGCCATTGCACTCCAGCCTGGGTAACAAAAGCGAAACTTCATCTCAAAAACAAAAACGAAAATACTTTCCTAGCCTCCAGGGCTGCACATCATTAGGGTGCTAAAGAAATGTCTGAAAGCAAACATCTCCATTCCTCTGTTTTGATATACACCCATCAGTATATTTGGGAGAGAAATTAAAATGATTGTATATAGGTGGAAAATGCTTAGCTGGCAATACCAATTCAATTTGTGTTGAAATATACCATTTTAAAATTATGTATCTTGAGTGCATATATATTTGTCAAAAAGAGATGGTATTGAGAAGATATTTAAAACTGATTTAAGATATCATATGCAAAGGCTTTTGTATGTATTAGTGTTTAAAACAACCAAGATTTGCAGATATTAAGTTACACACCTAGTTAGCTGTCAAAATAAAAAAAAGAACTAAGTGGATGTATAACCCAGTCTCTTTCAACTTATCTATTATTTGTAGTCTGAAGTATTTGAAATAAAATGATCTTGATTACTATAGAAAAGTTGCTTCAATAAGCTATAATTTACTGGAGATTGACTGTAGAAGTCAACAGGAGATGCAATGAATAACTTGGATGCTTTAGGAGAATAATTCCAAGAGAATAAACATGATCTCAGCCACCACAAAATTTATGCCAGAAAGCTTATTTCCCCTGTTTGCAAGTTAAATAATAAAGGACACTTAAGAAACAATTACAAGGTTATTTATTAAATTATCATGTTTTCATAATTCTAAGATAAATGTTTTTAATTTTCATGTAGCTAAAATTCAAATGAAATAAGTAAAACACCTTGAATTACAATTTAATTGCAATATTTGTTTCCATATTAGTAACATACTAAAATAATGATAACATCAATTTTATAAAATACAGTAATTTTCTGTTATAGTAGATATTATTTTACAAGTAGGAGATAAAATTACAAAAGTATCCTTTTTTTAAAGTTCTAATTCACAGCTACAAAGTGAAAGGGTTGTGAGTAATATATATTAGGTTATAATTAAAACAATGCAACCAAGGGGCCTGAAAACATAATTACAATATTAAAAATAACATGTATTGAGTTCTCATTATGGTTTTAAGACATTGAGGTAGAAATTTTCCAAAAAAATCCTTATACATACAATCAATTCTACATGTTATTTTATTTTTTGCCACAATTCTTCCAAGCTTAATTTATTGAAGAGAGGAAAAGACACTGGCAAAGACAGAAACAAAGGTGAAACAGAAAAAGGTGAAAGAAAAGAACACATCTGAAATTAAGCCAAATGTTTAAAAGAATGAGTATAATAGTTATGTTAAAGAGTATTACTAAAATTGTGGTCCTGGAATCATATCCATAATAATTACCTGATATGCTTGTTAAAAATGAAGATTATTTGCCTTTGAACCAAGCCTACTAAATCAGAAAAAAATCTGTAGATAGGGAATAGGAATCTTTATTTTTAACAAGCTCCCTAGAAAGTTTTATGCACAATAAAGTTTGAGAAAACCTGCACTGTAGGATGAAAAAAAAAACAAAAAGATAAGCCAAAAAGTAAATCAAGCATAAATTATTACATTATAATTTTAATCATGTACTGAGAACTGGCTAAGTATGCTGAGTGAGTGCTTGAAATTATAATCCTTTCCTATGAGTTTCATATGAGATTCTATTTAAAAGTGAATGCATTTCAGTTGAGTCATGAATAACTACTTACTGAAAGAGTGGTTTAATAGTACAGAATACTAGGTAATATTAAGTTGTATATGTTATTTATAAATATGATCTAAAGCTATCTGCTTTTTCCACTAAAGAATTTAAAATTAAAGTTGAATATTCTAACATAAATTGTTTTCTTTAGAAATAAATACTTGTTTTTCATATCTCTTATTCAGTGTTATAGCCTATGTATTTTGTCTTCCTAAAGTCATCTGGAGTGCTGTAATTTTGTTGGAAAAATCAACAATCATTTCGTCTGTATCAAATTGTAGGAGTAAGATTTTTTATTAAATATAAAAAAACGTTATTTATTTCCACATGAAATTAAAAATCAGTCAAAATGTTTTTAGTTTACTTGTAAAAACCAAGCTATCTGTTAATTTGAACACATAAAAATAAATTGAAAACATTCTATATCTTAAAAAAAACACAGTATAGTATATAGAAAAGAAAAATTAATAGAAATTTGCCTTAAATTAAACAATTAATTTCTACTTAAATCATCATATTGTGAAAACATATATACAAAATTTCCTGTTAACAATGACAAGATAACCCTAATTTTCTGTATATATCCACAATTGTTTTATTTTATTGTATTTTAACTAGATAGATTTTATTTACACAAGCATTGAAATATTTAACAGGAGATTGCAATTGTATCAATTTTGAACAAAATGCAACTAAAAATCATTACCTATGTCAAGTTTTTATTTTTTTAAAGAGTAAAAAAATTTTAATTAAATTTTTTATTTAAGGAGTGACAAATGCAAACATAAATGTACAGCAGTTTAGGTTAACATCTTGTCACTCCTTAAATAAAAAAATCTAAATTTTTTGCCTACCCACATGTTCCTATTTTAAATTTCTGTCAATATGAAAACATTTAATGTATATATCTCATGCTTAGACAGATGTAAATGACTTGCCTACAATTGAGAATTTTTGTCACTATTAAAACATTTAATGTATATATCTCATGCTTAGCTATAAATGACTTCCCTACAATTGAGAAGCAATTACTTAGCACAGGTAACTTTTATTTACCTCAGCTTTATATGAAGAGTCAAGGAGAGGAATGAAAGCTTCAAAAGGACAATCAAATGTCTTTTGGTCTACATTTTCTAAGGAAAGTTTGCTCAGTGTCATGTTCCTCTCTTGCTTTTCCTGGAGCAACTTCAAGGAAGAGAATATCTCCTCAAGTCAAGATTATGCTAGGGTAACATATTAGCTATGAATTGGTGCAGACAGCTTTCTAACCATTTTAAATTGCTCAGAAATACATAAAAGCCATGGATGTTAAAAGGAAAGCTCTTTTCCAAGTTTGCTATGTTCTTGATTTATGAGGTAGGGCAAGTAAAAGGGAGTTGAAGTTTAAACAAATGTGCCTTTGCTACCTGTGCTTATTTAGCAGAATTCTTAAAAGAACAAGCTCACAGACATAAGAATAATGACATTGGGACATTAGTAAACATGGTTACATTTAAATAATTATATATTTTTGACACTTATAAGAAAATGATTTAATAGAGTCCAGAACTGAAGTGAATACTAAAGTCTTTTCTGTAGAACTTTGCCCTTGATAGTGATCTATAAACGGTGATTTCCTTACATGGTATAATACATACATACACATAGATGTGCAAACATAAATACAGAAAGACATTTGAGTCTCACTATTTACCTTGAATTTAATGATTTAACTGTATGCTGTCTTTTGTTATAAATCCACGCATCCATTTTGAAAGTAATACAGTAGTGTTGGTAGAGTTCACTAATTAGTTTTTAAAAAACAAGTTAAATAATTGAAAATGGCAGAGTAGAAACTAATCATTGAAAGTATGATGGTTGTAGCAGTCTCTTCAAAGGTGTCTTCTGGGATTATATATTTTTGTTAAAAAGGTAGTTTTCCTTTATCAGAGGATATCATGAATCTGCACTGCCATTACTGCATTACATAAATTTTATCTCTATGGAGAATTCTGACCTTTCATAGCACAGAAAATAGACTGATAGCACTTTCAGTAAGTCCCATAAATTACACACCAGTTGTGTTGATGTTTTCTGTAAAATTCATGTTGAAATTTAATCCTCATTATTCTTTGGGAGGTAATTAGAATTATGTAAGGTCATCAGGGTGGGGGCCTCATGTTGGGACTGGTGGCTTTATAAACAAAGGGGAAGAGAGACCTGTGCTAGGACACTTGCTCTGCCTCACAATGTGATAACCTCTTACCATGGGATGATATTGCCAAGAAGCCTCATCAGATGTGTTACCTTGATCTTGAACTTCCCAGGCTCTGGAACCATAAGAAGTTACATTTCATTTTTTTTTTAAATAAATTACCTAGACTCAATAATTCAGTTATAGCAACACAAAAAGAACTAAGATACCAGTCTTGACATCACTAAGAATATTATGAATGCTGCACATTTAGGTTAAAATTTCTGAAAAGTTAGACAAGAATCTAAACACCTATTTTATATTTTACTTTTGCTCTTCTACTACCAAAATGCTCATTACTTCTTATGGAAGCAAAAAAATAACAATAAGCTGCAAAATCCATTGTCTAAATGTATGCTATTTCTCTCATTATGAGTGACTCCATGTAGTTTACTCCAAAGTTAGTTCATGAGGAAATTATACCTTGAAACTCTTAAAAGAAAAATGGCACCCAACAGTTCAACAGGCAAGGAAGACTTTATTCATGACTATTTTAAGAGGGAAAAGAGATTGAATCTAACTGCTGAAATGAGTCAAGAAAATTTTCAAGTCCTGGGGTGATCTAGTGTAAAAGTTACTGGGAGGTACTAATAGAGAATTTAGTCAATGTTATCAGGAGTTCTGTGTTTGCTAATTGGTGCTTATTGAAGTTAATCTCTACACAGAGACTGGAAGGTAAGGGCATATCTTTCTGGATGGTTACATTTCAAAAGGATGGCTCCCAGGTTCTTGAGAAAGTTATTAGCTGGTAATAAAAGTGGCCAAATGCTGGGAGGAGATTTCCATCTCAAAGGGGCAGGGAAAGAATTTACATTTAAAAGTTTTCTTAAGTAAATGCTCTAAGGAAAGGGAGGCTAGGAGTTTAGAGTCACTGTCTAAAAGTTACTCAAACTGAGCAACATGTAAAAGCTATCTTGCTCAAAATAAGAGAGAGAAACCATACATTACTCAGTACCATAGTTTGCATGCTACTTTTTCAGAGAGAAGACCAGAGGGTAAAGGAATCTTTTAGAAGACAAGGTGAGTTTCAATAACTGGAAGTTCTTTTTCTTCACTGCTTCTTTTGAGTCAATTTTTCTTCTCCAAGAAACTTTCAAAATATACTTCCTTCACCTGCCCCCAATCTAATGTAGTTGTCATTTCTCTGGACATGTTACAAGGAGTATCTTTTCAAAGTACTTTTGACTAGAAATTTAGCTTTTGAGGTCATTTTTTGCTTGCCTTATTACTGTAAGAAATTTCCTGGCAAGATATTATGAATTTTTTTTCTGTGAATTTTCAAGAATAAACTAAGTCCCACACATAGTAATAAACATTGAGTATTGTTGAATGAAAGAAGGGTTGTTTTTACTAAGTAAATACAGTTTAAAGTAAGCTAGGGTAAACAGAGTCACAGACGTAGAAATGGTTTTAAAAAGTCCCTAAAATCTCAAGTCTTAGAGCATTTATTCTGTCTCTTTGAGCATTAATGCCAGACCTACTAGGGAGCATTATAAATGAAAAATATGCAAATTAAAAATAATAGCCCAGTTTTAATGGGATTATAACAAAATAGAATATGAGCTTAACTTTGAATGTCTTAGCTTTTATGTTTGAAGTTAAATCCATGATACTATTTGAAACTATCTTTTGGAATGCAAATCAGTACCAATACTGCTGAGCATAGCAAAAATTAATGAAAATAATAACAGAAAAGGTCTTACAAAGTCTACTAAATTCCATTTTAACATAAGTAGAGTCAAAGTGGTCTTTATTATTATTTTTATTAACTGATTGTATGCAAACACATCCCTACTTATTTAACTGAAATATAAAGGAAGTTGTATACTTTCTAATAGGAAGAATGTATATAGTCTAAAGGGCCAAAAACTGTCACATTTTGAATTTTACCTGAGAAATAGTAACAAGTAACTCCAAATCTTTCGTATTAACTTTTACACATACTTTTAAATTGTGTGTGAATTTTAAATCATAGAAATAAATCATTAAATACTGAAAGCCAGTTTTTCTGCATTAATATTTTTATAAGGAAGTGTAACTTTGACAGAAAGTTGTATGTGTTTATTATTTAATTATAGATAATCATCTATTTGAAAGATTTTAATTTTTAAATAAATATGAAATCTGTCGTTAATAATGTACAGAAACCCAGATAATTATTTTTGACATAATTATTTCTCACAGAATTGAACATTTACAACCAAAATGCTCTGTCTCTGCTTCTGTTATATAAAAATGATGACACATTATGGTATTTAACAGTAAGCAACAATGATGTTTTTAAATAGAGCATACCTTAAATATTTATTTCAAATACACTCTCTGTGAACATTTTAATTCAGTGAAATTTAATTGAGACAATGAAACTATTATTAAGCATGCTCAATTTTGTTATGTAGTTTTATTTTAGAGAGAAATTTAGATTTTAGAAATTTAGAAACTTATGGCTTTAAGATAATCTCAAATGCATAGCAATTGAGGAAAAATGTATCATATTGGAGAGAGAGAGTCAAAGAGAGAGAGAGAAGAAAGAGAAACTGTAATTCTATAATTTTATATAATTGTAGAATTAATTATATAATTATGGTAATAAGGCTGGTTTTGATAATATTATTCACAAATAAATATGGTTTTGATTTGTGCCTTATCACTAAATGCTTTCTAAGACATTAATAATTTTAGATATCAACATTTTAAGATTTCCTGCTTTTCTATGTAATAAATAAATAGCAGCTAGTAAATGATTCTATTATTGCAATAAATCATCATATACGTCTATTAATGTGTTAAAATTTACATAATTAATACCTTCAATGAATGATAGAAAAGTCATTAAAATACTCTGAAATAATGAAGATAGAGTCTGCATAGTTACACAGTTAACTCTGAAGTGTCACAATGCCACACAGCTAATCTCCTTTGTGACACACCTGCCTCCCCCTTTGGACTTCAACAGTGATAGGCATCATATTCTGATAACTGCATCTACCAATATACAATCATTTCCAACACAAAAGGGAATACTTCTCTTTTGGCTTCCTCAGAAACATAAAAAGAAAACTGCCATAAACAGAAAAAGAAACAATCAACTACCAAAAAACCCACCCCACACTTCCCTGTATATTGCATGGGATTCTCAACAATGATCATGCCCAATCATTCTTTACCAAGTGAATCACTCCACAGAACTCCTATAGAATAATATTCTAAGCCTGGAACAGGACAGAGGCCTAGAATTTACAAAGGGCCCATATTAGTCTGTTTTCACGCTGTTATAAAGAACTACCTGAGACTGGGTAATTTGTAAACAAAAAGATTCGCAGTTCTGCATGGCTGGGGAGGCCTTGGAAAACTTAAAATCATGGCAGAAGGTGAAGGGGAAACAAAGCCGTCTTACATGGTAGCAGGAGGGTAGGAGGAAACTGCAAAGAACTTTT
The DNA here is from genome assembly GCA_028533165.1 of Leontopithecus rosalia. Classification (NCBI taxonomy): domain Eukaryota; kingdom Metazoa; phylum Chordata; class Mammalia; order Primates; family Cebidae; genus Leontopithecus; species Leontopithecus rosalia. The sequence goes on along the minus strand of CM052649.1, from coordinate 26,560,472 downwards.
AAACCACCAGATCTTGTGAAAACACACTCCCTGTCATGAGAACAGCACTGGGGAAAGTGCCCCCTTGATCAAATCACATTCTGTCAGGTTCCTCCCTTGATGCATGGAGATTACAATTCAAGATGAGATTTGGGTGAGTACACAGAGCCAAACCATATCAGGAACATTAGCAGAAGGGTAAAAACAGATGAGTTCTGCCAGGTATATGTCATCTTAGATTTTGATGTTGCTGAACATATTTTCTATGGCATATTTTATCATGGATTGTAGGACTATTATCAATATTAAATATGACAAATTCAGAAACATTTGCAGAAGCAAATATAAACTTAATTAGTAATTTTTTACCACATACAATGGGGGAACATTCTAGGAGAGTAATATTTGTGAGTTATACTGTGTTTCAGAAAATTACCTGGCTGTTTGCTTACAGTGAAGTCAGAGTAAAAGAATCATCATTTGCATCATAAAATATATTCAACATTAACAAACATAATTATTCATATTTCTGACATTTTTTAATCAGAATTACTTTAATGAAGAAAATATATTTATGAGAAAATGATTTATTCCCAAGTTGAGTGATACACAGTGTTGGGATGCTTCAAATATACACAACAAGGAAGTGTATATATCTTTTTTTTTTTTTGAGACAGTCTTGTTTTGTCACCTGGGTTGGAGTTCAGTGGCACAATCTTGGCTCATTGAAACCTCTGCCTCCCAGGTTTAAGCAATTCTCCTGCCTTAGCCTCACAAGTAGCTGAGACTACAGGCACATGCCACCACACCTGGCTAAGTTTTTTATTTTTAGTAGAAATGGTGATATGTTTGAATGTGTCCCCTCCGAAATGTCATTTTGAATTCCAACATGTTGTAGGAGGGACCCAGTGGGAGGTGACTGAATTATGGATGTGGGTCTTTCCTGCACTGTTCTCATGATAGTGAATCATTCTCATGAGATCTGATGGCTTTCTAAGGCAGAATATAAATGCACAAGCTCTCTCTCTGCCTGCTGCCATCTATGTAAGACAGGATTTGCTCCTCCTTTCTTTCTGCCATAATCATGAGGTTTCCCAAGTCACGTGGAACTGGAAGTCCAGCTAAACCTCTTTCCTTTGTAAATTGCTCAGTCTAGGGTATGTCTTTATCAGCAGTGTGAAACAGACTAATACAGATTGGGTTCTATCATGCTGGCCAGGATGGTCTTGAAGTCCCTACCTCAAGTGATCCACCCATCTCAGCCTCCCAAAGTGCTGGGATTACAGGCAAGAGCCACCGTGCCTGGCCAACAATGTGTATATATCTTTTTGATCATTGCTTAAAATATTAAATTTATTAACTATTTTCTTAGAAGGTCCTGAATTCACAATATTCTATTGCAGCTTTTCTACATGATGATAAAATCAGGCATACAGATCACTGTTTATGAATTATGTATGATATAAATTATATTTACATTATTTTGAAGGCACTAAAGCAAACCCCTGTATTCACAAGTTGAATGAGCTAACAATGTTAGTGTTAGATTCTCAAAATAACCCATTTATGTTCTTATACCTTACTTGAAAGAGCACTATATAAATCTGAACGATTTGCTACAGACTGCTACTTCAAATTTTGAACTCAGCCAGACAAGTTGGTTTACAGGCTATCAATTTCATTATTTAAATAATGTGGCAAGGAATCATTAATTGGTACACAATAGTATATTTAATTTTAAACAATGCTTATAGGCAAATTTTCAGGATTAATGTTGGTTATAGAATAAGGCATAAAGTAGGAAAGTAAATCGTAATTGTCTTAGTTTCTTTACAAACAACAGGAAGCATGATTAAATAATCCTTTTCATTCTCCTAAATATGTTTGTTATTTACCCTTCTACAGCTGGTGGTGATAAAGACTGAGAAAAATGCAATTTGTATACCTTTCTCTGGAGATTTTCAGGTGATTCTCTAGGTTTAATTCCTGAAGCAAAAAAATCTGCTACTGGCTATCCTGAGTGTAGGTTTGACAGCCTACCTGGAAAGCTGGCTAGTCACCTGAGGCAGGATGTGAAAATTACATTATATTTTGAAGTTTCTTTGTTGAGTTCAGCAAAGTACTTACACTATACGTTTATGTGCCTGAAAAAGTGAATGAAAGCACATATGAAGAAATACTTCTATAAGTAAGAATGAACATGAATATGAATGTAAATATGAATGTGAATAAGTGGGATATTAAACAGTGACTAAACAGCGAAGACACAAATTTCTGAAATTAATGCACACATATTAACAGACTGGAATTGTGAAAAAAACAGACACATACGTGAGTTTCAGTCCTTAATAAATGATGGTTCTTCCTTCACATCTGCCTATGGCAGAGAAATTGGTAAAAGAAATGTCCTAGAGCTATGATGAAGCGGAAAAATTGGACAAAACATATATATACATATATATATACGTATATATATATATATATATATATACGTATATATATAAAACAAGTCTGTTTCTACAATTTTGGCAACTGGAAGCTCAGAAATGTTATCTCTGAAAGAAGAAAAATAATTGAGATACACGGTGTGATTGTCCTCAGCTCTCTGTGGGACACTTTCTGAATTGTGGCAAAAGAAGGAGTCACTCAAGTACAATACTGGGAACTTCAACCCACCTACTGAAATTCCAAGAGATTGAGGCAGAGTACCAGAGGGGAGAGAACTGCCCAGCATACAGGTTCCCCCTGCACAGGGCCCACTTGATCATTTGGATAACTACCCCATAAGAAGAATTGGCTGTGGAAGAACAACTACTTGGGAGCTAATATCAGAAGACATATAGGATGGGAGATGCTCAATTTACAATCCATGAGAGTGGAGAAAGTGTTGAATAACCAGTGGAGGTTTCTTCTGCCTCCTTCAGTGGAGGCATAAGAATTGTCATGCTTAAGCGGTAGTCCTCACCTAAAACTATAGTGAAGACTTGCATTAGTTTTCTTCTACTGACATAAAAAATTGCCATAAACTTAGTAGCTTAAAATAGCACATATATGCTGTCTTACAGTGCTGGAGATCAAAAGTCTACAATGTGTCTCACTGTACTAAACTAAAGTTGAGAAGCTGCAATTATTTCTGGAGGCTCTAGAGGAGAGTCCATTTCCTTCATTTTTGAGCATCTAGAGGTGGTCTGCATTCCTGGGCTCATGATTCCCATCCATCCTCAAAGCCAACAATGGCCCTTTGAGTCTCACATCTCATGTTTTTTACATCATCCCTGTGACACCAATTGTCTTTTCTGCCTCCCTGTTTTACTTTAATGAACTATTATGATTTCATTGGGCTCACTTGATAATCCAGGATACTCTTCTTATTTTAAGGTCAACTAATTATCAACCATAATTGCACCCACAAATTTGACACCCAAGCCCCCTCTTGCCGTGTAATATAGCTTATTCATAGGTATGAGAATTAGCGCATGAATAGCTTGTAAAGTAGTAGGGGGGCATACTTCTATCTAACTCATTTCCTTTAAACACAAATTAACAAATAATGACCAAAAAGCACTGAAAGATTCCAAAAATTTCTCAAGGAATCTGACTTCTTGCCAAAACAATCTACAAAAGCTTTAAAGAAAGAAAATGATTCCAATCCCCCAAATTGCCAATATTGGGAATTAAAGACAGCACTATATATCAAACATTGAAAGGATAATAAAGATGAGTAATGAACAATTTTAATGCAGTGCTGACTTAAGAAAAAGGAAACTTAAATACTCATATAATTACTTTAAAAATTGAATTCATAATTAAACATTTAACTACAAAAAAATTCTAGGCCCAAATGGCTACACTGGTGAATTGTATAAAATATTTGATAAAGAAACATTACAAATGACACACAATTTTTTTTTCAGAAAATTGAAAAGACAGGAAATAATATTTTCTCTCTAAAACTAATGGTAATTTTTCTAACAGTGTAATTGAATATCTTTTGAAACCCTTCCAGACAGACTAAAATGTAAAAACATTTTGAAAAGCTCTCTGTATCTGTAACAAGTTAACCAGGATTTAAATGATGAAAATTCTATGTAAGAGATGGAAAAAAAGAGGCTAATGCATTTTGGGTCAAGATCTAGGTGCTTCAAATATCAAAGCTAAATAAATTGAAGAGCCAAACACAGGTCAGAAAAGGAGCACCCTTTTTCTGAGTAGAGAGGCAAGCATGTGCCTCAAATCAGTATCCCCTTGCAATCTGCACCCCCATCTCTGGAACTAAGCTGTACCCAACCTAACCCTTTTGGAAAACTGTTTGGTAGTTTCTTATAAATTAAATATACCCTTAACATGCAACTCAGAAATTATACTCTGAGTTTTTCATCAAAAAGATGCTAAACATGAAAACTTATGTGCATATGAAATAATGCACACAAATGTTCACAGAAGCTTTATTCACAAAAGCCATGTTGACAAATTTAAATCATCATCAGCATGTAAGTGAATGGAGTATTACTCTGCAAGAAAATATTATAAAGTCATTATAAACTACTCACCATGAGTATATACAATTTTAATTTGTCAATTTAAAATAAATGAAATATAATTCTTTAAAAAATGAATTACTGATGCAAATAATGACATGAATCTCAAAGCCAATACCACTGAGCAATAAGATTTTGAAACAATCACACATCCTGTAATTCTATTTACGTGGATTTTTAGAAAATGTTTATGAAATCCAGAGAAATAGAAAGCAGATCATTTCTTGCCTAAGAATGATGGAGTTGGGGGACACTGCAAAAGGGAAGAAGATAACTTTTGGGGACAATCAATAGCTATATCTCTCGGTTGTGATGGTGGGTATATGAGTTTATGTATTTGTGAAAATTATCAAACTACACACTGAATATCAGTTTATAGCAGGTAATAACAACTCAGCACCAACTTTTAAAAATAAATAACATTTGACCAACCAAATCAACCAAATACACAAAAAAATGGTTCAATAGCTATCAAAAGAAAAATATTTTTGACAATATAGTAGGCAAATACATTTTACTCAGGACTCCAAATTGCTAAGTTTGATTTTAAAATTTAGAAAAATGTTTTTAAATTATCATACATTTAAATATAAATATATTTGTACCATCAAAAATGTAAAAATGCAAATCACTGTGGAAGAAAACATTTACCATCTTATATCTGACATAGTGACCTAATCCAGAAAATTTAAATAACACAACTCCATAAAAAGAAGACAATCCAATAGAATTTGGACACAGGTTTTAGGCAGATATTTGATAAAATATGACATACACAGCCAATTAATGCACAAAAAGCAGCTTACTGTCATTACATATCAGGGAAATGCAAAATAAAACCACAAAGAACTACCATTACATATAAACTGAAATGGCTAAAATTAAAATAACGACACCAGATGTTGTCCAGGGTAAAAACTGATTTGAACTCATATAGTACATTTGAGAGTATAAAATGGCAAGAGCTCCAGTAGAACCATTTGCCATGTTTTGACAAAGTTAGGCACACATTTGTAGCATTAACAATTTCATTTTAAGGTATTATTTAAAAAAAAATGAAAACATATGTCCACAAAAACTACTTGTGTAAGAATGTTCATAGCAGTGTTACTTGGAAAAGACAAAAACATAAATAAATCCAAGTTCTGTGGATAACTGGATACGCATGATTTCACATATTCATCTGTTTAAATACTACTTAGTGTAAAAGTAATCCAATTATTTATTATATGTATGCAAAAACCATAAAGAAGTAAATCTCTGAAATGTGCTGAGTGAAAAATAGAATAAAGCAATATATATTGTATAATTGGATTTGTTTGAAATTCTAGGAAAAGTGAAATTTAGTAGTGACAGAAAGTAGATCAGTGGTGGTGAACATAGAGTGACTATGTAGAGTAGGAACAACTTGACCTCTACTCTCCTAGAGTTTTGGTTTGATTCTTATTTCATTTCTTGTTTCATTTTTGACTGGATCTGAGAATTAAAATTGACATAAGAGAAATTGCCTGGAGAAAAGCATCTAAGTTGATTTAATACAAGTTGTGGCACTGAAGACTTCACAAAGAAATGAAGACCCAAGGAAGTATGTAGAGTCAGACAGTTGTATACTGACTTGAACAAAAGAAAGCAAGTTGTGAAAATGTGATAAGGCAATGGGACTTGGGCTAGGGTAGTTAATTGGATAAAGAAGTGAAGAGGATGATAAGGGTTGTTTGTAAAGATTTCTCTTGGCCTCAACTCCCTGTACTTGATGATAAGAATGGTATTTTCCTTTTGGTATAGGGAAGACATCTTTCACATGGAAATTTCATCTCCTCCTTTTAAGAAATGAAAGAAAGGTCAGAGTGATTCTTCTTGAACCTGCTTTGTTAAATGTCTCTAATTCAAAATAATTCTTATGACAAAGTGGCATATTTAGAGGCGGTATGTGTGTTTGAACTACTTCAACTACAAGGTGACACATACAGGAATGACAGTAGTGTACTCTTTTCCTAGTTGGTGTGATTGTTGCATACATGAATACATTTGCTCAAATCCCTTAAGAATATACTAACAAAGTGTTTTATTTCTTGTAAAATTTGCCTTAACAAAAATTTTTAAAAAATAAAAATTAAAGAAAAATGAGTGGAGAAAAACAAGGAAGAAGGTGTGATTAAATATGTGCCAAAAAATGAAATACGAAAAGAAATAATTATCTATGATAATTTATATGGAGAACTAGAAATATTACCTGTTTGTCTTATACCTGAAACTGAAATAAGATATGAAACTTTTCTCCTAGAAAACAATTAGTGGAGTATATTTTACTTTTATTTTCTGCTGAGATATGCTGGAATCTTGAATAATTAACTGAGAAATAGATACTAGTTATTGAAGGTGTGTTTTTAAGCAAATTCCCTTCAGTAAATTGCTCTGACGGTATCTTGTCCAACTTAAAATTCACAATACCCTGGAAAACAAAGCAGTTTAGCCTGCTGTTGCCACAAAATGTTTTGCAATATAAAAAGTTTATGCACATAAAACAGGTGATTGTGCGACCCCCTGGAGACCCCTGCCCGGTACCCGATCCCAAGTAACAGCTCGAGCGAGAGTTGGAAGCCGAGTTCAGGTTTATTGGGACCAGCGGGCAGGCCAGGAAAGGAAGAGGATTGGGGCTGGCTGCGACCGCGTGGCTGGGGTAGGAGGGTTTTATAGGGGGGTGGACGGGCG
>CM052649.1:26489561-26552743 GCA_028533165.1 Leontopithecus rosalia | reverse complement strand
GGCTTTTCTCAAGGCAACGGGGAGCAGGAAGCCTGAGGGGAGGGCGGGGGCATGAGACCTGGGGGAAAGATGGCGGAGCTCTCTACCAAACAGTGATTATCGAACAAATTAGTAAAGCCTTGTTGATAATCTCTTCCAGGTCAGTGAAGTGTCAGTTGCCTTAAATAATAAGTAGACAATATTCCAGTATATGCCTAAACAATTGTTATACAATAAAAGAAGAATCTTATCTAATACTTGATAAAATAATTTTGTAATTCATTAACAAAACTTCATCATAATGAATACTTTAAACTGATTTCATATTTTGTTTGTGTTTAGTGAAATAGCTGCAAATTTTTTTCCTCCACAACAAGTGACACCTGTTGTCCAACAGACGATAAAAACTCAACTTTTATCATGTCAAATATAAACATGGAATCCACTGAGAACTAATATTTATTACTCAAAGAAATTATGCATATATTGTTATAAAATTGACATGGCATTACTTGGATTTTTTTTTACTGGCTATAAGATATTCCACAATATTTAAGTCCTTATTTCTCACTAAAAGGGGTTTATTCAGTTGCCTACCAAGGTGATAAATTTTCATCAAAACAAGTTATTTATTGAAAGTACAGCTTAATTCATCATGTTCATTACTACAAACTTTTAAAAATGTTTCTTTTACTTAATAATAAAATATAAATATTTCTAGTAATTTTTTTAAATTTAATATACAATGTAAGATGTACTTTAACATTAATCGACATCTATGAAGTACTATTTTTATGCTAGGCATTGTATACCAGTTATTCTATTTAATCTTTATAATCCTTCTTTAAATAGTTAATTACATTCCATACTTTGCAGATGACACAATCAAGATTCAGAGTTAAGTAAATGGCCTAAGGTCAATAAAAGGGCCCTTAATTTTCAGAGCCTGTGCAGTGCTCCTCCCCATGTGATCTGCTGATAGCTTTTATGTTTCAGAACCCAAAGAATCCCACTATTACTTAACTCCCTCATGCTGCTTATACCGTCACATGAAGAATTTCGATTATTTGTACATTTCCAGTTTATGGTATCGAATTGACTTTTGCGGGAACGACTTTCTTCTTATTTCCTCTTTGTCTTTCTCTTAAAGCTAGCTGTTTCCAAATCAGAATTTATCAAGGAACTCACTGCAAATAAGAATCTTTCTACACAAGAGAACATGAATCCTGTCAGCAGCCTGGATGATATTTATGCTTTTGATTTTAAACAAAAACTAGTAAACAATTGATCTAGTAAGTTTGGAAGAGTTTTACAACTCTCTGGTAGCTCCCAGGAAGACTGAGAGAAGTGAGAAGAGTCATAACAGATGAGACCCTCTGTGAAATGTCTCACTGATCACAGAAAATGGGCCAAAATCTATAGGAAGTTATGAAGTTGATGGTAGATTGTGCTCTCCATACATTTATTCTGAAATTCAACCAGGTTTAAAGCCCATATCAATGTTTCATTATATTTTGCTGAGTAGTGTTCTATTGTGTGGATATACTATGATTTGTTTGTTAATTCATCTATTGAACGTTTGAATGGTTTCCAATGTTTGTCTTTTATGTATAAAGCTGCTATTAATATTTACTACAAGTCTTTATATGCACATATGATTTAATTTCTCTTGGGCAAATACCTAGGAGATGGATGGCTGGATCATAGATGAACAGATACATATTTCTCTTCTTTAGAAACTGCCAGACTATTTTCCAAAGTGAATGTATCATATTTCATTAATACCATCAGTATAGTGTAGCCCTAGTAATTTTTTATCCTTGTAAACACATAGTATGACCAGTCTTAGCCGTTTCAATACATCTGTTGTGAACCCGCATTGGACTCTTAATTTACATTTATCTAATGCTTAATGATGTATTTTCATTTTATGTGTTTATTTGCCAACCACATATCATTTTTGGTGAAGCATCTGTTGAAATCTATGGAATAGAAATTAGTTACTTGTTTCTTATTATTATTCAGTTTTGAGAATATGTGTGTGTGTATATATATTCCCCTTTCAGACATAATTTGCAAAGATTTTTCTAGTGCTTACTCGTATTTTCATTTTTTAACAGTGTCTTTGAAAAGCAGTATTTAAATCAAACATCACCTGTTCTCACTCATAGGCTGGTGTTGAACAATGAGTACACATGGACACAGGGAGGAAAGCATCACACACTGGGGTCTGTAGCTGGGGGAAATAAGGGAGGGACAGCAGGGCTTGGGGAATTGGGGAGGGATAACATGGGAAGAAATGCCAGATATAGGTGATGGGGAGGAAGGCAGCAAATGACACCGTCATGTGTGTACCTACACAACAATCTTACATGTTCTTCACATGTACCCAAAACCCTAAAATGCAATAAAAATAAATAAATAAATAAAAAGAAAAGCAGTATTTAAAAAGTAAATTGATGTCATATTTAGGAAAATGTTTGCCTAATCCAGACAAATAAAAGGAGGTTTATTACAGAGATCCAAAAAACCAGTGGTGTAAATTCCTTTCCAGTCCCACTCCAAAAACCTGGGAACTGAGATGAAAATCCCAGCCCAATTGCAGGAGAAGATTGAAGTCCCAGCTCAAACAGGTAGAGAGGACAAATATTCCCTTCCTTCACCATTCTGTTCTATTCAAGCTCTCAACAGACTGAAGGAGACCCACCCCCATGGGGGAGGGTGGTCTACTTTACTGAGTCTGCCAATTAAAATGCTACTTTCATTGGGAAGCATTCTCACAGACACACCAAAAGTAATGTTTAAGTTGGGCACTCTGTGACCCAGTCAAGCTTGTTTATGCATACAATTAACCATCAAACCCAGTTATAAAAGTTTTCTTTTTTGTTTTCTTCTAAGTATTTTAAATATTTAAGTTTTCCTTTTGGGCCAATCTTTCATTATGAATTAATCTTTGTATCAGTTCTGAGGTATGGATTGAAGTTAAATATCTAATGATTTCAGTATCACGTTTTGAAAACACTATGCTCTCTCTGCTGAACTGCCTTTATGTCAAAATAAAGATTATTTGTCCAGATATGATTTACTCCACTTCTGGGCTCTCTATTCTGTTCTAATAATTACTTACCCGTATTTACACAAATACTGAAGAACTGTGTTAAGAAAAAAACTTCTCTTCCCAGGTCCACAAAAGGTATGGTTTCAAAGGCAAGAGTTTCCCAGTGTCACGCCTCCATTCACACCCCCATCCAGAAACATAAACTTCTTTGTCTAGGTTCCTGCGCACATGCTAGGTAGAGGAATTCAGGTGGGCTTCTTTGTTCAAAAAGTCCTAAGAAAGCTCTGGGAGGAGGGGACTCTGTTGCAAACCAAACAACCAATCCAGTATCAGAGTCAAAGATCAATCACTCCAGAGGAAGTTTGAAAAAACTCCTCTCATTGAACAAGAACATGAATGAGGAGGGAATAACTCCAGGGTTAAAATTCCACTGCTCCTTACCTATAGGGAGATCCCCTTCAGATTCCCCTTCCCAATAGCCTGGGAGCGCACGCTCTCTCTCTCTCTCTCTCTCTCTCTCTCTCTCTCTCTCTCTCTCTCTCTCTGTCTGTCTCTGTCTCTCCTTCTCTCTCTGAATCTCTTTGCCTAATAAATATTAGAAAACTCTTTGGCTCCACAATATTTATTCTAATGCTAAGCTCACTGCGCCTCCAGGGCCCCTTTCCCCATTCTTTGGAGTAAGAGAGGCCAAGGATCTTGGCACATCAGTGAACTGGAAACATCTTCAGGACAACTCTCTCCCTCCTCCAGCTACATCTCTGGCAACTCAGCCAGAAGAAATGTCAGACTTCAGAGTGGTGAGTGTTATCAGACCCCTTTCACTTGCTAAACTGTACTTGTACTTCTTTTAAATTTGTTAAGGAGGTAAAAAACAGGTGCCTGTCCACCATCTAAGTGTGAGTAGTGTGGCTGCCGGACATAAAGACTTAGTCCTCAGGTTTTCTGGGAACAGACTCTCCAACCTCCAGCTCTCTGGAACTGGGAGTGTCCGTCAGCCTAAACCAGCTCCATTTCTTACTATTCTTTCTCTGGGCCAAGCTGAGGGCCAACTGGAGGAAAGAGCAAGGTCCCAAACTCCTAGTTCAGCCCAGTAAAGATTGGGGTCCACTTAAACCTCCAAAGAAAAAGCCGCCTATGCAAGCTATGCCCAGCCTTTCAGACCCCAACCTCCTGGGTCCGGATTTCCATAAGGCAAACTTCTTCCTGGCTCTTTCCTCTAAGACATTTCCTACACATCAGGAACTCCTACAATGTACAGGGCCAGTTCCCTTAGTTCCCAGTGCTAGGTTATGTCCTAACAGAGCCAGAGTCTACCAGTGGGTATGGGAGGCTAGAAGACATTTGTTTTTTGTCACCTGCAAATTCCCAATCCAACTGTGTGGTGCCAGAATCTAATAATGTACAATTTGTCTTGCCTAGGATTGGCTCTCTCTACAGCAAAATTTCTTCATCTAAAATACCATAGTCAGACCTGAACTGAGGCCCAAATAGTTAATTACAGGCCCCACAACCCTAGGGCATATTCCTATGATGAAAAGTGGGGTGGGGGAGGAGGTCCAGGTCCCAGGGCCAGCCATTCCTTCTTTAAGATTGTTGTACTTAGAGGCCCCTCTCAAGTTTATCCTCTTAGGGAAGCTTTATGGTCAGGTCTACGTTTATTTAACTCTTACTGGGGAATATTGGCACCTACCGCCCAAGCCTCACGGGCCTAGTTCTTCAAGGATGTGCCAGTTCAGGGCCACTGATCCTGGCAGTCCCCATGACACCAGTAAGTGTGATGAAACTCGGCACATGGGGAGCCCAGAAGATGATCATGCATCTAGGGTGCAAGGAAATTACAAGGTGCTATAACTGGGGGACACCCCAGGGCTAGCAGTTTCAAGGAATAGCTAGGAATGCAGGCACTGCTGTGTTCAATTTCAGATGGGTGCTACTCTTCCCACGGCAAAATCACCCTTAAAGTGTATCCTGGGTAACTGGGACCAATTTGACCCACAATCTTTGAAGAAGAAGCTGGCCCTGTGGCTAGAACAGAGTCTATAATCATTACTAAATCTATCAACCTCATTGTTCTATAATAGAGACCAGGAGGAACAGGCTGAAAGGAACAGGAGGGATCAGAGAAAGGCCACATCCCTAGTTGTGGTCTTCAAGCAAGTAGACCTACCAGGCTCAGAAGAGAGAAAGGCTTGGTTTAGCCACCAGATGGCAGAGCTTACTACTACTGCAGCCTACTGGGACACTTTGAGAGACTGTCCCCAGAGGAATGGACCACATCCTCATCCTTTCCCACTGTGCCAAAGGGACCACTAGAAGACACACTGTCCCAGGGGATGAAGGTTCCCAGGGCCTGAGGTGGCAAACCAGATGACCCAACAACAGGACTGAGGGTACCTGGGGCAAATGCCAGCACAAGCCATCACCCTCACCAAGCCCCGGGTAAAGATGACCATAGAGGGCCAGGAGGTCGATGTTCTCTTGGACACTAGCACAGCCTTCTCAGTTTTGCTTTCCTGTCCTGGACAGTTGTTCTCCAAGTCTGTAACTGTCCGAGGAGCCCTAGGACAAGAAGTCTCCTGATATTTCTCTCAGCCCCTATGAGATGCTTTATGGGCAGCTCTTTCTTTCTAATGATCTCGTATTAGACAAAGAAACTGCAGATCTAAAAAAGACATAACCCCCTTGTCTAAGTACCCACAGGTTCTTAGGACCTTACCTGAAGGACACCCTAGTGAAAAGGGGAAAGAGTTGCTCTGCCCTGGAGACTTTGTGCTTGTTAAGTCTCTCCCTTCAGACTCTCCCTCTCTAAGCCCCTCTTGGGAAGGTCCAATTTTGGTTATTCAGTCTACCCCAATGGCAGTTATGGTGAATTCATCACACTTGGCTGAAGCCTTGGACACCTCCTGACGAGAAATCATAGGCCCTCCGCTCCACAGCCTGAAGTTACAGGACACAACCCTTCATACACCTGTGAGCTGTTAGAGGGTCTATGTTTGCTCTTCTGATGAGATTCCCAGGAAAGTAACTACTCATGAGTCTAACTTATATCCTGGCCTTAACAGGACTATCACTCTTGACTTTGCTATCTGCGACTGGACTCTATGTGGTTGCCCCTATTGATCCACCTAATATCTCTCCTCCTCTTCTTCCTAGTGCCCCCCTCATAACAATTTACACCGACTCTCAGGTGAAGAGTCTTCTCTTACCAAGGCCATGCCATATTCAAACTCCAGTTATGCCTTTCACAGTGGTGGGAGGGTGGAATAATAGGAGAACTTGGTACTGGCATTGGAGAAGTTACTACGTCTACTCAGTTTTACTATAAGCTATCTCAGCAGTTAAATAATGACATAAAAAAGGTTGCAAATTCTCTCTGCAGAAGCAGCTTAACTATTTAGCTGTCGTAGCTCTTCAAAATAGAAGGGCCCTGAATTTGGGGGCCTGAATTTGCTAACAGAGAGAGGGGGAATCTGTCTCTTTATAGGAAAAGAACGCTGCTGCTTTATAAAACAATCAGGTATTGTCTTAAAAAGGTTAAAGAACTCAGGGACTGAATCAAACACAGGGCTAAACACCTTCAAGAAACAGGACCATGGAGCTTGTTTAACAACTGGCTGTCCTGGCTTTACCCTTTTCTAGATCCGTTTATAACCATTCTACTATTGCTGGACTTTGGGCCTCTCATCTTTAACCTTCTTGTCAAATTCATTTCTTCTAGAATTAAGGCCATGAGGTCACAAATGGTCCTGCAAATGGAACCCTGGATGTCTTTAGCTCATGAGTTCTGTCATGGACCTCTGGATCAACTTGCAACCCTGGAAGATGACCCTCTGGAGGAAACCTCAACTGTAAGGCTCTTTCTAGGCCCCAATTCAGCAGGAAGTAGTTAAAGAGCAATTGATGCCTGTGTCCCAATGGCAGTTGGACTTTCCTGTTCAGACAAGGGACTGAGGGACTGTGTTAAGTAAAAAAACTTCTCTTCCCAGGTCCTCCAGGGGCGTGGTTTCAAAAGCAAGTTTCTCAGTGCCACACTTCCATCCACATCCCTATCCAGGAACATAAAGTTCTTTGTCTAGGTTTCCGGTGTGGGCTAGGTAGAGGACTCCAGGCGGGCTTCTTTGTCTAAAAAGCCCGCAGAAATCTCTGGGAGGAGGGTGCTAGGTTGTGGACCAAGCAGCCAATCTGGTGTCAGAGTCAAAGATCAATCACTCCAAAGGGAGTTTGAAAGCACTCCTCTCATTGGACAAGAACATGAATGAGGAGGAAGTAACTCCTGGGTTAAAACTCCAAGACTCCTTACCTGTAGAGATATCCCCTCTGGATTCCCCTCCCACAATAGCATGGGAGCTCTGTCTCTCTCTGTCTCTGTCTGCCAAAGAAATTGCTTTTTCTGCAAAACTCTTTGGGTCCATGATATTTATTTGAATGGTAAGCTCACCACACCTCCAGGGCCATTTTCCCCATTCTTTAGGGTAAGAGAGGCCAAGGACCTTGGCAGGTTGGGGAACTGGGAGCATCTTCAGGACGCCCCACTCCCTCCCCTGGCTACAATACCCACATTGTCTTGATTACTGTAGTTCTATTATAGTATTGAAATAAAGATAGAATTAGTCCTCCAACTTGGTTTTGCTTTTGAAAGTTCCTTTCAAAAGCTCTTCTAAATCCTTTCTATTTCCATAGGAGTTTTACAGTGAGTTTATCAATTGCTCCAAAACAGCCTGAAGGGATTTTGATTGAGATTATTTTAAATGTATTGATTAGTATGGAGGTAATAGATATCTTAGTGATACTGGGCTTCTGACACATGAGCACAGTGTAACTCTTCATTTATTTATGTCATCTTTAGTTTTCATCAGGAGTGTTTCATAGTTTTCCCTATACAAGTTTTTCACAACCCTTGTCAGTTTTTCTCCTATCTTAAAGATAAAAAATTTATTTTATATTACTTTTAGATATTTGTATTTCAAGGAAAGACAATGAACTAAGACAAACAGAAAATTGGGAAGAAATATTCACATAAAATCACTTTTAGAAGTTGTGATAGAAATATACATTATAAATTCAACTAGAAAATTATGTAATATTAATAGTTTGCTGTTCTAAATGATTTTTATATAAAATTTGTTTTCAGCTGCCTGTGTTTTAACTATATTGGAATCTGTTGCATACATAACAGATTCTTTCTTATATACATTCCTCAAACATAATTATATTGACTTATAATCTTCCTTCAATTAAGTTTATAATAATCTAGAATTTCTTTTATATATAAAACTTTATTTGATCTTTTACTATTAATAGAATCATCACTATATTCATTTTATAAAATAATAGCATGAATAAAATTTCTCAGCGATCATATGTAATTTTTTATATACAATTTTTATTTTACTTAATTCAGTTACTATCAGTTATCGAAGTTATATTTTTCCTACTTGCAATTACTTTTTTAAAAAGTGGATGTTTTACCAGTCTCATTATTTGCACACGTGGCAGGTAAGAGAATATCTTTATAAATGAATAAAAGAAATGACTATAAAACCAGAACCATATAACCCTGGAAGTCTGCATGGTAATAAGCCAATTTTTGTGGAAATGAACTCATTAATGCTAAATTTTTGCTGACTTCCAACTGATCTAAAAACTGCTTTACAAAATTCAAAAGGCACTTCATGAATTGTAGAAAAGATGAAGAAAAAAGGGAATGAACCAACTATTACCAAGCATACTTCACTCATTTGCCTTCCAACGAACTCCCCTATAATCTATAGCTGAGAGCTGGGGAAAAAAATGAATAAAATTGATGAGGGTGAAAGAAGGGTTCTATCAGAGTTTCACCAAAAGCTTCTTGTTGAGCAGTGCAAAGCAGTTTAAACATGAAGTGCAGCTGGGCTTTGATTATTTGTTAGATATTATTGTACCTTTCCTTGCACTTGCCAATTTTTACACATTTCTCAAAAAATGTAATATTATCATAAGAGTGGGATGTAGACACTGGAGGGGGCAAATTAAGAAACAAAATAGAATTTGAAAAAAGATAATTATACAACAGATAGAAGGAAACGTGAGAAAAAATTTCACATGTTTGTTAGACTACTTATGTAAAAAGTCATTTAAAATACTTGATCAAATTAATAACTGTATTTTATAAACATTCATAGGTTTATAAGCAGAAAAAGAACTTAAAGATAATAATTAAAGATGTTAGTTTCCTATAATAATAATTATTTTTATTAAAATACCCTTGAATGTATATGGTCCATTTTAAAGGACACAAAATTTCAATGCATGTTAAAAGATAATGGATCTCAAATATAAGGTTTTAAACATCTTAATAATCAAAACAATTAAAAATTTGATTTTTCTTTTTCATCGTATTTTGAAAATGTGATGATGACAAATTATTATTTTGCCACAATTATTTACAACCTGTTTTCTCAAAGGTCTACTTCTTTGAGAAAACAGGTTGTAAATAATTGTGGCAAAATAATAATTGTATCCTTTTATGTCCAAAGTATGGCTGATTTAAAACAGAAGCAAACTGCCATTCTAACAGAAGGTATTCTCAGTTAAGGGGACAATATTGTTTCTATTTATTGTTTATATTCTCCACCCTTAAATTCAAGTAATAAATTGTTGTCATAGGACAGTTATTACATCAAGAAGAACCTTACAATTAAGCTCAAGACCTACAAGAAGCTATTAAAATTAACGGAGGAGCCAAATGTGGAGCAGAACATTTCTGGACATCAAGTTGACCTGCTAACATTTCCTGGAACAGGTACTTTTCTGTTTTCCACAATAAATATACAAACCAAAAGTGTAAAATACCTGTCTAAGAGCAAATGCAAATAGAATTGGAATATTCCATTCATTTTTTCAGCCTAAGTTTATTTGATAGTTAGTTTATCCCTTTGAAATCCATCAGTATCTCATATACCATAAAAGAAAAGTAAAAATTGTTTGATTTTTATCTACCATATGCAATTCAACTGGTTAGACATTCAAGAAGGAGAAAGTTAATGTTAATGAGAAATTTATTATCTCTATGATAATAAATTTGTCAGGAGTTTACTATATTCTTCACAAAGATATAAGTGCTATAGAAGAAATTTAATTAAAATTTAAGTTACAAGGGAGCCACAGAGCACATAACAGAGTTTTTGTTTTTGTTTTTGTTCTGCAATAGCACAAGGGGATTTTAATGCAAGAGATAGCCATATCAATTGGCTACATATGTCTATATAAGACTTCAAAATAAAAGTGATAATGGTAATTGGTCAAACAAAGGCAAAGACATAAAAATCATGTAATGTTTTCATAAAATGGTGATTCAAATTATGTTTTTTAAAATAGATTTTTAAGAAATTATTGGAAAAATTGGGCTAAAATTTTTAATAACTGGTATGTCTTCCATGAACTGGTGTGCAACAGACTTTAAGTTTTATTCTATTATTTTTGTTATAGACTAATTTTAGGTGGTTCATTTTCTCCTATATTTATCTACCTTTTCCTGTCTCTCAATAAAGATTTACTAATACCTACACTAAAACTTTGCCAAAGACAGGTTAGTTACATTTTCCCAGGTAATTGAAACAACATTTACTATAGAGAGTTCATCAGCACATATTCTGGAGAAATTTCTTTCTTTCTTTGTATTTCTTAATTGATGATCCAACACAAACCATAGTTATCACTTCTTATTTCTACACTTAAAAAAATCATAGCAGAAAAACTCTATTTGTTTAATGACTCCTAATTTGGATCATTCCCATAAAATTATCCTGCTCTCCCAAGCTGTTTCTTGCCTTTGATCTGCTGATAGAATACAGTTGGATCTTTCAGCTCTCACCTAGAAGAGTCCCTTTTTCCCTTCTGAACCACCTTTTAAAAGAAATAATTATATTTAGAACTCGAGAGCCAAAAATGGTTTATTTCTGAAAAATCAGATTATTTTTATTTTCCCCTCAGAGTGAATAGGACTTGTCTGAATCATATCTTAAATATGCTTTGGATTCAAACATTCTGAGTTTATGAGCCTAGTCTCAGTTTCATTGCAACTGTAAACTTGGGAAGAGCAACCAAAAGTACAAAAATAAACAAAAACATAGAAAAAGTGAAAAATCACAGAAGATAAACAACAGACAATAGGAAAAGCCAATCTAATATTTTCAAGATTCATGCATCATGTTGTATGTATCAGTGACCCATTTTTTTTATGATGAATACAATTTGATTACAAAAATAAGTCATATTTTGTTTATTCATTGATGGAACTTTGGTTGTTTTCACCTTATGGTTATAATAACCAGTGATGCTTTGGATCTTGTTGTGTGTTTGTGTGTGTACATGTTTCCGATCTTGAGTTTATACCTAATAGCAGAATTGATAAATCACATGTTAACACTATGTATAACTTTATGAGGTAATTCTAAACAGATTTCCAAGGTGACTGTGCCATTTGGCAATCCCACAGTAATGCATGAGTCCCAATTTGTCCATATCATCTCCAACACTTAGTTTTCATTTTTTTGATTAGGTAACCTATTGTGTAGGAAATGGTATATCATGGTTTGATCAATTACATGGAGCTTTTTTTCCCACATGCTTATTGGGCATTTATATAAATTATTTGGAAAAACATCAATTCAAATCCTTCATTTTTTTTTTATGATTGTGATATTTGTGGTCAGGCAGAGTGGCTCACATCTATAATCCTAGCACTTTGAGAGGCTGAGGTGGGCAGATCACTTGAAGTCAGAAGTTAAAAACCAGCCTGGACAACATGGTGAAACCCCATCTCTAATGAAAATACAAAAATTAGCCAGACATGGTGGGGCATGCCTGTAATCCCAGCTACTTGGGATGCTGAGGTGGGAGAATAACTTGAACCCAGGAGGCGAAGGTTGCAGTGAGCTGAGATTGCACCACTGCACACCAGCATGGGTGACACAGCAAAATTCCATCTCAGAAAAAAAAAAAAAGAATGTGCTATTTTTCTTTTTGCTGTTAAGTTGTAAGAGTTTTAACATATTATAGTATATTATTAAACTATAGTGTGTGTGTGTATATATATATATATATATATAATAGTACTCACTAAAATTAGTGAATACTATTTTAACGAATGCTTTTTTTATTGCTTGTGGTTTCATATCATATCTAAAAACCATTGCCTCATCCAAGGTCAAAGAAATGGATGTACAATGGAGAAAATAAATATTAAAATAGAAAAATAATCATGCCTATATATTTTTCTAATAGCTTTGTAATTTTAGCTCTTAAATTTATGTATTTAATCTATTATCACTTAATGTTTTCTATGTTATGAAGTACCATTCCAAATTTATTCATTTGCACATGAGTTTCCATTTGCCCTGGCACCATTTGTTGAAAAGACTTCTTCCATTCATTGGATTTCCTTGGCTACTTGGTTGAAAATCAACTGACCATTAATGTAGAGTTTATTTCTGGACTCAGAATTCTGTTTAATTAATTTCCATCTACAGTGTGCTACTAACACAATATATTGATTACTGTAGCTACATAGTGAGTTTTGAAATTGGCAATTGTGAGTCCTCAAAATTTTTCTTTATTTTCAAGAATTTTTGGCTATTTTGGGTCTCTTGCATTTTCAGATAAACTTTGGGGTCAACTTGCCAATTTCTTCAGTAAAGGAAGCTGGGATTTTGATAGGGATTGTCTTGAATCTGTAAATCAACTTTAAAATAATTCAGTGAACATGAGATGTCTTCCCATTTATTGATTACCTTTAATACTGTTCTGTAGCTTTAAATATGCAAGTCTTGTACTTCCTTTGTAGAATACATTTATAACTTTTTTTTAAAAATGGAAATGATGTCTTAATTTTATTTTTATATTTTCATTACTCATGTATAGAAAGTGATTTTTGTATCTTGATCTTACATGCTGCAATAATGCTGAACTCATTTATTATCAGGTTGGTGCAAAAGTTATTGTAGTTTTTGCAATTACTTTAGTTCTTATGATTTCCTACATATAAGATCATGTAATGTAATTTGCAAAAGAATATAGTCTAAGTTCTTCCTTGGGTTTTATATCTTTTAATTGCCTATTTGTTTTATCTAGGACCTCCAGTACAATATAGAAATGATAAACCTGTGGAGATTTCTGTTAGGAGGTACTTTTTCTCATGCTTGGGTTGTGAAGTAAGCAAGTTACAATAAGCTAGAGGAGTTAAGTTGAACACAGGCCTCTGGATACTAATGCTTATACAAATGATATTCAGAAAGGATCAGAATCAGTGGGCATTATTTTTTTATTAATCATATAGCAGTCTCCACTAGAGAATTCTATATTTTCTCTTACTTTTCTATAACAAAATCAACTGAAGGGCTTTATATAAAAAATTACTGAGTCAAGGTTATGGTATATAGTATTTCCTTTGTTGTTATCACTATACACAATATTTAACTGGCTTACGTTAGGTAATGCAATAAAACTATTTAACTAATTATTATTGACAATACTAGAAAAGAATATGTGGCCCACATTATTCCAAACCCTTAAACAGTGATTTTACTGACATTTAACTTGAAGTTAGTTTTAATACGGGTGTAACTTTTTTCTCCCCTGAGTAACTAATTTGATTTTATTACTACCATAAATCATTTAACTTATTGTTCCATCTTTGTGGCATTAACTGTGGGGTTGGTTTGAGATAATTTGTAGCCATCCATTAGTAATAGATTTGGTAAATAATTTTGACCATAACCTGTGCTGTGTGCTCCCTGAGAGATTTACATGGTCTTTCTCTTTGCCATTTTTTTTGTATGCCATTTATTTTCCAAGTGATTTTTTTCAATGTCTCCTTTTGTACTCTATCTATTTAAATCACTTTCAATGTTTGCTAAAACTAAGTGAGACACCTATAAATAAACAAGAAGAACAACAAAAAGTCTCGAAAGCACAGAGTATAAACTAACAATCATGACAAGAAACATATTACTATTTCCACCTCAAAATGATAAATGCTTTACAAAGGTGAGGAGACTGATGTCCCAGCCTTTTTTATTCTTTCCTCCCTCAAATAAGTCTGCCAGTAAGCATTACTGTGGATTTTGCTTGAGTTCAAACCCTATATGGTAATTAACACTGGTCGATGTGCTGCTTTTATCAACATCTCTCCGGTTGCAAAAATATCTATATTATGTTGTATATGTATATTTTAATAAATGAATATGCAATTGAATTTGATCAGTGAAAAATATAAAAGTCCTCATTCTTGAAAAAATAATCTATTTTCAAGTTGTGTTTAAGAAGGTGACAGAGATCTTAGAGTCAGTGAATCAAGTCAAATGGCAAAAGAAGCTGAAAATAATGAACGGAGCAACAGAAGGAAAAATGATTTTCCCTCAGCACAACCATTTAAATAAATTGAATACACTATCAGAAAGGCAGTGTGCTATTTTCAGGACTTAGAAATTGTCAGAACAGCCCTTTCTAGATTTGCTTCAAGCTGCTGGCAGTCTCATTCCATTCACCCATTAGGCTGACGATGAAAAGCAAGCCAGGTGGCTTATGTATGCATTCAAAAACAAAGTTGTTTTATCCAAATGTGAGAATGGACAAGAAGCGAAAATAGTCCCGTGATCTGCAAATGAGAAAGAGACTTCTTTCAAAAAAGAATTCTCACACCGAAAAAAAACCTCTTGAAATACAGAAGAAATTTTTACTTGTTTACTTGGCAGGAGAAGAACTTATCTGTATTGCCTTTACAGGCTTCTGAAGGCTGACGTATATAGATTATTTGTAAAAGTGTAAAGGTAACATTTGAAAGACTTGCCAATTAACTTTTAATTAGTCCTAATGTGCACCACTTTAAGTCAAATGGACAATTACTTCAAGATAAAAATATATTTCCTGCTACCGATGACTGAAACCATAGATAAAGCAAAACACAGAATTTTGAGTGTGAATACACACACTATAAATGAAGA
Source organism: Leontopithecus rosalia (assembly GCA_028533165.1). Taxonomy (NCBI): domain Eukaryota; kingdom Metazoa; phylum Chordata; class Mammalia; order Primates; family Cebidae; genus Leontopithecus; species Leontopithecus rosalia. The sequence continues at coordinate 26,537,725 of CM052649.1, read as the reverse complement.
GATGTATCTATGTATAAAGACACACATACACATACAGTTTGGAAGTCACTTCTTTTCTTCACAATATTACCAATTAAAAAATGTAGACTACCTGGATTTTAGAATTTATCCTAATTGAGAAGACATATGATTTAAAAGCCCACGTTTGCTGCAACATTGACAAAGTTGAATTGTGATGACCTTATTTAGTATTTATAAAATGCTTGGTTTTAAAAGGCAAAGAAAAAAAGAGAGAGAAAAATCATAGTTCTGACTCCTAAATCATAAAACTAAAACAAGTACCTCTTATAGGCACATGCTTCACAGAGCTCCCTCAGTCTCCTCCCATTATATGTGGAGCAGTTACCTCTTCCAGACAGAAATGATCATTGCTTGCCCTGTTGGAAGTGTGAGTACATAATAACATGAGGACACTTGCAAAGGTGGGAAAAAATGTTCCAAGAGAGAAAAAGAAAAAGAAGACCTCCCAGATAGAATTTGCAGAAGGGAAATAACATAGTCTGCTATTGGTTTTTGGCTCGCAAATATGACAATTCATGGACATTTGGAATTACGATTCATACTTGAAACATAATGGTTAAAGAAAGGAAAAATACGACAAGATCTATTTCATAGTATTAAATACTTACTTCAAAGTTTTTGGGAACAAGTTCAATAACTAAAGAGTTCTTTAAAAGAACAAAATTAAACAGTAGTTTAGGGTCAGATGATTTAGCACTTTTGATTGTTAAAAGGTTAAATGAATTATGGGTGTGCATCTTGTTCTAAGACTGCATTGTGCGAGACATATTGAAATTTTTGCTCTGTTACTCTCTACCTTTTGATCTGTCTGCCTGTCCTTTGTCAAGACTAATGTAACACTAAAATTCTGACGTTGAACTGTTGAGAATTTCTATTTTGTCTGTTATTGTACTATATTATGGGAAGGTTTCTCCATCTTTACACAAAGTAATCCATGGGGAAAAAAACTGTTTATTTCTAAGCTGTTTCTTCAATGTCATAAAGTGGAAGTGAAAATTTCAAACAAGTCTGGAAACTGCTGAGTTTGAGTCCAGCACCTATTCATTTACCATTTAACCATTTCCCTCTGAGGTTTTGCTACCTCTCTAGGGCGCAGCCAGAAATCAGTGTCATCATCGCTGGTAAGAATCACAGTTGTTAATCTTTTCTTCACTATTGAGATTTCTCGCTTTGTACTTACTTCCCCCACATTCTCTGCTTTCTTTCAACTGCTCTAGAACAGAGTGTATTCTTCCCTCACTGCATTGGACATTTATGAAAACAAATGTTCATTAAACTTATGTTTCTCCAAAATCTTGGATGACAAAGAATCAGAAATCCCAACTACATATGTAACCTGAGGAAGAAGAAAACATGGAAAGGCAAATAATAATTTAATATTTTATTAAGTGTTCCTTCCACAAATATATTATAACTTGGAAATACACTTTCACATTAGAGTCTCATATTGCCAAATTTCATGTTTGAAGTTTCACAGGATTGTTAAGCTCTAATAAAACCTGAGGGTGCCTAAGTTCTACCTACTTTACTTCACTGTATTATCTTTACTTTAGAAATTTTATAAGGACAAGGAATTCAGCCATTAAAAAATAAAAGAGATAGAACATGGGTTAGAGTGAGGTTTTTAACTCACGTGCATTGCTTTCACACCTCACTGCTTTAATAAATCATATTTATACATACTCAAGGTCACAATGCATAGCTATTATATATTACCAGCATATCCCACAGAAACTGTGAGACCAGCTTTCAGACCAATATTGTGATATTGTATATATATCACAATAAAGTGAGTCACACAAATTTTTGGTTTTCCAGTTCATGTAAAAGTTATGTTTACAATATACTGCAGTCTATAGCATCATGTCTAAAAAATGTACATACTTTAATTTAAAAGTACTTTTTGCTCAAGAATACTAATAAGCATCTGAGCCTTCAGTGAGTTGTAATCTTTGCTGGTGGAGGATCTTGCTTCGGAGATAATGGCTGCTATGGGGTGGTGATTGCTAAAGGTTCGAGTGGCTATGGCAATTTCTAAAAATAAGACAACAATGAAGTTTGCTATGTCAATAGACTCTTCCTTTCATAAAAGATTTCTCTACAGACTGCTATGCTGTTTGACAGCATTTTATTAACACTAAACATTGTTTCAGTATTTGAGTCAGTATGTTCAAACTCTGTCAATGTCTTATCCACTAAGTTTATGTAATATCCTAAATTTTTTGTTGTCCTTTCAACAATGTACATAAAATCATCATCGGTAGTAGAATCCATATCATGAAACTATTTTCTTTGCACATTCATAAGAATTAACTCTTCATCTGCTCAATTTTATCATGAGATTGTAGCAATTCGGTTACGACTTGAGACTCCCCTTTTAAATCTAGTCTCTTGTTTCCACCACATCTGCAGATACTTCCTCTAAAGAAGTCCTGAAATTCTCAAAGTCATCGATGAGGGTTGCAATCAACTTCTTCCAAACCGTTGTTAATGTTGACAATTTGACTTCTTCCCATGAATCACAAATATTTTTAATAGCGTCTAGAATGATGAATCCTTTGTTTTTGAAGTATAAATTATGGAAGTGAAGGATTTTAATTAACTTTGCCCTGATCCATCAGAGGAATCACTATCTATGGGAGCTATCTCCTTACAAAATGTATTTTTTAATAAAGAGACTTGAAAGTTCAAATGACTCCTTAATCCATGGCTGCAGAATGAATATTGTGTTAGCAGGCATGAAAACAACATTAATATTCTTGTATATCTCCATCAGAGGTCTTAGGGTAACCAGGTACCCTATCAATGAGCAGTAAAAATTTGAAAGAATTTCTGTTTCCTGAGCAATAGGTCTCAATAGGGGGCTTAAAAGGTTCACTAATGCTGTAAACAGATGTGCCATCGTCCAGGCTTTGATGTTCTTATTACAGAGCATAGACAGTCAATTTAGAATAATGCTTAAAGCTGAGGGCTTTTGGAATGGTAAATGAGCATTGGCTTCAACTTAAAGTCACCAACCACATTAGCTCCTAAAAAGAGTCAGCCTGTTCTTTGAAGCTTTGAAGCTAGGCATTGACTCTACCTCTCTAGCTATGGAAGTCCCAGGTTCCATCTTCTTGAATTACAAGGCTGTTTCATCCACACTGAAAATCTTCAGTTTAGTGTAGTCATCTTCATCAGTGATCTTAGCTAGATATTCTAGATACCTTCCTGCAGCTTCTACATCAGTACTTGCCATTTTATCCTTATACTTTCATGTTATGAAGATGGCACCAGTGCTTAAACATGATGAACTGACTTCTGCCAGCTTTAAACATTCCCTCTGCAGCTTCTTCACCTAAGCCATTAGTAAGCTGAAGGGAATTAGGAGCCATACTCTGGATCAGGCTTTGGTTTAAGGAATGTTATGGCTGGTTTGATCTTCTATCCAGACCAAGAAACTTTCTCCATATTAGCGACACGGCTGACTTGCTTTCTTCTCATTCATGTGTTCACTGGAGTAGCAGTTTCAATTTCCTTCAGTAATGTTTCCTTTGCATTCACCACTTGGCTGACTAGCACAAGAGACTTGACTTTAGGCTTATCTCAGCTTTCAATATGTCTTCCTCATCGAGCTTAATCGTTTCTAGCTTTTTATTTAAAGTTATAAATGTGCCATTCTTCCTTTCACTTAAACATTAGGAATGACTGTGGAGTTATTAATTAGTCTAATGTTAATATTACTGTGTGTTAAGGAATAGAGAGGCCCGAGGATAAGGAGAAAGATGAGGGAGCTGTTGGTTGGTAGAGAAGTCAGAAAACCAACATTTATCAAGTTTGCTGTCTTATATGGGGGACATGGTTTATGGAATGCCAAAACAATAACCATAGCAACATGAAAGATCACTGATTACAGATCATTATAACAAATATAATCATAATAGAAAAATTTGAAATGTTGCCAAAATTACTAAAATTTAACATGCAGATATGAAGTAAGCACATGCTGTTGGAAAAATGTTGCCAATAGACTTGCTCAACCTAGGGTTGCCACAAACCTTCAATTTGTAAAAAGCACAATATATGCAAAGTGCCAAAAAGTGGAGCAAATTAAAGCAAAGCACAATCAGATAATACATGCCAGTGTCTTACAAGGCCATCTCAATACACTACTCCATGATTAACCACACTTCATTCAATAGCAAAAGATTTTTGAGGCATTTTTGGTGTTGTTTAAATAATTTTTGTGCTGATTTCTTTGACCCAAATACTTCTGATCAGTTCACAGCAACATATGTTTATGCGAAAAATTACTTCTCAAGTAGGAAGGAATAATTCAAGGTCCCAGAGAATATGGGCTCCTTTCTAAAATCAATTGCTATTTTTTCTGGCATCAAAAATCCAATTGTGACCATTCATGAAAAACAGATGAAAACATATTTGTTTGAAACAAAAATTATAGAATGTTTACAGGCATACTCATATAATTATCAGTGTATAAATATAGTTAAGCATTTATAATTTCCAGTTTATAACAGTAAACCTGCAAAGGCTACAAAATAAATTAATCAAAATCAGCATCAGCTTTTTTCTATGGGGTTTTGACCATTCTCTAGATTTTTGTTTGTTCATTTTTGGTGTTAAAGAAAAATTTCTTATGAATTAACCTGTTTTTCAAAAAGCAATTTTTCTCTTTGAGAAATTTCTATCTTCTTCTAAGCTTACATTGATTTTAAAAACTATTTAATGAACTCAGCTAATTTTAAACAATTACTGTAAACTATCAGGAAACTGCACATCACATTTGAATGTTACATACAAAAGTATTTATTTTATTTTATTAGTTTAAAAGGATTCTTTGTGGCAAATGTGCCAGAACATCCTGATTATAATTAAGTCAATTGTTTAGCTTAGTTTCATATTCAGGAAGGTGAAAAATGCAGATGTCTGACTGTTTGAATGCAAATCTATAAGGAGATAAATCCTCAGCAGCATATTTATTTCTGGCAGCATTACTATTGTTAGTGATTTAAATAGCTACAACTGAGGATGTAAATAGAATCAATAATCTGATGATTTTTGTGCAATGATTTAAAAAAATTAACAGTTCACAGGTCTTGTTAGTTTATACTAATTTCATCAGGGAAAAGAAAGTCAGGAGTCTCATTGAAATTAATTTTGCCCAATTACTATGCATAGTTCTTTTCAATAGAAAAGAGATGGTCGCTTATTTATTATGGTTTGCTTTGTGATAAGAATGTTCATTGTAAAGTGATTTTTAATTTTCAGAGGCTATTTAATTTGCCACCCTTGGATTTAGTATATGAACTGCCTGATCAGCCTCTTACCCTTTAAAGATAGGGATTTACTACTTTGGAAGTTTGGCTATTTCAGTTGCAGAGCTAATAAAAAAAAACATTTTGTATGCTCTAGGCTTTTATTTTATTAACTGCTACTTTCTGAAGTCTATGGCACTGTAGGAACTAGAAATAAAGAAACATCAGGGTATTCAAGTAAAAGTATAAGTCATAGACAGAATCATAAGGAATGAAAGAAATGCAGACCTTATTTTTCCCCCAATGATTGACCAAAACCAACTCCATTTCACAAGCAACCATCAGAAAATCCTTGAAAATCTGATTAAATATATTTGTTAATGAGATCAAAAACACATTTATCTAGGTTTTCTCTGCTTTAAGAGAAACTTTATCGAAACAATTATTTCATTAATCACATTCACATGTGATTATGAGTCATTTAAATATGTTAATTAAAACCTCTAAGTCTAGCTCACTGAAAGTTGTAAGACAGCAGTTTCAAAGGACAACTATTGGGATATAACTGATCCTTTCTCTCACTTATCACTCCTTCCTCCCTATTTAGCTGGTCAGGGAAGTCTTTAAATGTTTCCTTTAAACTGGTTGCTTTTTTACCAACCTCACTGAGTCAGCCACTCCTCAGGAACTATCAGACTGCATGAATCAGCTAACTGACCTTCTTGTTAACCATCCACATTTCAGTCCATTCTCCATGCAATTAACTTTCTAAAGTAGAAAGCTTATGTAATTCTTCCTGGTTGGTTTACCTTGAACAAGGTCAGCTGTTTCTGGTCTAAAGGTAACTTCCAAATGCCTCAGAAACTGCTACGTGTGTGCCTATGCAACTATCTTGCATGTTCTGCACATGTACCCCCAAACCTAAAATGCAATAAAAATTTAAAAAAAAAAAAGAAATGTCTTCAATGTAACGTCAATAGTATCTATGTGTCTGTTTATTTACTCTCTTTTGGAAGTGGTTTTAACCAGAATGGATTGTTCTTCCCTCACACCCTCCCCAAAATTTCTTTCCAGTTTCTTATGTCTATGTTTGAAATACGCTTCATTCTTATTCTATTCATTCTTTAAGTTCCAGAACAAATGTTACCTGCCCGATGAAGCTCTTCTTACCAAAACCCACATGCTGAATCCTCTTTCCTCCTTATCAACAGAAGAACTGTTCAGCGGAAGCCAACTTTTCTCCTCCTTTAATTAATTTAATCCCAAGTATGTTACTCATGCCTTTAAAAAATCCAGTTAGAGCTCTTATAATGAGATAAATAACCTATTTTATGTTCTTGAATGACTTGCTTATGCTTTTAGGACACAGAGTCATAGGAGACTAATAGAGGCTTGTCGAATTTATGACTAAATTTCACCATATTTTATAATCCTTTCTTTTATAAGCCATCTTACTTTCAAAGTAGTGATTATTTTGCATCTAGATTTTGCGATCTCATTAATTATGTCACAGGATATTCATATCCTTTCAAGTTAAAATACATTTAGGCTTAGAATTAATACAATAAATGTTCTAACTGAGCTATATTTGAGAACTATCTAAATATTTACAAAAAGGTATAGGTGAATGTGCAGGGAGATTAGTTAAAAATCCAAGTAACATATAGATTAAATGTGAAAATACTTGCTAAACATTTTATATTAAAGAATATATATACACACATTCACATAGTCATATCCACCCACAAACTTAGCCCTGATTGGTCCCAAGAAACCTCTGGTCTATTTTTAGAACAATTCCCTAGTCTTTAAATGACTATTTCACATCATTTTCACCTTTTCACCTTAAACTTCAAAGAGCTCTTTTTCTAACATGTCTCTCAGCTGAAGGCCTTACTCTCAATCTCAAGAAGATAGAAGTAATCAAAAGAGAGCTTTATTGTGCTCCAGTCTCCACACCAACTTACCTTTATTGCTAAGCACGTGCTTAGCCCTCTCTCCTCTTATCACAGAAGAACTCTTCAGCGGAAGCCAATCCTTCTCCACTGCATTAGGTTTCATCCTTTCCAGCTTACTCACATCTATTGCTTCAGCAATTGCTCTTCTTCAGTCTGCTCTGGTTTCTCCCTTCAAATGAATCATTCCCTTCAGCATGCAAGCCTATTCCAATCCCGCTTAGTTTTGAAAAGCAAACAAACAAAAATCACGCACAAACACACAAATGATTTTCTTTATTCTGCTTCTCTCCACAGTCACCCCACCTCTTCCCTTTTATGGCAGAACTTTTAAAATGAATTATTCATGAATTACGTGTTATTTCCTTACTTTTTAGTCTGGAGTACACCATAATAGATGAGCATCACACTAACCCACCAAAAGAGCAACCAAGGCCACATATTCTTTAAAAATGTTTCTGCCTCTTCTTTCTTCTCCTAGAAACTAGGTTTTGATGGCTTCATCACATGCTTCCTAATATCACTTGCAATCCGTTCACTCTTGCCTTCCTAACTTCTTTTCAGTCTTCTTGCTTTCTCAATATCTCCCTAACTTCCTAATATTTGACTACATTTAGTATTAGTCATACTCACTGCATGATTCATCTCACCCAGTTACAAGGTTTAGTGTCTATGGTGATGGCTCCCAAGTGTATAACCCAAATCAAGATATCCCTCCTCAACTCTACATTTATTTTCCCAAGTCCCCATTGGACATCACTATTTGGAGTTCCAACAAATATACAAAGCTTATCAGGTCCAGAACATATGTCCTAATTTATATCGTGTCAATGTAACCCAAACTTTCGTTGTGCCTTCCCTACAGTAGTAAACAGCAACTCCAATTTTATAGGTACTGAGACAAAAATGGGTAATAATTGTTGTTCCTTTTTCTTTTATCCCAAATTAACAAATACTGTAGGCTGTAACTTTAAAATCTACCCAGAATCCACCCCTGCCTACTATACTCACTACAATGATGATAACCATAGAGTGTTTTTTGATTATTAGCAAAAGCCTTTACCAAATTATCTTCATGTTTCTCAGACCATTAGAGAATTTCTAAAAATGTAATCCAGTTAAGACATTGGTTATTAACTAGAGGATATTGTATCCTTTAATGGGGGATATTTGGAAATGTCTGGACATATCTTTCATTGTCAAAATTAGGGAAAACTAGTGGGTACAGTCCAGAGATGCTGTTAAACATCCTATAATGCACATGGCAGTTCCTTGCAAAAGAGAATGATGTTGATCAAAATCACATACAAAAACTTCATTTGGAAATATGTCATATTCTTTGTAAGACCGTCTATAGACTTCTCATCTCACTCTGAATAAGAACAAACACCTTTGTAGTTAATCGCCTACAATGCTCCACAATGCCTGGTCCTCTAATACTTCTCTGATTTCATCCTCTCTCTTGACATGTCACTCTTCTCCAGCCATAGTGGTCTCTCTGAAAAGTTTCAAACAGGTTCCCATATTTTTGCATTTTTTTTTCTCTATGTGTGCAGTATGCCTTAAACAGAGAATTATATGACTTTCATGCTTCCTTCTTTCAGGTATCTGCTCAAATATTGTCTTTATAGTGAGGTCATCTCCCATTATAATTTATAAAATGTCATTCTCCAGTACCAGATACAACTCATATAGCTGGCTTTGGCTATGACATTTATCTGCTTTACTTTTCTACATAAATACTTCCCTAAAATACTAACTTTTTTAAAAAATAAGGTCACTTCTAAAATACAAATTTGAAGAGGTTAGGGACAGTTCTCTCTCTCTCTTTCTCTCTCTCTCTTTTAACTTTTTGTTGTTGTTGTTGTTTTACCACTTAGGAAGATGCATGAACTAGAAAGAGATATTTAATAAATTTTGTTGAATGAATGCATAATCTAATTGAAAATTCATAGTTATTTATCTGTTGAAATAACATTAGATTAAGCTTGGCTTAATGGAATCAAGGGAATAAAACATATCAGTTTTAAACTAGCGAGTTTTGATTCCTCTCACATTTTATTTTGATTATATGAAAGTAGAACATCTAATAAGCTCCTTCTCAGTCAAAGAAAACATGGAACACATCAATAAAATAGAGATCAAAGGGTATGGGGACTAAGAGAAGAATTTAAATGTTCTTTCATTTTCTCCTTTCCTTTCTATTGATTAGTAATTATGGGGGTTAGCCCTCAGTTCTTTGATTTGCTTTAAACCAATTTGAAAAGCAACAAATTCCTAAACCTTAAGGACAACTTCTATTAATCAGTAAAATACGGTTCATAAATCCCTTGTGCACATCCTTGTGCTGTAAACAGCTAATTCCAGATGTATCTAAATTCCAAGCATAAATCCCAAGTTTTATTGCTAAGTTAGCTTACTCAAACTAGCTCATCTTCTCACTCATTCCAGCTTTGTTTCTTGGTTTATGTTGTGGTAAATATGGAGAAATCAGCTCAGTTATAGCACAACAGTTTGAAATACAGTTCATCTGGATACTTTAAGGTTGTGAGTTACACACAGCCTAGTTAGAAAACAATAAATATCAATACAAGATACATAATATGTATCATGGTTTGGCTACAAGTTCAGCTAATGCTATAACAAACTAGCTTACACTAAGGCAAAGTGTTTCACAATGCAATACATTGAGAAGAATGGTAACTATTAAACTATTAGAGGTGGTCGTATCAGTTGATAGCCTTAAGGATGAAAATTATTACCTTCTCTCTGCTTTGTTATTCTATGGATCTTCACTTTTATGTTAGGCTGATATCCTTAAGCATTCAATATAATCCTAGGTACAGAAGAATTCATTCTGGATGTGTGTCTTTTAGAGGAAAGAGACCTCTCCACAGAGGTTTATCTACTACTACACCTGGTTTTTTTCAAGTTGAGATTTCACTAATATACTTACGCAAAAATCAGTCACTAGTGGGGCAAAGACATTATTTGGTTTAAATAATTCATAATTTTCCCTGAAACTGATAATACAATTTTCAAATATATCGTTCTGTTAGCAAGAAAGAATGGAGGAATAGATCATTGATACAATAAGGAGAGTATATACTACAAGAGACTTGTCTTTGCTGGAGCCCAACGTTATTTATTTGCCCTTGTCCAAACCTTTTATGCTTCTGGCACCCCAGGGCCTTCCTGGTGCTTCCTCATTACCCAGTGCTTCCTAATGTAACCATCCAGCCCTTTTCTTGCCTAAAATCCTTTATATTCCTCAAATCTTCCATACTTATTTTCATTATTCATTATGAACACGTTAATTCCTCAAACATGTCAGTACTTACCTTAGAAAATAATGCAATTCAGATAAATTATATAGAAGTTACATTAACTTGTGTCTTGACCTCTAAGTTTCTGGGCTTTCCCCTGTTACATACTTATGTTGAAGTCTAAGTCCTCTTGGCTTAACATGATTCAGCCTACTGTTTAAACCATGAACATAGACTTTTGTGATAGACTTAAGACAGGGACCAAAATCTAACCCTAGATATCTAGCCTTTAACAAATTGCTGCATTTATTAAACCTCAGTTTCATCAATTAGGAACAAAATATGAAACTTCAAGCTCTTTCATAATGCACATGAAATGGTTAGCACCATCACTGATACCTAGCAAATGGTTTCCTCAATGATTGCTTTTGTATTAGTGCTATCATTACTATAATTAAAATCTCCAGCACTTATAATAAAATAGTATTCCAGCACTTCAAGACCTCAGTAAATGTGTGTGTGTGTGTGTGTGTGTGTGTGTGTTTTTTTTTCGAGACAGAGTTTCGCTCGTTACCCAGGCTGGAGTGCAATGGCACTATCTCGGCTCACCACAACCTCCGCCTCCTGGGTTCAGGCAATTCTCCAGCCTCAGCCTCCTGAGTAGCTGGGATTACAGGCACACGCCACCATGCCCAGCTGATTTTCTTTGTATTTTTAGTAGAGACGGGGTTTCACCATATTGACCAGGATGGTCTCGATCTCTTGACCTCGTGATCCACCCGCCTTGGTCTCCCAAAGAGTAAATGTGTTTTATATAAATTAATTAATTTTACAGAACAGTAAGGTAAGTGTTATCATCTATAACTTGTACCAGAATTTAGATAATTTTTATTAAAAAACTGTTAAATTTAGCTCATCCTGAGAATGTCTCAACCAATACCCTAAATAAAACGTAATGTTTGGGTTTATTCAATGTCCAGGATTTTCTGATTTCAGATAATCTTACATATAAGATGCAAAGATAAGAGGAAGATTGTGTACAGGAATGTGAAATGTGGTATGACAATGAGACATCTAGTGTTCCTTGATTCTTTCCATTCTTTCTTTATTTCTTCTTTTTACCCTCCCTTCCTTTCTCTCTCATCTCTCACTGTATATAAAATTTCTCCAGACTCTCAGCAGACTTGCATTTCTTTGAAAGCAACACTCGCAGAAGCTGACTCCAAAAAGATCAAATTTATCTGGCATTGTGTACACTACATCGTCATTTGTGTTAACTGCTTATTCGTTCTGCCTAATCATCACACAGTACAACCTAGAGGAAATAATCTGGACATCTGTTTAAACATGGTGAATTGAATGACACATTATCTCTGATACATTTAAAAAGACAAAGTATACTACAGGAATAGATAAAAGAACAGAGAATAGACAATCAGGCAACAAACAGGGAGGTGTCCTTAATATTCTAGAGTGAAAAGCAAGTGAGAGCATGGTAACTGATGTAGTAGAGCTGAGAAAGAGAACACTTCTCTGCAGATGAGGCTGCTAATAAAGAGCAAGTTGGTATTTCAGAAAGCAGAGGTAGACAAGTTCCACTGAAGGCAGAAATTAACATGTAGGCAGGGGAAATGGGTAGGACAGAACACAAAAGTGATTAATATTTTTTTTCTGTTAGGCAAGATTCTAAAAATATACAGGTCCCAAGGATTTTCCACTCTAATTCAGAGGACTTTGAAAACAGTAAGATATCATGTCCTCTCATGTGCCACGTTTTACGGCAAAAGGAATCTTGCAGATGTGATTAAGATTACTAATCAGTTCCTCTGAAACTGGAGACCTAATGTAATCACACTAGATTCTTAAAAGCAGAGGGTTTTCACTTGCTGACAGTGAAAAGGAAATCAGAGATTTGAAGCATTATCTATCTCTGATGATGGAAGAGGTCATATGCAAATGATGCATGGAGGCTTTAGAGCTGAGCAGCCTCAGCTGCAAGCCAGCAAGTAATAAGGAGCCTCAGTTTCACAAGTTCACGGTACTGAATTTGGCCAACAACCAGAATAAACTACATGTAGATTCCTCAGTCTCCAGAAAATAGTTCCCACTAGCTGACACCTTGATCAATCCTGCAAGACCCTAAGCAGAGGACCCTAAGCAGAAAACCAATTGAGCTTCCTCAGATTTCTGAGCTACAAAATGGAGGAATAATAAATGGGTCTCAAGTTACTAAGTCTACTGTAATCTTTTATGTGACAATAGAAAACGACTGTAGTCCCAGTTTCTCTGGAGACTAAGGCGAGAGGATCACTTCAGTCCAAGAGTTCAGGTCCAGCCTGGGAAACAATTAAGGCCTCACCTCTTAAAAAATAAATTAACTAAATTTACTAAAACATCTGAATTCAGCAATGAGATCACTTCTTCCCAAACACAGCAGGGATTTATTCTCTGAGTTTCCACAACGAAGGGAGGAGGAAGGAAACACCCATTTGAGTGTCTCAGGAAGAAATGAAATTCCTTCTTCATTACTATACATCAAATCACACCAACTGATTTGCTGGTGTGATATTCCTTCATATTCTTTCCTCAATACTATACAGCAAATCACACCAGTTAATGAGGCTGATCAACTCACAAAGATAATTTTCATTGGAGAAATGGAGGTTTTCCTACTCAAACTCAAGTTCTACAGCCCACTGTCAATGCTTATTGGGCAGGGGACCATTTCTTCCGAACCCTATATTTTGTTTTCACATAGATAGAATTCTGGTATTACAATCTTCTTTGACCTCAGTCCTCCTGGTTACTTATTTGTCACATCAGAGGAAGGGCGATCTATTCTCATTCAACGATGTGGAAGGAGAAATTCCACATGAAAAACAATCCCATCCTCCCCGTTTTTCTGTTTGAGAATCAAACTGCAGGTATTCTCCATTTTCATCTTTCCAGTTTTCAGTGGCTCTTATCAAGGAGAGGATCTGAGGTTTCCTCAGCAGGCTGTCTGGTCCTCAGGATGATGTGTGGGATGAAAGATTCTTTTCTATTTCAGTCATTCTCAGAAAACCCGCCTAAAAAGATGTAAGGCACATTCTCTTCAATTACTGAAACAGCAATAAATATATTTTGATCATCCAACTGCTCTTTTGAGTAAAATATCAATGATTTCAACACATCGTTGGGAAAATAACGAAGTTACTACTTATTGACATACACCCCAAATGATGACTCTACACCCTCAATTAACTGTGTATAAGAGACATAAGAATTATATGAAATTTGGTGAACACAAATAGCATGAAGAGGAGAAACAGGTGAGTGCCAGGAGATCTAATTATGAGGAAACTGTAATATTTTTTTGTTAATATTATACTAATTTTCTGTCTTAGGCATTTATTTTTGTATGCATATTTTAACCACTGAAGCAATCACCTAGCAATAAAAATGCATGTAAAAATTAATTTCCCAATAATTTGTATTACAATTTAAAATTTTCATTTATTCTATATAATCCACATATTTATTTTATTATTATAATTATAAACTCTGTTTTCTAATATTTCTGTTCTTATTTTTTTGAATTGTTCATATCTTAAAGTAGTCCTAGATCTCTTGGACTCTGTCAAAGTAAAACACTCAAAAAAAAAAAGGAGGTGAAGATAAGCAAATTATTCAAATTAATGTAACAAAACATTCAAGAAAGAGTGACTGCCTATGCAAAATTTATAGTTTTTTAAAAAAATTTAATTTTATTAATTGAGCATGGATCGAGGTAGAAATATATAAAAAGAACAAGTTTATAGATTCAGAAAGGGTTATTTATAAATTGTCATTTTTCAACATTACTGTCATTTTTGTGATCTGCTGAGGCTAGTTCACAAAATCTGTTTCTGACTATCTAATTCTTAGGATTTATTGCCCTTAGGAATTTGGCAAAATTATTTGCTTTGCTTAGGTCCTGATAATGTACCTAGGCCCAGAACGTCAGTTCAAAGTTGATAAATGGAAATGTACAGTTTTTCTCAAATTTCTTTTGGAACATTCCTGGATAGAATATAATTAAATTCTTATTATAACTGTACTTTCATGTACTTTTCTATTCTACGTCAGTTCTTTATCCTAAAGGATTATTTACCTTTCTTACCACTGAATCCCTTTGATAAAGCAGATTAATTGTTCCACTGGCTGTGTTCTTATAGCATTTTATAATTATATATGTGCCTTCATAGCAACCTTTATCTCATTAGATGACCAGTATCTGTTTAAATTAATGTCTACTGCAATCTGTTCTTGAGGTCAGAGATTATTGCCTATTTATATTTTTATCGCCAGTATCTAACATCGTGCCATGGACAAAATAGTCGAAAAACACTGTTATGTTAATTTGTGTAAGGTGTTTGTTTAAAAAGCCCACCTAGCAATTCATCTTTCGTCCATAGTGACCACAAATTAGATTATAGGGGCATAAAAAATGATATTAATAGAAATGTAACTGATCAACATTGAACATTCTTTTTTTCATCTACTCTCTGCTGAGATTAAAATACTAATTCATGTGGAAACTAATTTTTCCTGCTAATGTGATTCCGATTTACTCTATTTTTCTTTTTAAAAACAGATGGAGGAAAAATATGTGCTTGTTAGATTTTCAACAAATGATACTTCATTAACGCAAACACATAAAATAGATGGTACACGACTACAATGAATATCTCATTAATCATAAAATATAAGGACACTTTTTTGTTTATTCTATGACATGTGTATATCATTAAGGATAAAATCACAAGTTATCCCCACGTAAATCAACACAAATAGTATTTTTTAATGGTCTATACCCTTAAGTGAAGTACAGAAAGCCATGGTGAGACAGGTAGTAAGGTGCCTAGGAAACATTTCCAACACAAGAGTTCACATGTGATTGGAGACACAGAGATAAATCTGAAATATAAAGGTCTACAATATATGTACATACTGTAATGTTAAACTCTAAAGAGTAAATAAACATATGACAGTTTAATAAATAGAATTTTCAGAGTCTATAATCTTTATGTATTCAAAGTGGTTATGTTGGGTCTTATTGCATATATTATATGAAATAGTCACATGATTTTCAGATGTTAGCATTGTATATTTTTTGTTATTTGCCACAATCTCTATTGTTCAGGTTCACAGCCTTGCAATTGTCGTTTTATAATTATGTTCTCTGCAATCCCAGAAATAACTCTGTAATTTTGTTTTGTCCCTGTTTTATATATGAAGGAACTGAATTCCCAAAAGTTTAAGTAGCTTGCCTAGAATTCCGTAACTTGAACATGACTAAATTAGGGTTTTAAATCAAGTATGTTTGACCCAAATCCCCAAGAACTTTTCTTTCTACTGTGTCCAAGAAGTGAGAATTCTACTTTTCAAATAAAAGTCTACAGATTAGAAAAAAATGTTTTTCTTTTTTTGAGTCAGAGTTTCGCTCTTGTTGCCCAAGCTGAAGTGCAATGGCAGGATCTTGGCTCACTGCAACCCCTGCCTCTCAGGTTCAAGCAATTCTCCTGCCTCAGCCTTCTGAGTAGCTGGGTGCCACCATGCCTGGCTAATTAGAAGATAATACTTTTTAGCCATGTAGCTGATAAGAAATTAATATCTAAAGTACTTAAGAAATTTACACAGCTCAATCTCAAAACAAAAACACACAAGCAAAAAACCAAATAGTTCTATTAAAAAATGAACAAAGGATCTGAATATATATATCACCAAATAAAACAGAAAAATGGCCAACAGATACACAAAAGGGTGCTCACTAATGATTAGTGATGATATCACTAATCATCAGGGAAATCAAAATCCCAATGAGATATAATATTGCTTTAGACCTGTTAAAAAAATAACAAGTTTTGCTAGAGTGTGGAGAAAAGGCAAATGTTGTACACTGTTGGTGGGAGTATAAATTGGCACAGCCATTATGGAAAAGAAAAAAATAAAAATATTACTACCATATAATCTAGTAATCTCTCTGCTGGGTATATATCCAAGGAAAATGAAATCAGCACCTCACAGAGATGCCGACCCTTGTATGTTCATCGGAGTATTATCCATAATCACCAAATATGAAATCAATCTAAGCACCCATAATAGATGAATGGATGAAGAAATTGTGAATATTTATATGTGTATATATACGTGTGTGTGTGTGTATATATACACATATATACATATATATACTGTTCTGTTTACAAAAGATCCTGTCATTTACTACAACATGGATGAACCCGGAGGACTTTGTATATGCTAAACAAAACAGGTCAGACATAGAAGAACAAATAATTTATTTTCTCATTCATTTGTGAAATCTGTAACAAGTCAAATACATGAAAAGGGAGTATAGAATGTCAGTTACCAGGCTTAGGGAGAGAGAAAAAATATAGGTCAAAGAGCACAGATTTACAACTAAGAAGGATGAAAAAGCCGAGATCTAGTGTCTGGAAGAAAAATTATGGTTAATAATATTTATTGTGTATTGAAAACTTGCTAATAAGAGTATATTTTTGGTGTTCTTATTACAAAAAGATAGCTAATTATGTATTAATTGCTTCACTATAATTGATTGTAGTATACCTTTACATAAATAACATCAAGCTATATTTTAAGTACACACAATAAAACTAAATTCTCAAAAATAATCTCACAATTTCTACCTAGTTTATCATTGTAAAGATTTTTGGATCGTAAAAAAAACATAGAAAATCAGGAATGAGATACCTTGTGGAAGGAATACACATGTATAATGTATTTGACTTTTGTATACAATATTTACGGAAGTGGTTGGCCAGTCTCTCCACTATCAATTTAAATAACAGTGTACAAAAGTCATTACATCCAGGTATATTTCAACATAATTTCAATACTGGAATGGTTATTTTAGAGCAAATTCTGTATCTATATAATTTTCATGCTGTATCTCTTAGAATCAAAGATAACATAGGTAACTGTTCTAAATAGTATCTCACCTCTTGCCTTTCTTCTTAATGTATCAGGCCACATTTCAATAAGTGAGATCCAAAAACATAATTTCTTAAAATTACCATTTGTGACTTATTGAGAATAAAAACATAACTAGAGAGAACTCAGGCAGTCCAAGTGTTCCAGAAGTCCTGCTGGGAGATCCAAATGATTCTGATTACTGTAGCTAGGTAAAGCTTCCAGGACACTAACAGGGAATGACTCAGGAAACTTAGTTGATTTCCAGAGAGATTGCGTGGAAACAACAAAATCAATAGTCTTCTCACTTAAAACTGTACATCTCAATGTACATATATGTATATATACGTATATACACATATGTACATATATATGTATATAATGTATACATATATATATATGTACACATATATATATATAATTTTTCCTTAAGTTATTCGGCTACAGGTGGTATTAGGTTATATAAGTTATTTATATAAGTGGTGATTTGTGAGAACATGGTGCACCCATCACCTGAGCATTATACACTGCACCGTATATGTTGTCTTTTATCCCTTGCCTCCTCCAATTCTTCTCTTCAAGTCCCCAAAATCCATTGTTTCATTCTTATGCCTTTGAGTCCACATAGCTTAGCTCCTGTATACCAGTGAGAACATATAATGTTTGGTTTTCCATTCCTGTGTTATTTCACTTAGAAGGATGGTCTCCAATCTCATCCAGGTCATTGCAAATGCTGTTAATTCATTTCATTTTATGGCTGAGTAGTATTTCATCATATATATATGGGTAGATACTCAGTAGTGGGATTGTTGGATCAAATAGTTTTGCTTTTAGTTCTTTAAGGAATCTCCACACTGTTTTCATTGGGGCTATACTGATTTACATTCCCACCAGCAGTGTAGAAGTGTTCCCTGATCACCCTATCCTCGCTAACATCTCCTTTTTTTTTATGGCCATTCTTGCAGGAGTAAGATGGTATCACATTGTGGTTTTGATTTGAATTTCCCTGATCTTTAGTGATGTTGAGCATTTTTTCATGCTATTGGCCATTAATATGTCTTCTTTTGAGAATTGTCTACTCTCAAAGGACAACTCCATGTCCTTAGTCCACTTTTTGGTGGAATTTTGACTCCTTTGTTAGGTATTTTCCTAAGTATTTTATTTTTCAGCTATTGTAAAGGGGTTGAGCTCTTGATATGATTCTTTGCTCGGTCGCTGTTGGTGTATAGAGTAGCTACTGATTTCTGTACATTAATCTTGTAACCATAAACTTTGCTGAATTCTTTTCATCAGTTCTAGGTGCTTTCTGGAGTAGTCCTTAGGGTTTTCAAGGTAAATGATCATATTGTCAGCAAACAGGACAGTTTGACTTCCTTTACTGATTTGGATGCCCTTTATTTCTTTCTCTTGTATGATTGCTCTGGCTAGAACTTCCAGTACTATGTTGAAGCGGAGTGGTGGGAATGGGCATCCTTTCTTATTGTCATTCTCAGCGGGAATGCTTTCAACTTTTCCCCATTTTGTAGTATGTTGGCTGTGGGTTTGTCATAGATGGCTTTTATTAATTAAGGTATGTCCCTTGTATGCTGATTTCATTTAGGGTTTTAATCATAAAGAGATGCTGGATTTCGTCCAGTGCTTTTTCTGCAACTATTGAGATGATAATGTCATTTTTGTTTTTAATTCTGTTTATGTGGTGTCTCTTATTTATTGACTTGCATATGTTAAACCATCCCTGCATCTCTGGTATGAAACCCACTTGAGCATGGTGAATTTTTTTTTATATGTTACTGGATATGGTTAGCTAGCTAATATTTTGTTAAGGATTTCAAATTTTTAGTGCAAAAGAGACCTCATTATGCTGCCTAGGCCGGCCTTGAACTTCTGACCTCAAACAATCCTCTGCCTTGGCTTCCCAAATTGCTGAGATTACAGAAGTGAGCCACCACACCTGGCCTAAATTGTGGTTTTCTTGTGTTAAGGCTTGTCAAAATTTTTCTTTACAGTTAAATAACAGAATGGAGGACTTTTATTAATGTTTTATTTGAATAATATCTTTATTCAACTTATCATTACAATTTTTTAGGAATCTGAGTATTTCAAGTGAATGTTTCCCATATATGTTATTTATTCATGTGTTTATTTTTTGAGATAGAGTCTTACTCTGTCGGCCAGGCTGGAGTTAAGTGGTATGATCTCAGCTCACTGCAACCTCTGCCTCCTGGATTCAAGCGATTCCCCTGCCTCAGCGTCCTGAGTAGCTGTAATCACAGGCATATACCACCATCCCTGGCTAATTTTTGCACTTTTAGTAAACACCAGTTTTCACCATGTTGGCCAGGCTGATCTCAAACTGCTGACCTCAAGTGGTCTGCCTGCCTTGACCTCCCAAAGTACTGAATTTATAGGTGTGAGCCACTGTATCCAGCCTCCCATACATTTTATTTATTTAAGTAAGTATTAATTTGCTTGGCAAAATGGATTCATTTACTTGGCACATATATATTAGAATTTGGGCAACAATGGAAGCCTTTTAGAAAACATTAGATGAATGTATTAAAATCTAATGCCTGAAGAAGAGGCCCCATGTGTGAATTTGCTTTGATATGGCTCTGGGAGCAGAATAGTAACATAGACATAGCATTAACCAATCTGTTTGTGTGTACTGAACATGGAACATATGGCAGAAATTCCCTCAATGGGGAAAAACAGGTAGCCTCAGTTTTACACTTTTCATTTGTTTTGTCTTCCATAAAAAAATTGCATTGCAAAGTTTACAAGGAAACTGTTGAGTACATTCCATTGCCTGATTAACAGACATCAGCTATATTGTAAACCTTTAAGTGCAATATTTGTCAAAGGCCACTTAATTGTAATTTATGATATTTTTAATCACAAATTATTATTTTAACATATCTTTGGTATGTGTAGAAGCTGAAAGATTTAGTATATACCTCTCATCAAATAACCTAGTTTGAGATAAAACATATGCTGTTTTGATAGGCAATCCATGTTTATTTCACAATCTGTTTCTGAGATGAATACATTCAAAATTTATTGATCTTCACTAGACTAGTTTCTATAAAATACATCTTTGAGTATCTCAATATGTCATAACAAAATCAATATAGTCTTCTGTTTCAAAAATGTAAATCTTTTTATGTGGTTTTTTAAAATTATTCGGAGTCCAAAATAGTTTTTGGTGTGTTAAAAAAATGAATTAATTCCTACTAACATGGACCTATTTATTATTAGAGAATGAACTCTCTCCCTGTAAGTTTGAAGTTCCAGAGCACTTTTCAAATAGAAAAATTTTCCAATTTAACAGGTCTGTGTTGCACTGGAGTTGGAGTTGCATTGAAGATGAGAGTTGTAGTTAAAAGAAGCCGATGCTGTAGTTAGAAGAAGCTTCCATTCATATTCCTGATACTTCTTTGTAAATTTACTCCATATATGTTTCCTTCTCTACTCCTCCATTTTATTTTCCCACAAGACAGGCTTATAAGATTTATTTGAACTCAGGATATTGCAGAAAGATGACTTCATGACCTGGTGTTTTCTGTGGCTTGGTCCAGTGTGTATCTGAGATGGCTAAAACAAATCAGCATTTTTATCAAACTCATTTTTGTGACACTGATTATCAAGAAAGATAAGAAAACCATTACATCTGTACAATTGATCTTTCTATTTGATATGTTTGCTGCATTAGACTTTAATTTGGAGAGATAACAAAAATATGTCTTATTTTTTTCTGGGATGCTATAACAAAATACCATAAACTTGGTGGCTTCTATTTTTTCTATTTTAATTTGTTTAGTTTTATTTTAGATGCAGAGGCACATATGCAGATTTGTTAGATAGATATATTGCATGATGTTGAGGTCTGGTGTGTAATCTGTTCCCCTGATAATGAGCATAGTTCCCAATAAGTATATTTTTTAATACTTGTTCCCCTCCTGCTCTTCTCACTCTTCTACTTCCTGGTATATGTTGTTCCTGCTTTTATTTCCACATGTACCAAATGTTTAGCTCCCAATTATAAATGAGAGCCTGTGGTTTTTGGTTTTCTGTCCTACATTAGTTTCTTAGGATAATGGCCTTCAGCAGCATCCATGTTGTTGCAAAGGACAAGATTTTGTTCTTTTTACGCAAAATATTCCATAGTGTATATGTAACACTTTTTTTATGCAATCCCTTGGTGGCTTTTAAATAACATAAATTTATTTCATATAGTGCTAGAGGCTGGTAAATCCAAGATCAAGTTAATGGCACATTCTGTGTCTGGTGAGGGACTACTTTCTGGTTTTAGACAGAGTTTTCTCCCTGTGTCCTCAGATGGTGGAAGGAACAAGAAAACTCTCTGGCACCCCTTTTAAAAGGATAATAATTCCATTAACGCTGGTCTGACTCATGACCTAATTAAAGACCCACTTCCAAATATCATTGCAATAACCCATGTCTTAGGGTCTGAATGCTGCCTCCACCCCAAATTTTTATGTTGAAACCTAATCCCCAATGGAATAGTATTGAGAGTTCGAGCTTTTGGTAGGAGGTGAGTAGGTCATAAGGCTAGGGTCTTCATAAATGGAATTGATGTCCTTATAAAAGAGATCCCACAGAGTTTTCTTGCTCCCTTTCACCTTTGAGGACACAGCAAGAAGTCAACCATCTATAAACCAGGAAGTAGGCTCTCAACAAAATTCAATCATTCTTGCACCCTGATTTTGGACTTTCTAGCCTGTAGAACTGTAAGAAAAAATTATTTTTATAATCCACACAGTTTATGATATTCTGTTATAGCAGTCTGAACAGACTGTGACACTACCACATTTGTGATTAGATTTCTACATGTGAATTTTAGGGAGCTAAAAAGATTCAGACCTCAGCAGTATAACAATAATAATAGTTGTTATTATATCTGTAGGTGTGTTGGCTTTCTATTGGTACATACATAATTATAAAAACACAGACTTAATATCTTGAAATAACACACATTTTTTATCTCATTGCCATTCAGGATTTCAGGAATCTGGGCACAGCTGTCTTGGGTGTCTTGCTGGGATTTCACAGGGCTACAGTCAAGGTGTCAGCTGAGCTATGTCATCTGGCTTGACTAGGAAAGAATTTGCTTTCAAGCTTATTCAAATTTTGTCAGAATTCATTTATTTGAGGCTGCATGACTGAGAGCCTCTGTTTTCTGGGCTTGTGGCTGAAGGAAACCTTCACATTTTAGACCCTGCTCAGAGTTCCCAGGGGTCAACCCTGCTTCCTTGCTCCAGAGGCCTCCTTAACATGGCTGTTTACTTAATTTAGTCAACAAGATGAATTTCACTCTAGTGTGCTGGGATAAAGTTGTACATAGGATAATAAAACCATAGGAATGACATCTCATTTTCTTTACCATATAATATAACCAAATTGAGTGATTCATTAGAAGCAAGGGACAGGTCTTGCCTGCATCAAAGAGGATGAGATTACAAAGAGGGGTAGTTAGCAGGAGGTAGAAAATTGAAGATCACTTTAGGGTCTGTTCACAATGATATGTAAGAATTGTTGTAGTCACTTGGTTGGCTAGAGTGCAGATGTTTTTGACATTGTCTTGTCAGTGAAAAGAACTACAGAAACTACAGATTATGAGTCAGGGAATTCCAGAGAGTCTGCTGTCTTTCATTACATCAAACTTACTATAACTTCTCATGTGTTTCTATGGTGAGAAGAAGGTAAGAATCAAGACGGATATGTTTCTTAAAAATGCTCATCACTGAAGCACTTTTAGTCTATGTAGATCTATAGACATACACAGACCATATTATAAATAATGCAAAAATAGTTCTGCTCAGAAAAATAAGAAAATCTCATTATTAGATTCAACTTAAAATTCTATTCAATATAAAATACTGTTGTGGTCGGTGGAATTTTTTTTTAATTACTTAATGATTTTAAAAACCAGGTTTTTATTTTTTATTTTATTTTACTTTTTAATTTTTTTTAGTGCATTTTAGGTTTTGGGGTACATGTGAAGAACATGCAAGATAGTTGCATAGGAGCACACGTGGTAGTGTGTTTTGCTGCCTTCCTCCCCTTCACCCACATTTGGCATTTCTCCCCATGCTATCCCCCCCCGCTCCCCACCGCTGTTCCTCCCCTATTCCCCCCAATAAAACCCCAGTGTGTAGTGCTCCCTTCCCTTTGTCCATGTGTTCTCATTGTTCATCACCCGCCTATGAGTAAGAATATGCGGTATTTCATTTTCTGTTCTTGTGTCAGTTTGCTGAGAATGATGTTCTCCAGGTTCATCCATGTTCCTACAAAGGACATGAACTCATCGGTTTTGACTGCTGCATAGTATTCCATGGTGTATATGTGCCACATTTTCCCAGTCCAGTCTATCATGGATGGGCATTTGGTTGATTCCAGGTCTTTGCTACTGTAAACAGTGCTCCAATGAACATTCGTGTACATGTGTCCTTATAGTAGAACGATTTATAATCTTTTGGATATATACCCAGTAATGGGATTGCTGGGTCAAATGGAATTTCTATTTCTAGGTCCTTGAGGAATCGCCACACTGTCTTCCACAATGGTTGAACTAATTTACACTCCCACCAGCAGTGTAAAAGTGTTCCTGTTTCTCCATATCCTCTCCAGCATCTCCA
Source organism: Leontopithecus rosalia (assembly GCA_028533165.1). Classification (NCBI taxonomy): domain Eukaryota; kingdom Metazoa; phylum Chordata; class Mammalia; order Primates; family Cebidae; genus Leontopithecus; species Leontopithecus rosalia. The sequence continues at coordinate 26,513,603 of CM052649.1, read as the reverse complement.
GATTTTTTTAATGATCGCCATTCTAACTGGCATGAGATGGTATCTCAATGTAGTTTTGATTTGCATTTCTCTAATGACCAGTGATGATAAGTATTTTTTCATGTTTGTTGGCCTCATGTATGTCTTCTTTTGTAAAGTGTCTGTTCATATCCTTTGCCCACTTATGAATGGGCTTGTTTGCTTTTTTCTCATAAATCTGTTTTAGTTCTTTGTAAATTCTGGATATCAGCCCTTTGTCATATGAGTAAACTGCAAAAATATTTTCCCATTCTGTTGGTTGCCAATTCACTCTAATGATTGTTTCTTTTGCTGTGCAGATGCTGTGGAGTTTGATTAGGTCCCATTTGTCTTTTGTTGCCAATGCTTTCGGTGTTTTGGTCATGAAGTCCTTGCCTATGCCTATGGTCTGAATGGTTTTGCCTAGATTTTCTTCTAGGGTTTTTATGGTACCAGGTCTTATGTTTAAGCATTTAATCCATCTGGAGTTACTTTTAGTGTAAGGTGTCAAAAGGGGTCCAGTTTCTGCTTTCTGCACATAGCTAGTCAGTTTTCCCAACACCATTTATTAAACGGGAAATCCTTTCCCCATTGCTTGTTTTTGTCAGGTTTATCAAAGATTGTATGGTTGTAGATATGTTGGGCTGCCTCTGATGCCTCTGTTCTGTTCCATTGATCTACATCTCTGTTTTGGTACCAGTACCATGCTGTTTTGATTACTGTAGCCTTGTAGTATAGTTTGAAGTCCAGTAGTGTGATGCCTCCTGCTGTTTTCTTTTTACTTAGAATTGACTCTACTATATGGGCTCTTTTTGATTCCATATGAAGTTTAAGGTGGTTTTTTCCAGTTCTGTGAAGAAAGTCATTGGTAGCTTGATGGGGATAGCACTGAATCTGTAAATTACTTTGGGCAGTATGGCCATTTTTACGATATTGATTCTTCCTAACCATGAACATGGAATGTTTCTCCATCTGTTTGTGTCCTCTCTTATTTTGTTGAGCTGTGGTTTGTAGTTCTCCTGGAAGAGGTCCTTTACATTTCTTGTTAGTTGTATTCCTAGGTATTTTATTCTCTTTGAATTAATTGTGAATGGCAGTTCATTCTTGATTTGGCTCTCTTTCAGTCTGTTATTGGTGTATAAAAATGCTTGTGATTTTTGTACATCGATTTTGTATCCTGAGACTTTGCTGAAGTTGCTTATCAGTTTCAGTAGATTTTGGGCTGAGACGATGGGGTCTTCTAGATATATCATGTCAACTGCAAATAGAGACAAATTGGCTTCCTCCTTTGCTATTTGAATACCCTTTATTTCTTTTCTTGCCTGATTGCTCTGGCTAGAAATTCCAGTACTATATTGAATAGGAGTGGTGAGAGAGGGCAACCTTGTCTAGTGCCAGATTTCAAAGGGAATGCTTCCAGTTTTTGCCCATTCAGTATGATATTGGCTGTTGGTTTGTCATAAATAGCTATTATTATTTTGAGATATGTTCCATCAATACCGAGTTTATTGAGGGTTCTTAGCATAAAGGGCTGTTGAATTTTGTCAAAGGCCTTCTCTGCATCAGTTGAGATGATCATGTGGTTTTTGTTTTTGGTTCTGTTTATGTGGTGAATTACATTTATAGACTTGCGTATGTTGAACCAGCCTTGCATCCCCAGGATGAATCCTACTCGATCATGGTGGAGAAGCTTTTTGATGTGCTGTTGCAATTGGCTTGCCAGTATTTTATTGAAGATTTTTGCATCTGTGTTCCTCATGGATATTGTCCTGAAGTTTTTTTTTTCTTGTTGAGTCTCTGCCAGGTTTTGGTATCAGGACGATGTTGGTCTCATAAAATGATTTGGGAAGAATTCCCTCTTTTTGAATTATTTGAATAGTTTTAGAAGGAATGCTAACAGTTCCTCTTTGTGTGTCTGGTAGAATTAGGCTGTGAACCCATCTGGACCTGGGCTTTTTTTTGTGTGCTAGGCTCTTAATTGCTGCCACAACTTCAGATCTTGTTATTGGTCTATTCATGATTTTGATTTCTTCCTGGTTTAGGCTTGGGAGGATGCAAGTGTCCAGGAATTTATCCATTTCTTCCAGGATTACTAGTTTATGTGCATAGAGTTGTTTGTAATATTCTCTGATGGTGGTTTGAATTTCTTTGGAATCTGTGGTGAATTCCCTATTATCGTTTTTTATTGCATCTATTTGGTTATTCTCTCTTTTCTTTTTTATTAATCTGGTTAATCATCTGTCTATTTTGTTGATCTTTTTGAAAAACCAGCTTCTGGATTTATAGATTTTCTGAAGGGATTTCGTGTCTCTATCTCCTTCAGTTCTGCTCTGATCATAGTTATTTCTTGTCTTCTGCTAGGTTTTGAATTTTTTAATCTTGCTCCTCTAGCTCTTTCAATTTTGATGATAGGGTGACAATTTTGGATCTCTCCACTCTTCTCATGTGGGCACTTATTGCTATACATTTTTCTCTAGAGACTGCTTTAAATGTGTCCCAGGGATTCTGGTATGTTGTCTCTTCATTATTGTTGGTTTTGAAGAACTTCTTTAGTTCTGCCTTCATTTCATTGTTTATCCAGTCAACATTCAGGAGCCAGTTGTTCAGGTTACATGAAGCTGTGCGGTTCTGAGTTACTTTCTGAATTCTCAGTTCTGTCTTGATTGCACTGTGGTCTGAGAGACTGTTTGTTATGATTTCCATTCTTTTGCATCTGCTGAGGAGTGATTTACTTCCATTATGTGGTCAATTTTAGAGTAGGTCTGATGTGGAGCTGAGAAGAATGTATATTCTGTGGATTTGGGGTGGAGAGTTCTGTAAATGTCTATCAGGTTTGCTTGTTTCAGGTCTGAGTTCAAGACCTGGATATTCTTGTTAATTTTCTGTCTGGTTGATCTGTCTAATATTGATAGTAGAGTGTTAAAGTCTCCCACTATTATTGTGCAGGAGTCTAAGTCTCCTTGTAAGTCATTAAGAACCTGCCTTATGTATCTGGGTGTTCCTGTATTGGATCCATATAAATTTAGGATCGTTAGCTCTTCTTGTTGTATTGATCCTTTTACCATTATGTAATGTTCTTCTTTGTCTCTTTTGATCTTTGTTACTTTAAAGTCTGTTTTATCAGAGACAAGAATTGCAGCTCCTGCTTTTTTTTTTTTGCGTCAATTTGCTTGGTAAATCTTCCTCCATCCCTTTATTTTGAGCCTTTGCATATTTTTGCATGTAAGATGGGTTTCCTGGATACAGCACACTGATGGGTTTTGGTTTTTTATCCAATTTGCGAGTCTTTGTCTTTTGATTGGTGCTTTTAGCCCATTTACATTTAGGATTAATATTGTTATGTGTGAATTTGATACTGCCATTTCGATGCTAGCTGGCTGTTTTGCCCATCAGTTGATGCAGATTCTTCATTTTGTTGATGCTCTTTACCATTTGGTATGTTTTTGGAGTGGCTGGTACTGGTTGTTCCTTTCTATGTGTAGTGCCTCTTTCAGGAGCTCTTGTAAAGGAGGCCTGGTGGTGACAAAATCTCTGAGTACGTGCTTGTTAGCAAAGGATTTTATTTTTCCTTCACTTATGAAGCTCAGTTTGGCTGGATGTGAAATTCTGGGTTGAAAGTTCTTTCCTTTAAGGATATAGAATATTGGCCCCCACTCTCTTCTGGCTTGTTGGTTTTCTGCTGAGAGATCTGCTGTGAGTCTGATGGGCTTCCCTTTATGGGTAGTCTGACTTTTCTATCTGGCTGCCCTTAGCATTTTCTCCTTCATTTCAACTCTGGTGAATCTGATGATTATGTGCCTTGGGGTTGCTCTTCTTGCAGAATATCTTTGTGGTGTTCTCTGTATTTCCTGGATTTGAATATTGGCCTGCCTTGCTAGGTTGGGGAAGTTTTCCTGGATAATATCCTGAAGAGTATTTTCTAGCTTGGATTCATTCTCTTCGTCACATTCTGGCACACCTATCAAACGTAGGTTAGGTCTCTTCACATAGTCCCACATTTCTTGGAGACTTTGCTCATTCCTTTTTGTGCTGTTTTTCTAATCTTGCCTTCTTGTTTTATTTCATTGAGTTGATCTTTGACCTCTGATATCCTTTCTTCTGCTTGGTCAATTTGGCTGTTGAAATTTGTGCATGCTTCATGAAGTTCTCCTGTTGTGTTTTACAGCTCCATCAGTTCACTCATATTCCTCTTTAAGTTGTCCATTCTTGTTATCATTTCATCAAATCTTTTTTCAAGGTTCTTAGTTTCTTTGCATTGAATTAGAACATATTCTTTTACCTCATGGAAGTTTCTCATTACTCACCTTATGATGTCTGATTCTGTCATTTCATCACACTCATTCTCCATCCAGCTTTGTTCCCTTGCTAGTGAGGAGTTGTGATCCCTTGTAGGAGGGGAGGTTTTTCTGGTTTTGGGTGTTTTCCTCCTTTTTGCGCTGGTTTCTTCCGATCTTTGTGGATTTATCCTCCTGTCATCTGTGTAGTTGCTGATTTTCAGATTGTGTCTCTGAGTGGATGTCCACATTGTTGATAATGAAGTTACTTCTGTTTCTTAGTTTTTCTTTGAACAGTCTGTACCCTCTTCTGTCGGACTGCTGAGGTCCACTCCAGGCCCTTCTTGCCTGAGGATCACCTGCAGCAGCTGCAGAACAGTAAGGGTTGCTACCAGTTTCTTCTTCTGCTATCTTTGTCCCAGAATCATGCCTGCCAAAAGTCAGTCTGATCAGACCTTTGTGAGGTGACTCTTTGGATATATGGGGTTCAGGGAGCTGCTTGAGGAGACAGTCTGTTCTTTATAGGAGCTCAAATGCTGAGCTGTGAGCTCCATTGTTCATTCAGAGCTGCTAGGCAGGTGCGTTTAAGTCTGCTGCAGAAGAACTCATAAACCCCCCTTTTTTCCCCAGGTGCTCTGTCCTAGGGAGTTGGGGCTTTACTTATGAGTATCCATTGTGCTGCTGCCTTTTTTTTTCAGGGCTGCCCTGCCCTGCAAGGAGGCAGCCTAGTCAGTCTGCCTGCAGAGGCTTCGCTGAGCTGCTTTGGGCTCCACCCTGCTGCTGTGTGGACTTCCCTGTAGTCCTGTTTATATGGGTGTGGTTAGAACTGCCTGGGCAATGGTGGCCCGCCTCTGTAATTGCAGACTCTCTCTGTTATGTGGGGTTGCCTCAGCAATGGCAGGCTGCCTCGGCAATGGCGGACTACCTCTGTAGGGTGGAGTGCCTCGGTAATTGCGGACGCCCCTCCTCCACTGGGCTGCACTGTCCTGGGTTCAGCTGTGCTTGCTGTGAAACTCTCAACCCCGAGTGTTTCTGATTGCTGTTTTTTGTTTGTTTGTTTTTGTCGGGGTGGGACCCGCTGAGCCTGATCACCTGGCTCCCTGCCTCAGAGCCTTTTTTTTTCAGTTGAACGGTTGACTCTTTCCCAGGTGTTCCAGTCGCCTGCTGAAAGGGCACTGGGATCTGTGTGATTTCCCGTGTGGCGACCCATTGTGCCGGCTGAAACAACAGTGCTGCCCGGGAATCTCCTGGCCTGGCTCCATTTCAGACCCGTTTAATCAGATGAATGGGCGAATCTGCCTTCCCAGAGTTCCAATTGCCAGCTTAAAAGGGCAACCAGACCCAGTGTATTTTGTATGGAGAGCTAGCACACCTGGGCACCAGCAAAATAGCCACACCGGCTGAAACAGCCGCACCGGCTGTAACAGCCACGCTGGTGACCCGTGGGGCTCCTCCGCCTGGGAATCTCCTGGTCTGTGGGCAATAAACATCCATCTGGAAATGCAGTGTCCACTCACCCTCTGTGCTTTCACTGAGAGCTACAATCCTGAGTTGTTCCTAAAGGGCCATCTTGGATCCGAACCAGAATGTTTAAAATACTCTAAACACTGGCACTTCCCCAATACTAAAAAAAGTCTGACTGAATACTATTTTATATAATTTGGACTATTTTTAGTTGTTTGCAAGCCTTTAAAAAAATGAAGATAAAAATAGCTTTACTGTACATATAGAGAATATTTAAGTCATATTAATATTAAATTTTATAGAAAATCTCTTGAACTTGATTTTGTTATTTGTCATAGATTTGGAGCTATAGTTATATAAAAATAACATAATTGAGATAATGCTGGTAAATATGCATTACTATTGAAAATAAAGTACAAATTATAATAGCCAATTAGTTATTCTGACTATTCTTAATATTTCATATATTTCCCCTTGAGCTTTTATTTTATGCAAATACATACTTATTATGCTAGTTACCCAGAATTGAATTAATTTATTGATTGCAAATGCACTTGTCAACATAATTAGTGTAATGCATCTCTACATTTACCGCTCAGACATATAAACAGTTTTCCTTAGAAGTTTAGGTCGACCAGCTTTTGAAGTTGTAAATATAGGAAAAGATTTTAGCAGTAAAATGCACTTAGCACAATCAAACAAAAATCTATGTAATTGCTTTCAGTTGAAAACAGAAATGCCTACCTCTTTACAGACACAAGTGTGAATACATAAAGTGTTAAACTACTAATGAGCAGTCTTAGAGGATAGGAGAAGAAAATGAAACATTTTTCTTTGCTATTTGCTCCCGACAGAAATAGTCAAATATCGGCTCTGCAAATCTGAAAAGGCATTTGGGCATGTGCTTGAAGGTAAATGGGCATAATAAATAGATGACTGTCATTGCTTCCTTCTTTATAATAGGCAAATCACAACACCTTCAGATACAAATCATTAAGAAAACATTTCTTCAATTTCAAATAGGACTATTTGTAAATTACCTTCATAGTGTTATTCAGATGAAAGAGAACAGCTTTCTTAATAGAATCAGGTCATGTATGAAGAATCTGTTTTCCTCTGTCAATTATAAGATTCCTTATACCTATTTGCCAGAGTATAGCCAGGTTTTAATATTATGGAAAACTCTGAATATGACCTGATTAGATTAAGGGTATGGGTCTGACGGACTGCTTTAGAGGAACTTCCAGGGTTGGTTAGGGGCTTTGTTTCAAGCACAGAAATTTTGCCACCTCTGGCTGGCTAGGGGCTTTGTTTTCCACCTCTGTCAAGCTAGGGCTTTGTTCCCAGTGCAGGACTTTTCTGACTCTAGCTCCTTGGGCCTTGTTCAAGAGCTGGTACCTTTCCTGCCTCTGGCCCCCGAGTTAGAGGCTCAGTGACTCAGAGTTTAAAACAGCAACCAATCCAGTAAAGAATTCAAAGATCAATTAATCCAGACAAAGGGTGAAAGACCCCCCTTATTGGACGAGAACAAGAATGGGGTGGGAATAAATCAGGGGTGTAAGCTCCAGCCGTCCAAGCCTGTAGTGGCACGCATCCCCTCAAAGTCCCCTTCCACTACAGGAAAGCTGTCCTTTTGCTCTGCCTAATAAATTGTACTACCACACACTCTTTGGGTCCATGAGTTCTATTTAAGCTGTAAGGCTCACAGTCACACCAAGGCCCCCTTCCCGATTTATGGGGATTGAAGAGGCCAAGAACCTGAGTTCCGGAAAATCCAGTTGCAACTAATCCGGTTACAGGTCATCCCCCATAAGTCATAAAGGAAAGTAGTGAAAATAAATGTGCCATGTTTTTGATTAGCTTCTTTACAGTTTTTATGGTCTTGTTTACAGTTTTATTAATCTAATATGGTTTCATTAGCCTTAAAAGTCATGTCAGTGTATGACCTTTAGAAAATGTATTAAAAATGCATTTTGAGAGTGTGTACATCCTGTAAATTTACATCCTGTCAAGTCCTCTCCCTCATGGATCTATGCCCTAGCCCTGATCACATCTCTGTTCTGGTTAATTACAAATATCTAGAATTGTCTTGCCTACTCACTCAACTCAGCAAGATATTTCGAAGACATGAACAACATAAAAAGATGTAGGTGATGGCACTATAATGGGTTGAATAAAAATTATGCTGAAATTAAAACATCTGTAAGAATACAAGGCTTGAATTTTCAACTCCTTTCACGTATCAATTGTCAAATGGTATCAAAGTTTTGGGGATTAATATAATTTTTTTTACCTTTAATGGGTGGTTTTATTTAATGTAAGAGTCAATGGAAGGAACGTTTGAGGAGACAGAGTAATAATTAAAATGGGAACATCCTTAGTGGAACAGAGTCAACATTATGACATTTTTTTAAACAAGACATCACTAAATTTTTTAATAATGTACAAGTCCTTATTTCCTGTGTCTAAAGAATGAAGATAGTATTTTACTAAAGATCAGAAAGATGACTCCCAAGGTTTCCATTCATGCTACCTATGGTATTCCAACTCTATTGAGTCAACAATAAGTATTCTAAAAATATTTTTAAAATATTTAATGACCTTATTCTCTATGCAAAATATATCAATTATTATTCTAAATTAAACTTAAAAATAATATGGAATTAGATTACTAAGCAAAACTATTTTATTGAACAGAATGCATTAAGTATGAAGCGAAGTACCTTTGGGAGCACAAAGGAGGGAGCAAATCTTTTGTCTGTAATTGTCAAGGCAGACTTTTGGAAAAACTGAGTTTGCTTTTAGCCTAGATGGTCATGTTTAATGTTAGAGGAAGGTTAAATTTGAATATATAATGAAATATCAGCTTAGGTCTATAAGTAAGGAAGAAAATGTAGCCTATCTTTATTTATTTCTCCTACAGAAGCAGGTTTAAAGATAAGCTACTTCATTTCAAGGCACTGGTTAAAGGCTAATAGTTAACTATTATAGACTTGCTCTCAATGAAAATAAATCTGTTACTTTTTTTCTTTTATTTAAAGAGTTAGTGACACGTATATTAAAAGATCTTCACTATATTATATTACCTGCTTAGCATTGAAGATTAATATACCTCAATACATCCAAGCTCTGGGATTTTATAAAGCAAGACAATTTTTGAGATACTTCTTATTCCTTGATTTGCTATGGAATTCAGCAGCTTATAGTTAAACAAAAATATATTACTATATGTCAAAGAGCATTATCTGAATTTTTTTTCTCATTTTTTAAAAAGCCATGAACACTACTGTGAATTAATCTGAAGTAAAATGATCTTCCTGTTTTGACACACTATAAACATAAGAATACAAAAATATTACCTTCATATATCCTGAGCTGCCTGGCACAATCCAAATTTAAGCCTCTAGTTTTGAATTAATTGTTAATTGCCTCCTGTTTCACTCCTTTAAGTGGGCTGCTTTGGATAATAAATTATTTCGTCTCTTTAAATAAGAAAAAGTATGCGTGGATCCATTCAGCTTAACACCATGCATTAGTAATGACCAGTGTCCAATCTCACCTTCTTCTCTTTTCTACATTATTGAAATTTGAAGTTCTAGACATACATGGCTGTTTTGAGTTGAATTATCTTCTCCAAAAATGTCTGTCAAAAATCCCTTTACCTAGGAATATCACCTAATCTGAAAATAAGGTATTTGAGTTGTAATCAAGTCAAGACTAGGTGATACTGGATTAGGTATCCAATGGCTGGTGCACCTTTAAGAACAGAGAAAGACAGAGAGATACAGACACTCAAGGGAAGGATGACTAAATAATAATAAATACAGAAGTTAGAGTCATGCTCATGCAAGCCAAGGAATGTCAAGTATTTCCAGCAATAACCAGAAACTAAGAGGCAAAGAAAGAGTTTTCTCTAGATCATTCACAGGGAGTATAGTTCTGATGATAACGTTGATTTGGGGTTTCTAGCAACCAGTAATGTGAGAATACATTTCTATTGTTTTAGGCCACCCATTTTATGATACTCTGTTATGGCAATCCTGAGAAACTAGTACAATGGTTATGCCCATGAATGTCTTTATGACTTACAGCATGTATATGCTGACCACATAGAATTCTATCACTTTTGTATGTTAATACTTTAAATAAATGAAGTTATATTATCAATATCTTTTTGCTATTTATTCCCTTTTTGGTGTGACTGGGAAATACTATTCCATTTTATAAAAGAAATAAGTGTATAAACTACGTGTATTTATTACTGCTCTTATTAGTGGATACATAAATTGTTAGCAATTAATGACTAATACAGATATATCTTATATTTATCTTTTTTACACATGTGTATATAAATGAGTAGGCAATGCAGATTTTCAAATTTATGTGGTACTGCTAACTGGCTCCTGTATTTGGTGTACTAATTTTTATCCCTATCAAGAGTGTATAAGAAGCCCTTTGATTTTCTGTAACTCCTGGGGTTATTACTAGTGCAACACTACTGTTGTCAACTATTTTTTTGAATGATTGGTGGTTTTGCTGTTCAACTCAGTGTGGAATTATATTTTCTTTTTATTTTAATTTGAAGTTCTCTGATTACTAATGAAGTTTATAAAACCATTGTGTTCACGGGGATTTCAGATATTCTCTACTATGGATAACTCAGTTATAGCTTATTGTGACTTTATGTTGATTTATTTGTATTTCCCTCAATGTATGAAAATACTTTTAAATTTTTGGATCACAATTCTTTGTTGGTCTTATATAACATAAATATATTTATCTAGATTGAGGCTCATATGCAACTCAATAAATATTTACTACATGCAAAATTATTCTTTCTCTTCTCTGTGCTACCTTTACTGTTGTAAATATTACAATGTTTGTTACTTGATCGCTTATTTGGTTTCCCATGAAATCGTGAGTTCTCTGAGAACAGAGCTGTGATATTCTTTCGCTCTCTACTTGAAGACTTACACAAGACCATATAACAATAGATGCTAAGTGATTTTAAAAATGATTTTAGTCTTAAGGGGCTATTAAACACATTTCCAGGGAGTAGTGGATTATCATTTCTAGTAAAAGTTAGAGAATATTGTATGCATAACGATCCTTTTATTTATGATAAAAGCATTGTAGTTAAGAACTGACAGAATAGATTCCTCAGTTCTTTTTGTCCCTCAAGCATTTGACACAAAAATGCATTGATATGGTTTGGCTGTGTCTCCCCCAAAATGTCATCTTGAATTGTAGCTCCCACAATTCCCACGTTGTGGGAGGGACCTGGTGGGAGGTAATTGAATCATGGAGGTGGGTCTTTCATGAGCTGTTCCAAGAGTAAATAAGTCTCATGACATTTGATGGTTTTATAAACAAGAGTTTCCTTGCACAAGCTCTCTTGTCTTGTCTATGGCCATCTGAGATGTGCCTTTCACCTTCCACCATGATTGTGAGACCTCCCCAGCCACCTGGAACTGTAAATCCATTAATCCTATTCCTTTTTTAAATTGCCCAGTTTCAGGTATGTCTTTATCAGCAGCATGTAAAGAGACTAGTACAGTTAACTGATACCAGTAGAGTAGGGCATTGCTGTGAAAATTTCCAAAACTGTGGAAGGTGCTTGGGAATTGGGTGACATGCAGAGGTTAGAACAGTTTGAAGGACTCAGAGGAATACAGGAAAATATGGGAAAGTTTGGAACTTCCTAGAGACTTATTGAAAGGCTTTGAACAAAATGTTGATAGTGACATGGGCAATGAAATACAGGGTGAGGTAGTCTCAGATGGAGATGAGGAACTTGTTGGGAACTGGAGAACTTCTGAAAAGAATACATTTATGCCATCAACAAACATGAAAAAAAGCTCATCATTACTGGTCATTAGAGAAATGCAAATCAAAACCACACTTAGATACCATCTCCCATCAGTTAGAATGGTGATCATTAAAAAATCAGAAGACAACAGATGTTGGAGAGGATGTAGAGAAACAGGAACACTTTTACTCTGTTGGTGGGAGAGTGAAGTTATTCAATCAGTGTGGAAGATAGTGTGGTGATTCAGGCTTGGAACCAACCCAAATGCCCATCAATGATAGACTAGATAAAGAAAATGTGGCACAAATACATCATGGAATACTATGCAGTCATAAAAACGAATGAGTTCATGTCCTTTGCAGGGACATGCATAAAGCTGGAAATCATTCTCAGCAAACTAACACAAGAACAGAAAACCAAACACCACATGTTCTCACTCATAACTGGGTGTTGAACGATGAGAACACATGGACACAGGGAAGGGAATATCACACACTGGGGCCTGTCAAGGGAGGGTGCTAGGGGAGGGATAGCAGGTGGTGGGGGAATACGGGAGGGATAGCATTAGAAGAAATACCTAATGTAGATGATGGGGTGATGGTTGAAGCAAACTACCACGGCACTTTTATATCTATGCAACAAACCTGCACGTTTTGCACATATACCCCAGAACTTAAAGTATAATAAAAACAAAAAAAGAAAGGGGGAAAAAAAGAGCCTTGGTTTGGACAATAAATTATGTGGTTACTGTATAAATCTAAAATATAATTAAAACAGTTTTTACCTTTGGTCATGTTTGACACGGATCAAAAAGGAAAATTTATAACTGTGGCCTTTCCATGTTAAAATGCTGGAAGCAATAAATAAACACTGAAATTTCAGTGAAAAGGTAAATTTTTCATTAGTGGTATATGTGATCAGAAATTGTTCGACGTGTATAGTTTCCAACATGTTTTGTTTCTGATGCAAAAATAAATAAAGTCAAAAGGAACTTAGAAGTTATCTGCCCAATATTTTCACGTGTTTTCAAATTACATTTTCAAATGTAAAATATATAAATGTTTGAGAAATGCCGAAGTGCTTTACAGCCCTAATATTTCAGAAATGAAATAAGTTTGGGAAAGATCATGCTGCATCACTAGGCCAGTTGTACCAGAGTCAGGACTAAAAGTCAATTACCTTGACCTGGCCAATTTAGTTTTAGTATAGCATAAGGCCTTTAATCATTAAAGAGTAACTGGGCCACAGTTGTGTATATTATTCCAGGAATATAATATCTATAAAGTGCCTCCATAAGACATAAAAAGGAATTTAGTATCATGAAATTCACAGATTATATGTTTTTTATAAGACATAAAAGTAATGTATTATCACTAAATTTGGTTTATATAAATCAATTTTGTGTATACATATATATATATATACACACACACATATATTTTTAATACACAGTCTGTATAATCATTTTATCTTTCCTTTTGTATTTTCTATTTGAATGTGACATGGAAACCTATAGCCCAGTATTGAAATGGAATATAAATTAGGATTCTTTTCCTTCCTAAATTGTAATTATTTCTGAATACTGTTTTTCTTTAGGAAGCCATATAATTTTGATATGTGTTTTAATTTAAATTACTTCTAGTCTGCTTCTCTTCTGATTATTTTAAAAGGCTGTATTGAGATTAATTTCAGTAGTGCTAATGTATATAATTTAAATAAAAACATGAAACCCAATTACCACAGGCTTATGCAATATTTAAGGAAGGCAGCTTAAGTTGGGGAAAAGTGGAATAAAGTACTACATATTATTGAAATGTACAAGTTAATTCCTTCATGCTGGGTTAAGTAAAGGAATTGACATGAAATGTGTAGTTCTGAATTAAAGTGCTGGAAGTTTACATAAGGAGTTACAAGAGTGAGCAAGGAAGGATTATCCAAGGAAAGAAACAATAGCTGTTCTTTTAGGGAGATTCAAATAAGATTAAGCAAGCACACTCAAATTGTTCCTTCTCCTTTTGCGATATTAGATTGTACTGCTTGTTATTTTATTTTTGTAGTAATTATATTTACCTAGTTTTCTTTGTAAAGTATAGAAAATAGCATACATTTTCTTCTATGTTTGCAATTGTAAAATGGTAAAATAGTGCTAATTTGATTTAGTGCCGTATTTTTCTTTGAATTCTATTGAAATAAACTTTAAACAATAACCAATATTAAGAAAATAAGGTTTAAGAATGATATCAAGGCCATTTATATAAAATGCCCAGAATAGACAAATCCATAGAGACAGAAAGAAGTTCACATTTCCAGGGGCTGGGGAGAGAAGTAAAGGGGAAGTAATTGCCACTGGGTACAGGATTTATTTGAGGAGTGAAGAAAATGTTATAAAACTACGTTGTTGAGAGTAGACAGACTACAAACATGTCAAAAATCACAATTTATAAAAAATTATACATAATTTAAAACTAAATCTTACATTAATGTTAGTCTATTTCATTGGCTAAAAGTACCACGAGTCTTGAAATATTTACATCGTTTAAAACAATAAAGACCCTCCTCAAAATAAGAATTCAAAGATTGAGTGAAACAGCATTTTAATTAGTGCATTTGCATGATTGATAACTATAATTAAAACTTTGAAAAACAAAGAATAGCAAGGGTAATAAGTATTGTCTTTAGACTTGACAAACATGACAAATTTAAACACAGGCTGTATATACCAGTTTTGTATGTAACTCTTCATTTCATTACTAAATCCTCAAACAAACTAATATTGCTATTAGTTGTTGAGATGTGGATAGCCTCATCTCAACACTTATGTAAACATTAATAGTACATCTGTGCTATTAGTTTGTGTGATGACATAAAATGACTTAAATGGTAATTCCACCAAGTTCTACATTGAATGCTTTCCTAGTGAAGGGAATGTGTAATATGTTTATTGATATAAATTTATATTTAAGATATGAGCCAGTAAATATTAGATTTGATAAAATTAAAAGATTAATTTTTAAGTAAAAAGTTATTTAAAAAGTTTCAAGATAAGCTTTGGGTTACAGTGCATACTTAAGCTCCTATAACTGCTGGCGAATAATTAAGCATCTCACCTGTACCCTAATGTGAGATACACTTGAGATGACAGATATGCTTTCAATTCCATGGGAAGTGTATGATCCTGCCTGCATTTGAAAGTCTTAAAGCTTTTTAAGTTTGCTCAGCAATTAGTGATATCCTTGTTTTCATGACTATCCTTGAGAACTTTTCTAGCCTGAGAGTCTTGAAAGAAGTTTTCAAAACTTGAGAGGAACTTCTGGCCTAGAAAGCCATTTCAACCTGAGGGGAACACATTTCAACCTGAGGGGAAAAAAAACACCTAATTTGCCCATAATAGACCTGTCTTAGGCGTGCCATAGGTAAGTTGAGACTGAGTAATTATTTTAGCTTTTCCCTTTACTATCAAACCTATCAGGTTTGAATAAAAAAATTAATAAATTCACTCTATTAATTACCATTATATTCACTTTGAAAGTAGTTTATCTTCTCCAAGACTTTTGTATTCTACTTCAAAATTACTAGTTGCACTATTGGTAACCAATGCTAATAGGTATTTTTGATTTACTATCTATCTCACATCAATAAGACCTCTTCTGCAAGTCACCTCTTTCCTTTCTCCTGGAAAATCTCTACAGTTTATTTTTAACTGGGCCCCTCTGGGAGTTTTCTCAATGGCTTGGGACATTTTGGTGGGTGTAGTGCTTTAGAAACCATATAGAATATGACCACATACACCACTGATCACGTTCACAGAAAGCCAGAGCCAATATGCCCAGTTGAAGAAGTAACAGCTAAATTCAAATACACACACAAAGTTGTCTAAAAAAAAGGAGATGCAACAGTAGTTTCAAAAATCTCTTAAAGAATATTCAGATATAAGAGCAGGGCAATCCTGTGTCAATGTTTGTCTTCCTTTCTCTGCAAGGAGCTTGCATTTTATGAAATTTCTTACTCTTTTTGGTAACAATAGTGAAAAAGATTCTCCTCAGTAATCAAGAAGTAAGCCGTGTATAGGACTCAGAACTTGCCTACAAACTCTCAGCTTATTGCATATGCCTTTCAATGGACTGTACAACCTTCACATCATCAGTAAATCTTTCTATATATTTGAATTAAGGGAGAGTGCATGAATCTGCATCAATAAGCTGGCTCCCTTAGAGGTCTGTGCAAGACTTCTTCTTGCTCTCCAGCTGAGAATAACCCTACCTCATGCCTCTTTTGTTGAATCCAAAGGCATGTCTGGATACAGTGAGACTTGGTAAGCTACCATGGTCTGAATTTTAGGTCTGATATGGAGTTGAGTCCAGGAATTTTACAGTATGTTAAATTGCTCGTTGTATAGGAAATCAACAATTAGGAGTAAAGTAACTTTCCATCTGGCATCATATTTTATATAATTTGAATAATTCTTATTTATGATTATTATTATGTTTGCATTTATACCTAAGTCCTTAATTGAGATATTTCACTGTTGATTTATAATATAGAATTTTTTTTGAAAACCTTGATAAATTGGGTAGGAGAATAATTTTACCATAGGAGTTGGGTATAAGAGCAGTATTGGGTTATTTGATGCTGTGGTTTCCTAAATTCCTGGTTGCAAAGGTTAACATCCTTTCATAGTTTATAGGAGATTATCATATTTTCAAGGTCAAGAATCTGCTTAGAGTAAAACAGCTTGTTTATTATACATGCATTTTTGGTGCTTATCCTTACATAATTTTACTTTGAAAATAGCTCATTAACTAATATTTTTAAAAGATGACATTATATTAGGTTAAAAATTACATAATCACAAGTTTCATCTAAATCTTTCTAGGGTTTAAATTTCTGCCAATATTTGGGCTTTGAATAGGTTTTGTTGGCAAGTAATACAGCTCATTGGCTAAACTTCACATCTTGCATTATAAAACTCTTTGAACCCATAAAGATTAATACAAAGAATATGAAAAGAATATTTTTTTAAAAAATAATAAAGTGGAAAGCAAAGACAATAAAATATTGTGTGTTTCACATCCTCATAAAGCATAGATATTTTTTTGGTAGCCTGTGCTCTTTGATGTAAATGACTATGGAGCCATATTCACCTTAATAACACAAACTCCATTTTCACCAAGATGGATGAATAGGAACAGTTCTGGAGCGCAGCTCCCAGCAAGAGCAACACAGAAGGTGAGTAATCGCATTTCCCACTGAGGCACCAGGTTCATCTCTATGGGACTTGTTGGAAAATGGGTGTAGCCCAAGGAGGGCAAACTGAGGCAGGGTGGAGAATTACCTCATCCGAGAAGGGCAAGGGGGTGGAGGATCCCCCCTCCTACCCAAGGTAGGCCACTGGGGACTTTTCTGGACACTCTGGTACTCCAGCTCAGATACTTTGCTTTTCCCAAGATCTTTACATCTCACAGACCAGGAGAGTCCTGCTAGCGCCAACAACAGTGCTGTGGGTTTCCAGCACAGAGCTGGGTAGCCATTTTAGCAGTGCTTGGAATGCCTGCAAGACAGAATTGTCCATTCCCCTGAAAAAAAGGAGGCCAAAGGCCAGAAGCCAAGTGATGTGGCTCAGTGGGTCCCACCCTCACAAACACCAGCAAACTGAAATCCATTGACTTGAGATTTTCATAGCCAGCACAGCAGTTTGAACTCAACCTGGGACCACTGAACTTGGTGTAGGAGGGACATCTCCCATTACTGAGGCAGTTCTAACCGTGTCTGTGTAAGCAAAATCACAAGGAAGTTTACACAGCAGCTGGGCAGAGCCTGCAGCAGCTTAGCAATGCCTTTGCAGATAGACTGTGACTAGACTCTCTCTTTGCTGGGCAGGGCATATCTGAAAAAGGCAGCAACCCATCAGGGACTTATAAATAAAGCCTCACCTTCCCAGGACAGAGCACCTGGGAAAATGGGTGGTTGTGAGTTCTGCAGCAGCAGAATTTAACATCTCTGCCCAGTATCTGTGAAGGGAGAAACATGGATCCCAGCAGAGCACTTGAGCTCTGATAAGGGACGGACTGCCTCCTCAAGTGGCTCCCTGACCCCTGTATATCCAAGGAGGCACCTCATAGAGAAGAGCTCTGGCTGATATCTGGTGGGTAACCTTCTGGGATGAAGCTACCAGAGGCAGAAACAGGCAGCAATCCTTGCCGTTCTTCAGCCCCCATGAGTGACTCCTAGGCAAGCAGGGTCTGCAGTGGACCTCTAGCAGTTCTACAGCAGAAGGGCCTGTTAGAAGGAAAACTGAAAAACAGAAACAGCTTCAACATCAACAGAAAGGACATCCACTCAGAGACCCCATCCAAAAGTAACCAACTTCAAAGAACAACGGTAGATAAATCCATGATGATGGGAAGAAACCAGTGCAAAAAGGCTGAAATCACCAAAAAACCAGAATGCTTCTCTTTCTCTAAGGGATCACAACTCCTCACAAGCAAGGGAACAAAACAGGATGGAAAATGAGTTTGATGAATTGACAGAAGTGGGCTTCAGGTGAGTAATAACAAACTTCTCTGAGCTAAAAGAACATGTTCTAACCCAATTCTAAGAAACTAAGAACCTTGATAAAAGGTTAGACAAAATGCTAACTAGAATAACCAGCTTAGAGAAGAATATAAACTACTTGATGGAGCTGAAAAAAGAGCACTAGAACTTCGTGAAGCATAGTTAAGTTTCAATAGCTGAATCAGTCAAGCAGAAGGATATCAGAGATTGAAGACAAACTCCATGAAATAAAATGAGAAGGCAAGAATAGAGGAAAAAAGAGTGAAAAGAAATGAACAAAACCTCCAAGAAATTTAGGATTATGTGAAGATACCAAATCTACCTTTGATTGGTGTACCTGAATGTGATGGGGAGAATGAATCCAAGCTGGAAAACGCTCTTCAGGATATTATCCAGGGGAACTTTCCTAATCTAGCAAGGCAGACAAACATTCAAATTCAGGAAATACAGAAAACACCACAAAGATATTCCTCGAGAAAAGCAATCCCAAGTCACCAGGATTGAAATGAAGGAAAAATGCTAAAAACAGCCAAAGAGAAAGCAGATGTCTCAGCAGAAGCCCTACAAGCCAGAAGAGAGTGGGGGCCAATATTCAACATCCTTAAATAAAAGAACTTTCAATCCAGAATTGCATATTCAGCCAAGTTAAACTTCATACGTGAAGGAGAAATAAAATCCTTTACAGACAAGCAATTACTGAGAAATTTTGCCACCACCAGACCTGACTTACAAGAGCTCTTGAATAAAGCACTAAACATGGAAAGGAACAACGAGTACCAGCCACTACAAAAACATACCAAATGGCAAAGACCATCCACACAATGAAGAAATTACATCAACTAAAAGGCAAAACGACCAGCTAGTATCAAAATGGCAGGATCAAATTCACACATAACAATATTAACCTTAAATGTAAATGGGCTATATGCCCTAATTAAAAGACATAGACTGACAAATTGGATAAAGAGTCAAGACCCATTGGTGTGCTGTATTCAGGAGACCCACCTCATGTGCAAGGGCACATACAGACTCAAAATAAAGGGATGGAGGAAGAGTTACCAAACAAATGGAGAGGAAAAAAAAAGCACGGGTTACAATCCTAGTCTCTGATAAATGGACTTTAAACCAACAAATATCAAAAGAGACAAAGAAGGACATTACATGATGGCAAAGGGATCCATGCAAAAAGAAGAGCAAACTATCCTAAATGTATATTCACCTAATATAGGAGCACCCAAATACATAAAGCAAGTTCTTAATGACCTACAAAGAGACTTAGACTCCCACACAATGATAGTGGGAGACTTCAACATTCCAGTACAAGTATTAGACAGATTAATGAAACAGAAAATTAACAAGGATATCCAGGGTTTGAACTCAGATCTGCACCAAGAGGACCTAATAGACATCCACAGAACTCTTCACCCCCAATCCACAGAATATACATTTGTCTCAGCACCACATCACACTTATTCCAAAATTGACCACATAATTGGAAGTAAATCACTCCTCAGCAATTGCAAAAGAACAAAAATCATAACAACCAGTCTCTCAGACCACAGTGCAATCAAATTAGAACTCAGGATTAAGAAACTCACTCAAAACCACACAACTACATAAAAACTGAACAACCTGCTTCTGAATGACTACTGGATAAGTAATAAAATCAAGACAGAAATAAAGATGTTCTTTGGAACCAATGAGATTGAATACACAAAGTACTAGAATCTCTGGGACACATTTAAAGCAGTGTCTAGAGTGAAATTTATACCACTAAATGCCCACATGAAAAGTGAGAAATGATCTAAAATTGATACCCTATCATCACAATGAAAATAACTAGAGGAGCAAGATTAAACAAATTCAAAAGCTAGGACAATACAAGAAATAACTAAGATCAGAGCCGAATTGAAGGAAATAAAGACACAAAAAAACCCTTCAAAAAATCAATGAATCCAGGAACTGTTTTTTTTTTTTTGAAAAGATAAACAAAATATATAGACTGCTAGCCAGACAAATAAAAGAGATCAAATAGATGTAATAAAAAATGATGAAGGGGATATCACCACCAATTCCACAGAAATACAAACTGCCATCAGAGATTACTACAAACATCTCAATGCACATAAACCAGTAGATATAGAAGAAATTGATAAATTCCTGAACACTTACACCCTCCCAAGCCTAAATCAGGAAAAAGTTGAATCATGGAGTAGACCAATAACAAAGTCTGAAGTTGAGGCAGAAAACAATAGCAACCAAAAAAAGTACAGGACCAGATGGGTTCACAGGTGAATTCTACCAGACATACAAAGAGGAGCTGGTGCCATTTCTTCTGAAACTATTCCAGACAGTACAAAAAAAGGGAATCCTCCCTAACTCATTTTATGAGACCAACATCCTCCTGATACCAAACCTGGCAGAGACACAACTGAAAAAGAAAATTTCAGGCCAATATCCATGATGAACATTGATGAGAAAATCTTCAACAAAATATTGGCAAACAGAATCCAACAGCACATCAAAAAGCATATCCATCATGACCAAGTGGGCTTCATTCCAGGGACGCAAGGCTGGTTCAACATATGCAAATCTATGAACATAATCCATCATATATACAGAACCAAAGACAAAAACCACATGATTATCTCAACAGATGCAGAGAAGACCTTCAACAAAATTCTGGAGCACTTTATACTAAAAACTCTCAATAAAAAAGGTATCAATGGAATGTATCTCAAAATAATAAAAACTATTTATTACAAACCCACAGCCAATATCATACTGAATGAGCAAAAACTGGAAGCATTCTCTTTGAAAACTGGCACAAGACAAGGGTGCCCTCTCTCACCACTCTTATTCAACATAGTATTGGGGGTTCTGACCAGAGCAATCAGGCAAGAAAAAGAAATGAAGGGTATTCAATTAGAAAAAGAGGAAGTCAAATTGTCTACTTGCAGCCTACATTATTATATATTTACAAGGCCCATCATCTCAGCCCCTAATCTCCTAGAGATAAGCAACTTAAGCAAAGTCTCAGATTATAAAATCACTGTGCAAAAATCACAAGCATTCATGTACACCAATAACAGACAGAGAGCCAAATCATGAGTGAACATCCATTCACAATTGCAACAAAGAGAATAAAATACCTATGAATATAACTAACAAGGATGTGAAGTATCTCTTCAAGGAGAACTACAAACCATTGCTCAAGGAAATAAGAGAGGACACAAATAGATGGAAAAACATTACATGCTCATGGTTAGGAAGAATCAATATCATGAAAATGGCCATACTATAATTTATATATTCAATGCTGTCCCCATCAAGCTACCCCAACCTTCTTCACAGAACTGAAAAAAAAACCACCTTAAACTTCATAAGGAATCAGAAAAGAGCCTACATAGCCAAGAAAATCCTAAGCAAAAAGAATAAAGCTTGAGGTATCATGCTATCTGACTTCAAACTCAACTACAAGGCTACAGTAATCAAAAAAGCATGGTATTGGTACCAAAACAGAGATAGAGACCAATAGAACAGAATGGAGGCCTCAGAAATAATGCAAACATCTACAACCATCGGATCTTTCACAAATCTGACAAAAGCAAGCAATGGGGAAAGGATTCCCTGCTTAATAAATGGTGTTGGGAAAACTGGTTAGCCATGTGCAGAAAGCTGAAACTAGACCCCTTCCTTACACGTTATACAAAATTTAACTTCAGATGGATTAAAGATTTAAACATAAGACCTAACACCACAAAAACCTAGAAGAAAACCTGGGCAATACCATTCAGGACAGAGGCATGGTCAGACTTCATGACTAAAACATCTAAAGCAATGGCAACAAAAGCCAAAATAGACAAATGGAATCCAATTAAACTTAAGAGCTTCTTAAGTTTAATTGTTCTATTGCAATTTAAAAGAACTTTTGCTCTGCAAAAGAAACAATCATTAGAGTAAACTGGCAACCAACAGAATGGAAAAAAATGTTTGCAATCTACCCATCTGACAAAGAGCTAATATCCAGAATCTACAAAGAAATAAAACAAATTTACAAGAAAAAGACAAACAACCCTATCAAAAATTGGGTGAAGGATATAAACAGACACTTTTTAAAGGAAGACATTTATGCAGCCAATAAACCTATAAAAAATGCCCATCATCACTGGTCATTAGAGAAATGCAAATCAAAACCACAATGAGATACCATCTAATGCCAGTTAGAATGGTGATCATTAAAAATCTGGAGACAACAGATGCTGGAGAGGATGTGGAGAAATAGGAACACTTTTACACTGTTGGTGGGGTGTAAATTAGTTCAACTGTTGTGGAAGACAGTGTGGCAATTCCTCAAGGATTCAGAAATAGAAATACCATTTGACCCAGCAATCCCATTACTGGGTATATACCCAAGGGATTATAAATCATCCTATTATAAAGATACATGCACATGTATGCTCATTGAGGCACTGTTTACAACAGCAAAGACTTGGATCTAACCCAAATACCCATCAATGATAGACTGGATAAAGAAAATGTGGCACATATACACCATGGAATACTATGCAGTCATTAAAAAATGTCATGTCCTTTGCAGGGACATGGATGAACCTGGAAACTATCATTCTCAGCAAACTGACACAAGAATAGAAAACCAATCACCACATGTTCTCACTCATAAGTGGGTATTGAACAATGAGAACACATGGACACAGGGAGGGGAACATCACATACTGGGGCCTTTTGTGGGATGGTGGCTAGTGGAGGGATTGCAGGGGGTGGGAGGATTGGGGAGGAATAACATTAGGAGAAATACCTAATATAGGTTTTTGTGGGACAGATGTAGCAAACCACTTATGGCATGTGTATACCCATCTAACAATCCTGCATAACCTGCACATATACCCCAGAGTAAGTAACCCATATACTACTCTTATGAATTAGAAAAATAAAATACATAATACTCAATGTATAATGGATCAATAAATGTTAGTTTCCATTATTTTTTAACTCAAATCATAGCTAAACATTCCATCAACTATTTCTAGATACCATTAGCAGAATATTTATTTTATCTTCTGTTTTCCAAAGCAAATTGCATTTTTTAAATGTGTTATGATTTATTCTTATGCATCATTTAAAGTACCTAATTTGTTGTAGTGTTCATTTTATATAATTGAATTTTCATTTTTTGTAGATTCAAAAATATAGTAATAACACTGTTTTCTGAATAAAAAGTATTAAAAATATTAAATAAGAACTGGGCATGGTGGCTCACTCCTGAAATCCCAGAACTTTGGGAGGCCAAGGTGGGTGGATTACCTGAAGTCAGGAGTTCAAGATCAGCCTGGTCTACATGGTGAAACCCTGTCTCTACTAAAAATACAAAAAAAAAAATAGCTGAGCATGAGCATGGTGGCACATACCTATAATTCCAGCTACTTGGGAGACCAAGGTAGGAGAATAGCTTGACCCTGGGATAATGGAGGTTGCAGTGAGCCAAGATCATACCATTGTACTCCAACCTCGGTGACAAGAGTGAAACTTCACCTTAAAAAAGGTACTATATAACAGCTATTGAATTAATTTAAAACAATTAATTTTTGAATATGAGAGAGCAGAACAAGGTTATAACAAGAAGGTGTCAGCATACAAGAGGCCAACAAACATATGAAAAAATGCTCATCATCACTGGTCATTAGAGAGATGCAAATCAGAACTACATTGAGATACCATCTCACGCCAGTTAGAATGGAGTTCATTAAAAAATCTGGAGTCAACAGATGCTGAAGAGGATGCGGAGAAATAGGAACACTCTTACACTGCTGGTGGGAGCGTAAATTAGTTCAACCATTGTGGAAGACAGTGTGGCGATTCCTCAAGGACCTAGAAATAGAAATTCCATTTGACCCAGCAATCCCATTACTAGGTATATATCCAAAG
>CM052649.1:26387021-26489061 GCA_028533165.1 Leontopithecus rosalia | reverse complement strand
AAAAAAAAAAGTGTCAGCAAGGATATACTTTTCACAATGTATATATACTTTGGAACATCACATTTTACATTATAAAAACATACAATGTCATATGTCCATTAAAAATAAAGGATGTGGAGATAAGGGAATCTTCACACACTATTAGTGGGAATGTAAATTAATACAGCCATAATGGAAAACAGTAAAGTGTTTCTTTAAAAATTAAAAGTAGAACTAACATGTGATTCAGCAGTCTGATATGGGTATATACGCAAAGTAAATAAAATTACTATCTTGAATAGATGTCTGCATATTGATGTTCATTGCAGTACTATTCACAATAATCAATGTAGGGAATCAACCTAAGTGTTCATCAACAGATGAATAAAGAAAGAAAATGAGGTATACTATTTGGCAATTAAAAAAGAAAAAGAAAATCCTGTCATTTGTGAACAACATGGATGAACCTGGAAGACAATATGTTAAGTGAAATAAGCCAGGCATAGAAAGACAAATATATCATGGTATCACATCTACTGGTATGTAAAATGTTGATCTCATAGGAGTAGAAAGTAAAATGGTGGGTATCGGAGGTAAGGGTTGAGGAAAGTGGCAGTGATGTTAATCATAGGATACATACTTACAGTTAGAAGGAATAAATTTCAGGAAATATATTATAGAGCAAGGTGATTGTAGTTAATGATAACATATTGTCTTCTTGAGAAGTAGATAGTTAATGTTATGTGCATTCACCAGAAAAATGATAACCGTGTGAGGGTATGTGTTTGTTAACTAGCTAGATTTGAACTTTTCACAATGTATGTATACTTTGGAACATCACATTTTACATTATAAAAACATACAATGTCATATGTCCATTAAAAATAAAAATGAGTAAAGTAATTAATATATGATCCAGTGGTGTTAATTGTTAAGGTTATCTGTCCTGGCAGTCAGAGACAATTTATTGATCAACATGGAGAAACAATACCAGAGCTTTGGGATTAGAGTTGCTGCCTTCTCGTGGTATGCATTTTGAGAGAATTAAAATTGATGTTAAGCCTTGCAAAATGAATCCAACCATGTTTGCCTATCAATATATCCAAGAAAATACCTGAGCCTAACACAAAGCCACAGTATTTATGGAAATTAAAGGAATAAATACATTACAGAGTAGAGACTAAGTCAAATAGACAAATAGAATGGCTTCTGGATTAGTTATCCTCAATTTTTTTTTCTCTTGAATCTATAAATTATTTTTTATATTCTTGTCATGTTTTTAATTGATTTTTAAAAGTTTATTATTAAAATAAACAGTAATAAAGGATGTATTCTCCATCAAATTTTCAGTTGTTTAAAATTTACATTACTTTCAGATGTATTGCACTTACTCAAATAGAATGATATTCAATCATCCATAAAAAGAGCAAATAAACAAATTCCTCTTAAACAGCAATACATTTCATATTTTTCATCCTTGAACTTTGCTTTAAATTTATCTTCTCCAAAACATTTCTTCAATAGTTTTATATATGTGTTTACATACATTTAAAAACAGAAAATATATTGTCTGCAATATATTTAAATTATTTATAATTTACATACACTTTAAAATATTGCCTATGCCAATAAAATGTTTTTCTGGTTTAAGAAAGCATTTCATTTATTAGTAGTTCACTTCTGACTGCAATCACATGATATATTACAACTTTTGGAAATGTTTAACTATAAAATAAATTTTACTGGAAATGTGTTTAATTAAGGTGTATACCAGGGTTGTGATGCTTTTGTAAGGAATACTTTAAGTATTACACTTAGAAGTCTCTTCTTAATTGTTCTGAAAATTTTACAGTATATGGCAATACACCTTATTGGGATGTAAAATGTGCTTGTACCTGTAAAAATGACAGAAGACTATGTGTGAAGGAAAAAGATTAAAATAGGAACCATCATTGTCAAGCAGCTCAACTAGGAAAAAAGCACATATAAAAGTTAAGGATCTGGAAAAGTAGTCCTTTAAAATAACATGTGTATGAGATTTTAGAAAGCTTTTCTGTAATGCCAGAGATACATCCTGTTCTATATAATATGTGGAGTTTTCTTCATTTTGTTTGTGTGGATTCATATTAGAGAAACAGGTGGTTACAGAATGAGAACTTCAAAACAGAAATGCTAGTATATTGATTAAAATGTAGGTAGGTAAATAAATGATTACTTTTCTCCATACTTACTCAATAGGCTACTGATTTCCGTTAGGAATAACTCCCTCCACCCTCCACCACTTCTTCTAGGATTCAAATGTAAGTATAACAGTGAACTGACTCTTTATAAATACTCTCTAATTGTGTAAACCATGTTTGGAATTTGCTAGGGAATGTTAGAAATTTTAACTAAGACCTTCAGAGCCATTCAGCAAAATGCTGTCTTTGGTCACTATGGTGCAGTTTTCATATCAATTCATTATGAAAAGCTGTTCAAAACTCTCTGTATAATTGTATACAACAAATACTTGCCACCTTGATAAAATTTCTTAGCATATTTAACTCTAATAAAGACAATCAATTTGGTTTGGTCCTTTTATTTTTTATATTCTATGTTCTAGGATTGTGTAACTGATTAGAGAGCTTACATTAATTTTGTATACATCTTGGAAAATAGAGCAAGAGAATAATAAGCTGGGTCTGTATAAATACTGAATGTGCTTTGAATTAAGAATCCTTGGTGTGCTGAACAGCTTATTGAAAACTTAGGGATATTGCACTCTAAAATCAAACTTCTAATTCATATAAGCATTATTCATGGATATTGTTATGTCTTCCAAAATGTTCTTCCTTGTGCTTTATAAATAATCCATTTTAAAAACATGTTTGTCATACTTAGAGAGCCAGACCCTCATCGGTAATACTGAATGAAAATAATTCTGTAGAAAATCAATTTCACTTATTCACAGTACCAATGCCAAAAATTCAAACAAACAAGGCTATTCAGTTAGTCTTCTTGTCACTTAATTAACTCAAGGAGATTTCATGGAGCAAACATAATCACTTTTGTATGTAGCACACAGAAAGTGATTTTAAGCAGAAAGTCTACTTTTTCCCCCAGAATATATTCTGTAGACTGTGCTAGAAGTACCTTACCTGAAATCTTCCAATTATTTTGAAATTATATTCTATATCAATATGTTTTTAAATAAACATAAAACATATAAGGATTTAAGTTTAATATCATATATTAAAATTTTTAAAAAAATGATTTTATTTAGAAAAATATTATTGTTTTTCTTATTGTAAACAGAACGTTTTACTGGTTTCAAAACCAGAATATTGATCTCAATTTTAAGTCAAATACTTTTTTTATAACAATTATTTGTAGAACATTTTCCTTCACTAGATAATCTTACAATGTTTGCTTATTACAAATGCAGTCACACAGAGAAATAAGAAGATATATTTGGTATAGCAAATATACTAAAATTGCATCACTACCTTAAATGTTTAATTCTATGAGAATAAACAGAATAAAAAACTACAGAAATAAGCTTCACTGTATCTGCTGTGGTAAGTTTCATTTCCTTAACTATGACCTGTTTCTCAACCAATTTTTAGGTTTAATGGGTTTGGTCATGGAGTTTATCTCCGGCCCTTTCATCTTTGATTGTTTTCTAATTCCTTCTCAGTCTTCATTTATGATTTTATATCCCTTTATTAATGCCCCAATCCCTGAAAATATTGTAACTCAAGTAAGGTAATTAGTGTTAAAAAGAAAAAAAAAGTCATCAGAAAAATTTACTGAGGTGATCAGATATGGTTCACCAAACATTGGAAAAGGAGTGAATCTATTCCATTGTAATTGGAAGAAAAATGTAGGTAATGTTTGGTTGGTGGGTTTGGGGTAGAAGCAGTTTCTGTATGATGTAAGTGTTGTGAAAATAGAGCCAAAAAGACTTCAGAGAAATATAAATAATTAAATTTCATAAAACTTAAATATCAAAATTAGGGTGACTTCGAATAGAACAGTATAGTCACAATAAATAAGGTGAAATTTAGTTGGATTCTAAATTCTATTTCAATAGTTTTTCTTTAAATATTTTTTCATCATATACCAAGAGGATACTATAGCAGTGAGGTCCCATCAGACTCACCCTGATGATACAATTATATATGTTCATCACACTTGTTTCATCTGCCACCTCCTTTCTTGTTCTTTTCTTGCCAAAGCTTCTTGAGACAAATCTGATACATCATAACATCCTCAGCCCATGATAACTGAATATTCAAAATATAAGAATATGCTCTTTATATTAAATAATATTAAACATCTATCAACATTAACCATAACTTAATAGCATCTAATACCTGATATATATCAAACTTCCCTAATTTATCAAAAATGTTCTTTTATGAAATTTCCAGTCATAATGATTGCACTTCATTGTGTGCCTTAAGCCTCTATAAATCCAGAAGTCCCCCACTTTTTAATCCCATGTCATTGTCTTATTATAGAAGCACTCTCAATTGTCACATAGATTGATCCACATTTTTACTCATCTTACTGCTTTCCTATAGCACTAACTATTCTCTTATACATCATATATTCTGTAGCTTAAAATTAAACTTTTATAAGTACGATTGAATTTAAGTTTATTTTTTTGATGTGAGAAAATTTCATAGTTATTGCTCTCTGTATTTTTATAAGAAAACCGAGATTCCTTGGCAAAGTATTTTTGTGCTGAGAGAAATAATTGAGGAAGAGTCCAGATTTGATCATCTGAATAACAGGAAATAGGAAGTTCCCATCAGAGGAGATAGGAAAGGGTATCGATTGAGCAGGTTTAATGTGAATATCTGGAGTATAGTTTTTGAGATATCAAGCTTGAGATGTGATGTGGTGATATCCTGTACACAATTGAACGGAAAAAAATAAGGGAGTAGGAGAATCAGTCAGGAAATAGGAGGAAAAAAGTAGTCAATGTGCCAATGTCGTCAAACACCTTTAGAAGAAATGAGAGCCACAAAGAAGTAAGTATACAAAAATATTAGAAATTATACAATGATCGGCCATAATATTAAATGGTCAGGAAAAGGGGTAGGATTCAGCAAAGAAGACTGAAAAGGAAAGCCCAAGAAAATTCAGTGGCTTGGATATCAAGTAGAGAGACTATTCCTGGGGAAAGCCAAAAAACACAGCTTTTGTAAACATTTTTCCTAGGTGAAGCAAGTTGAGGACTAAGGATTACCCATTGGATTTGGAATGTGAAAAGCACCAGTGCCATTGAAAATGAAAGTTTCTTGGCATGGAGAACCCCAAGTGATGACTGAGGGCATTCAACAGAGATTGGAAAGAAAGATATTGGAGATATTAAGTACAGAAGGTATTTCTAAGTACAGACTGTCCCTGGCTTACCATGGTTTGCTTACTGATATTTTGACTTTATAGTGACGCAGAAAGTATACACATTCAGAGAGACTAATTTGAGCAAGCATACAAGTACTCTGTTTTTCATTTTTCACTACAGCATTTAGTAATTCCCAAGACATATTCAATATTTCATTATAAAATAGGCTTTGTGTTAGATTATTTTGTCCAATTTGGGGCTATTATATAGGTTTTGAGCATGTTTAAGGTAAGTTAGGCTAAGCCATCATATTCTTTAGGTTATATACATTAAATCTAGCTTATTTTTCTTTTTCTTTTTTACTTTTTTGACATAGCCTATCAACAAGGCTGGTGTGTAGTGGCATGATAATGTCTCACTGCAACCTCCACCTCCTGAGCTCAAGTGATCCCCTCACCTCAGTCTCCCGAGTAGCTGGGACTACAGGCACATACCACCACACCCAGCTCATTTATTTATTTATTTATTTTTGGTTGACATGAAGTCTTTCTATATTGCCAAGATTACTTCCAAATGCAAGTGAAGCTCTTCCATATATCTCTGGCATGCTTTATCACATAGATCACATACTTGACTCACAGCTTTGTGAGAGTCAGCATGTGCATGTTGTCACCATATTCACTGTTTTAACAGTAAAACATAGCAGATTTTTAGTACACATATGTCAAATAAATAGATAGATAAAATATAAGAACAATGAAAAGTAATCTTTCCCTCTATAAAAATGTTAAATCATTCTTTGCTCTCCCAGAATCTCCTAGATCATAAAAATTTAATGCAAGCTCTGACATTTTAAAATTATCATTAGATGAGCATGCTGTATTAATACAAATTCTTCCTTCATAAAAGGTGGCTAGATGAGGTGGAAAGATGTCTTCAGTGCTCTCTTCAACTCCCAGGGGTCCTTTTAGCATCCTAAAATGAGTCTCTCACTTCAGGCATAGGAAGTCTTCTCATTCTAAATGGTAATTCTATGGCGTGCAATGGAAGTCTCACACGAAAATCACTCCTGCTCATAACTAAGTTTTACCTACTGATTTTCTTTTAATTTAAAACTAGACTTTTGTGCCTTTGTATAAACCTGTAATGTTTCCTTTCTGCTCAGTTAGGTAATGAAGCTCACCTCATGGTCTGCTTCTTAGTGTTCACTAAGTTTTCCCAAAGAGAGCTCTAAACTCAACTCCCAAGACAGGCTAGATGATTCACCAGAATTCATTTGCTTTTTCTTCCGTTTCCTCTGTGTCTGTATAGATTCTATATAGAGTATTGGTTAAACTGGAATCATAACTCATAAATTATATAATTTCAACATTTCTGCTGAGAGTAGAAATTACAGTGAAGGCTATTGGCTTTTTATATCCAGGAGCTTTCTCTATTATAATTCAGTCTCCCTGTAATTCAATGACATGAGCCTAAAAAAAATCAAAACCAAGGATATGCAACTAAAATTTGCTGTTGAACAGTTTCCAGTCAAATTAAACTGAAACATTTAATTAGACAGATATAATAGTTTTTCCATTTCAAGGTAATCAGGAATAAACGGTAAGCTATTTTCAGAAATGACAATGGTTCTAATGAAGTGAACAAGAATGACATTTCTCAGTATGATATATCTCTTTTTATCTATAATTAACATATATAATAAATATTCCTTGGAGAAATACACTATATAGTTAAACATTGACATACGTTACACAGAATGTATTATTACACAGAATGAATGTATTATTACACAGAGTGAATGATTAAACATCAACATACATTACACAGAATGACTCAATCAGTAGAATGTCACGACTCATATAAGGTAAAATGTCCTATTTTAAAAAAGTAAAAAAAAAGTCTTCCAGACACACCTGTAATTCTAGGACTTTGTGAGACCAAGGCCAGAGGATCACTTAAGCCCAAGATTTGGAGACCAGCCTTGGCAATGTAGTGAAACCCCACCTCTGCAGAAAATACAAAAAATTAGCCAGGCTTAGTGGTGAGCACCTGCCTGTAGTCCCAGCTATACAGGATGTAGGGGTAGGAGGACTGCTTGGGCCCAGGAGGTGGAGACTGCATTGAGACATGATTCACCACTGCACTCCAAACTGGGCACAGAGCAAGAGCAAACCCTGGCTCAAAAACAAAAACAAAAACAAAACAGTCAAATTGTAATACTTTCAGTTTTCTTTCCTTTCCTAAATGCACATTTGTACTATGCAATAATAATCCATTCTAACTGGCTTAGTAGTTTTAGTAGAATGGCCATAGAAAACAGAAATAGATATTTTAATACGGAGAAAATGTATTTTAAATTTCCAAAGAATTATAAATTGTTGTATTATAAAGACACACGCACACGTATGTTCACTGCAGCACTGTTTACAATAGCACAGACCTGGAACCAACCCAAATGTCCATCGATGATAGACTAGACAAAGGAAATGTGGCAGATATACACCATGGAATACTATGCGGCCATTAAAAATGATGAGTTTGTGTCCTTTATAGGGCCATGGAAGAATCTGGAAACCATCATTCTCAGCAAACTGACACAAGAACAGAAAATCAAACACCGCATGTTCTCACTCACAGGCAGGTGTTGAACAATGAGAACAAATGAACACAGGGAAGGGAGCATCACACACTAGGGTCTGTTGGGGAGGACTAGGAGAGGGACAACATAGGGTAGGGAGGTTAGGTAGGGATTGCTTGGGGATAAATGCCAAATATAGGTGACAGGGGATGAAAGCAGCAAACCACATTGCCATGTACATACCTATGCAGGAATGCCACATGATCTGCACATGTACCCCAGAACCTAAAGTACAATAAAAAAATAAAACAAACAAAATAAATAAAATAAAATACTTTAGATATTGGTTTAATAGACACTTGTCATCAAATTAAAAACAAATCACTGACTGCATTTAGTTTAAAAGTAGCATTAGAAAACTATCAAGAAAACATGATTTCCAAAGATAAATATATGCTTTTTAAGAACATATATGTATAGATTTTACTTTTGGGAATATGCATTCTCAATTTTAATATATAAAATTGAACCCAGTAGAAATAATAAAGAAATAGACTGTTTAAAATCCCTTTCTGTTTGAGTCAAGAAGTTTAAAGGCTTAAGATAAAAGTATGTCCAAATAAGATGGGTTGTTTCATTCAAATCATTTTCTCTTGAATGTACTTTTGAGCCATAACAAGAATTTATATTGAAACAAAATGTAAATAGAAATCAGCATGAATTTCTCCAGGTGATTGAGATGTCTTCTAGCTTGTCATAGACAAAAGTTGTAAAATAAAATAAACACAAAATGTTATTTTAAATTTGATATATATTAGGTAAAATAGAAATAAATTTTGTTTGTTTTTCTAATATAAGAAGCTAGCAAAATTATTAAAAATCAGGTAAGTTAGTGTGATTAATCTTCCACCTACAAGTTATTGGAGTAGAAAACTATGCTCAAATGCTCAACTAAGATACAAATGTCATATTGAATAATCACTCGTATACTTCTATATTAATGTTTTCTTAAGAAATTTGTATTCTATATTTACAGTTAAATTGTTAAAATTTATTCGAACTCTACAGCATAATTCAATGAATCAATGTGACAAGTTCAATATATTTCAGGCATAAACAAAAATATTTAATGGCCAGGTTTTATTTTTCATTTAAAAATATATTAATTGTCAAAACAATAAATTTGCTAAGTGATTTCTTAGCTTCACATTTACTTTTCTTCTGCAGCCAAAGTCAGGGAGGGGAGCATCACACACTGGGTTCTGTGTGGGGGAACTAGGGGAGGGACAGTGGGGGGTAGGAAGTTGGGGAGGGATAACATGGGGAGAAATGTCAGATATAGGTGATGGGGAGGAAAGCACTAAACCACATTGCCATGTATGTACCTATGCAACTATCTTGCAAGTTCTTCACATGTACCCCAAAACCTAAAATGCAATTATATATATATATATATAATATATATATATAAAACCTAAAATATAATATATATAAATAATATATATATATAAATATATATATATATATAATATATATATATAAAACCTAAAATATAATATATATAAATAATATATATATATATAAATATATATATATATATAAAACCTAAAATATATATATATATATTTTAAAGGGCTATAATTTTCTCAAACTTTGAAAAGCATCACCAATCTTTAACAACAGGAGTAATGGGCTTGGAAAGAAATATTCTCTGAGATCACTCAGGGAAACTTTTAATTCACATAAAAATATAATTTTATCTCTATTTTGTTTCACACAGAGAAAGCAATTCTAAATGTAGTAAAAACTCATGTAAGCAAAGCAAAATTATTAAACATTGGAGGTTATATATTCATGATTAATATGAAAAAAAATTCTAGGAGTCAAAAAATCATAAGCTTTCAAATAAGACATTGATATGTTTGACTAAGAATTTATCAGTATTTACTGTGTAGAAAATAGAAAGATAGGCTACCAACTAGAAAAATTATATATATTTTACAGTGGTAAATATTTTAACAAAAATATATAAAGATCTCTTTTAAATACTCAACCTATCAAATAGAAAATAAATCGGCAAAATTCTTAAATAGTCATTTTATGAAACAAGGAATCTGAATAGTCAGCAACCATCTGAAAACTATACTAAAACCATTAACAATGTGGAAAATGAAAATTAAAAATCAATAAATTACATTCTCCAGTCAAACAAAATGTTTAAGTTCTGGTTACTTCATATTTTGGTGAAGATTAGAGTAATGGAAATCTTATACATTGATGGAAAAAATGTAAATATTATAAACACATTAAAAGTGATTTAATTTAAAAAAAATCTAGGTATGTGTATAAGAAGCAACCTAGTACACAAATACATGTAAAGGTACTTCAATAATAAAGTTCACAACAGAAATGTTTATTACAGCAGTAAAGGGAATCAACCAAAATATTTCAAAACAAAGAATAAATGAAATTTGTTGCAAATAATCATATATATAATTCCATTTAAAAATATTCAAAGACAGATAAAGCTCAATAGCATTTTGTTTAAGGTTACATATTTATGTGCAATATATCTAACAGCAATTTAAAAATTAACATAAGAGTTAGCAAAGTTATACTTCATGGGTACACAGAGAGTTATATAGAATTGGGTACAGAGTTGGTTTAAAGTTTTCTGTTTTTTTCTCTGTGTGTGCTTGTGGAGGGTATATTCATCTGTATTAATTTTACTGCTGTATTTTATCCAATATTAATTGTAAATATCCTTTTCATATATTTAAAATAATAAACTTATTTGCTGCCTATGGTTCAAGTAATTATCTTGACAGGATTTCTAACATTTTAAATTTTGTATAGATGGATTAGTTTGAATTTTTAAACATTTCACAGACTCTACCTTTTTGCAGTGACCTACTCTGAATTAATATATCCTGAAGGTGTTAGAAAACACAAACTGTTAAAAAGCTAATGCACTGTTATCTTTTTAAAGAAAAACTAAATTCACTGTCGTTTAAAATTATATTTGGAAATACTCTCATTTTGACTGTAACTGATAATTTTACTTTTTAAAAATGTCAGTATATCATTAAAGCAGCTATTAAGCCACTAATAGGCACTTAACATTGTGGTCACTTATCATAAATAGCATTAACAATTCTACAACTTTTTTTGCAGGTCACTTAATACATCACATAAAATTAAATTAAGTATAATCATATTAAATAAAATTAAAATGGCAATAACTAAGTCCAACAAGTTCTGCATATGGACAGTATTAACAAAGCTTACAAGTGATTTATGAAGTCAGTTTTTAAAAGCTTAAATTCTCCACACATGATTATAATAATGTTTCTCAATTTTGATTTGCTCTCAATTGTTTAAAAATACAATTTAAATATGATTGAGATATAATTTTTTGATAAAACACATATCTAAAATTTAAAGGATTTAAATTTAATGAACATTGCAAGCAAAACAGAAGAATAGAAATTTAGCTTTCTCTTGTCCATACACCTGTCAAGAGCTAGGGCAGTTGGAAATTATTTCTACCCTGACATGAAGCCACAGAAAATATACTGTCTAGATAGGATTTTCCTTTGAATTCTGTAAGTCTACATTATTTATTATAGTTACTGATGATTTGTTTTCTCACTTAAAACATAAAATCTAGTTCTTTATATTGTTGCTAAAATTATCCTAATAGCAGTGTTTCTCATTGCATTAAGTGAGCTAATATAACCTTATAGAAATTATAGATAATCAATATTTAAATTTGTATTACATTTTCCTGTAAGTGCTCAAGACTTACGTGACACATATCAAACAGATTTTCCTGCTTTGTGTCTAATTCTGCAAAATATAGGGTAAGTTATATTTGAATTTTTAACCTCAATATTGCATAAATAAAAAATTTATGGAATATTTTAATTTAATTTAATTAATTGGAATTGGCATAAAACACTAATGAATATTAGCATTTAATTCAGTTTTGACACATAGCAGCTACTTAAAAATATTCTCTGAATAAATAAATTCATGAACTAGTACATCTCACTTGTAATTAATATTGAATAAGTGTCAGAAATTTAAGACCTATTTAAAAATCTGTTAATATATAGTCTTAAAAGTAACCATCCCTGACTTAGCTTTATCTTTGGAAAACATAGGTAATTCCAAAGGAATTGTGTGAAAAAGTATAATGTTTCCTGAAAAGAAACAAAACATTCAGTAGAATGTGGTTTATAAAAACTTATAACATAGAGGTTGAGACAATTCACCTGGATTCTATTTATGGCACTTGCCATTAGGCAAAACCCTGGGCAAGATCCCTAACCTCCCTAAAAATTGTTTATTTATTTGTATAAAAGGGAAAACAAGGTTTATATGAAAAGAGAATGTGGTATTTAGACAAGAGTTTATAGGATACAACTTATAGTAGGTACACCATATAATAAGCACTTTTTTAAGCACTTTTATTATGTTTAATATCTGTATTTAATAGGCATCATTAAGAGAATGAAATTGATATTATCCTTGATATAAAAAATTGCATATTTCCCATGTGAAAACATGTAAAACAGATAGTAATTAATGTATGTCTTACCTCAAATAAGTAATTGAATCTGATTATTTTATTTTTTACAAATATTACATTGTGTTTATTTGAGGTTTACAACATGATGTTATAGATCCATATAGATTGTAAAAGAATACTATTGTGAAGAGTAACATATATATCATTTGTCATAGTTTCTTTTTTGTTACCAGAGAAGGTAAACTCTCCTTATTTAACAAAAATCCTAATATAATGCTGTTAATTTTAGTCCTTATGTAGTATGTTAGCTCTTCAGAATTGTTCATCCTATGTATCTGCTGTTTTATATCCTTTAATATACATGTCCCTATCTCCTCTACAGCCCTAACCTTGGTAACTACTGTTTCATTGTCATTGAGATCATACAGTATTTTTTCTGTGTCTAGCTAATTTCATTTAGCATAATGTCCTCCAGGTACATCTGTTTAAAACTGAACAATATTCCACTGTGTATATGTACACATTTTCTGCATCCATTTGCCCATCATGGGCAATTAGGTTGTTTCTTCATTATGAATAATGCTGCATTGAACATGGCAGTGCATATATTTTTATGAGTTAGTAATTTCATCCAAAAGATTTTCCCATCCAGTTTAGAACAAGCACAATCTCCCCATTTCTATTTATCATAGTACTGGAAGTACTAGCATCAGCAATAAGACAAAAAAAGAAAAGGCATTAAATAGAAAAGAAAAAAGCAAAATTACAGTTATGTTTCACTTAATGATAGGGATGTGTTCTGAGATATATGTCATTAGGAGATTTTATCATTGTGTGAACATCATAGAGTGTATTTACACAAACCTAAATGTATAGCCAAGTATACACCTAAGCTATATGGTATAGCCTATTTCTTGCATGCTACAAACCTGTACATAATATTACTGTGTTACATACTATAGTCAATTGTAACACAATGGTATGTATTTGCGTTTATAAACATAGCTAAATATTGAAAAGGTTCAATGAAAATATAATATGGAAGATTTTAAAATAGTACATCTGAATAGGGCACTCACCATGAAAGCAGCTTACAGAATGAAAAGGTGAGTGATGAATAAATATAAAGGCCTGGAACAATACTCTACACCACAGTGTTGTTTCATAAGCATTGTACACTTAGTATATATGAAATATATTTTAAAATATTTTTACTAATAACTTTACCTTAGCTTCTTATACCTTTTAAAATTTCTATACTTTTGAATTCTTTAACTTTTTAAATCTTTTATAACACTGAGATTAAAACACAGACATTGTACAGCTACACACAGATATTTTATGTCTTATTCTACTATTTTTAATTATTTAATTTTATTTTTACTTTTTAAATGTTTTTGTCAAAAACTAAGAAATACACACACACATTAGCCTAGGCTCACACAGGGCCAGAATTAATAATGTCTCTTTCTTCCAACTTTGTATCTTGTCCCACTAGAAAGTCTTTAGGAATAATAACACATATGGCTTTGTCATCTTCTGCAATACTGCCTTCTTCTGGAATACTTCCTGAAGGACCTGTCTGACGCTATTTTACTGCTAACTTATTATTTTTAACTAAGTCAAAGGCATGAACTTTTTATATTACTATAAAAATATACTATGGTGAATACATAAACCAGTAACATAGTCATTTATGATTATTATCAAGTATTATGTACTGTGCATTATGGCTATACCCTAGTTTTGTAACTTGCCGCACAGTTCAGTATGACCACAAACAAATGAGTAATAATGACTTGAACTTATAATGTCATGATGGCTATGATATCACTAAGCAACAAGGATTTTTTTTAACTCTAGTATATTCTTAAGGGACCATCATCATATATGATCATTAACAAAGTGTTCAGCAACACAATACTGTATTTTCATTTGTAGATGGCATAATCTATATGTATAAAACCCTAAAGTTTCCACAAAATATTTTAGAGCTAATAAATACAGTAAAATTACAGAACACAAAATCAACATACAAAAATCAGTATTATTTCTATACAAGTAATGACTCAGATGAAAAGGAAATAAAAAAAACTCACAATAGTGTAAAAAAAAAACTAGTAATAAATTTCACCAAGGAGGTGAAATATTTGTACACTAAAAACTATCAAACATTAAAGATTAAAGAAGATGCAATTATTTCTTCATTAAAACATTTTATTGCATACACACCTATTCTTTCCTGTGCATGGTAGTAGGCTCTGAAAGCATACTATTATCAAAGAAAATCTTTATATGTCTGTAATATACATGTATTCTCTAGAATTCTCTCATTAAAATGTTAAAGCATTGGAGGATGCCAACATTATATTATCGGGTTATAAATAGAGTACAACAAAATACTATTACATTATTTACACACATATACACATGTATATATATGATATACAGCCTTTGATATTTAGAGAATAAGCCATTCTTAATGAACTCATTTCTAATTTTACTGAAGCTCACTTCTCTAAAATCTAAATATTATCTGTAATACATTAGCCCAGAAATTGCAAGTCAATATGTATAATTTAGTGCAAGTCAAGTTTAATTGAACTTTTGTTTGGGAGCATTATTATTGTGTATTATCATTTGTAATTACTGTAATACTTTTAATTTTAGATGGTATATACAAAATTAAATTATACCAGGCAATTTTTGAGGCTGTGTTTTTTTAAAATTATTAATGTATTATTTTTAGGTGACTTTCAGCATGTCTCTTTAAAAGTGGTTTCCACTTTTTTTTAAGATGGCTTTTAAAAATATTTTTATGAAGAAATATGATCTTTTATGTATCTTAAAAGAAATATTATTTTTCCCCAAATTTTTAGGAAATTATTTTAGTTGCTTACAAGCTAGCTTTTATTATTTCTAAATTTTCATTTATATTTGGAAATGACAAAACATGTCTACTTATTATTCAAAGTTCAACTCTTGTTACAACTTCTCTAACGATGCTGCTTTCTTTATTACTCAAGTTATCCCAACTGTATATATCTATATGTAGACAGAAATGTACACACACATAGTTTCAAATATACAATAAAAATATTTAGTAAAATATGTACATATCATATATGTTCTATTTTAATTAACCTTAGACATATCATAAATAACCTCAGGTTTGAAGCCATTAGAAATGGTGGTGCCATGAACATTTTTGTATGTTCTTGATGGATATATATTTTATTTATATAGTTATTCAGATCACTGAATGTAAATATATGTGTAAGTTCAGCTTCAACATCAAATGCCCAACACAAACAAAAAATTGGAAAACATCAGGAGAAAAGAGGTTTATCACATATAAGGACTACTCAGTAAAATTAATAATTGACATCACCAGAAACTCTACAGATAAGAGACAGTAGGATAACATATTCAATGTACTAAAATAAAAAGACTCTTTCAAGATTTTTATATCTGGCAAAATTATTCTTCAAAATCAAAGAAGAAATTAAGATAGTGCTAGATAAACAAAGCTAGTAGAATTGATATCTAGCTGAATTTCCCCAAAAGAAATACTAAAGGCTATGCTTCATGCTAAAATAAAAAGAAACAAGATAGTAACTTGAAACCAGAGAAGAAGATAAAGGATACTGAGAAAAGTAACTATGCAGTTAACATTAAAAGACAGTTTAGACCTTATTTGTAATATGTTAATATTTGTAATATTACTTTATTTGTAATATTTTTCTTCTAATATGTAGCTTAGTAGACAACTGCATATAGCAATAATTATAAAACTGTTGATGGGTTTATAATATATAAAGATGTAATCTATATGGTAATAATAGCTAAAAAGATGGGGGATAAAGACATATTGGAGCAAAGCTTTTGTATTAAGTTGAGTTAATTCAAACCAGTTTGTTTTATTCATATTTTAATTATAATTTCCAAGGCAACAACTATAAAAATAAATTTTAAAATTAAAATGGAAGAGTATTAAAATAATATACTAGAAAATATCTATTTAACAAAAAATTTGCTAATGATGGAATGCAGTAATAAAAAGATTTTGGACATAGCGAAAGTAAATATCAATATGGCAGCTGAAAAATCCTGTCTCAGTAAATGCATTAATGTAAATGGAATAAGTAATCCAATTAAAAGAAAGAGACTGTCAGAATGGTTTAAAAATGATGCAACTATATGCTGACTATTAGAGACTCACTTTAGATTCAAAAGATAAATAGGATGGGAAACATATCATACAAACAGTAACAAAATGCTATACTAATCTTGAATAAAGTAGACTTCCAGATAAAAATTGTTTCTTGGAGACATTTTTTTAATAACAGTGACTGAATTGATCTTGAAGACATAAACATTAAAATATGTACCCAATGAAAGGCTCAATTGTTTGAAGACCAGCTGACAGAATTCAAGACTATAAAATTCATCATCAATACTAAGAGAACACAATACTTCACTTTGTGAAAAGTGTAGACAAAACAGAACGTCATTAGAAAAAAAATTAAAAACTGAAGAAACATAAGGAAGTAAGTGACGCTAACAGACGTGTATGCAATAATCTTCCCAACAACTACCAAATACACAATATTCTCAGGAGCACATAAAATATTATCTAAGACAAACCTTATCTTAGTTTATGAAATAAACGTCAATAAAATTTGAGTTGAAATTATATAGGACTAATCAATAATTAAAATGAAAAAACAGAAGGAAGGAAATTAAAGTTTGAAGATAAAACTTTCTTTTATTTGTAGATGAGCATTTAGGTTGATTTCATATCTTAGCTATTGTAAATACAGTTGTAATAAACATGGCATTGCAGATGTCTTTTTTACATACTGATTTTAATTCCTTTGGATATTGATATGGGTGGCTCTGTGTCCCCACCCAAATCTCATCTTGGATTGTCGTTCCCATTATCTTCCCATGTTATGGGAAGGACCTGATGGGAGGTAATTGAATCATGGAGGCAGTTTCTGTCATGCTGCTCTGGTGATAGTGAATGAGTTCTCATGAGATCTGATGGTTTTAAAAGGGGCTTTTCCTCTCTTTGCTTGGCACTTCTCTCTCCTGCTACCATGCGAAGAAGGACATTTTTACTTTTCCTTCCCACCATGATTGTAAGTGTCCTGAGGCCTCTCCAGTCATGTGAAACTGTGAGTCAATTAAACCCCTTTTCTTTATAAATTACCCAGTCTCAGGTATGTTATTATAACAGTGTGAGAATGGACTAATACAGTAAGTCAGTACCACAGAGAATAGGGTGCTGATAATAGTTTGGAAGATTCAGAAGAAGACAGAAAAATGTGGGAAAGTATAAAACTTCCAAGAGACTTGGAGGGCTCATGAGACAAGAAAATGCTGGAAAGTCTGAAACTTCCTAGAGACTTGTTTAATGGCTTTGACCAAAATGCTCAACACTATAT
Source organism: Leontopithecus rosalia (assembly GCA_028533165.1). NCBI lineage: Eukaryota > Metazoa > Chordata > Mammalia > Primates > Cebidae > Leontopithecus > Leontopithecus rosalia. The sequence goes on along the minus strand of CM052649.1, from coordinate 26,471,182 downwards.
AGACAATGAAGTACAGGCTGAGGGGGTCTCAGATGGGGATTAGGAACTTCTTGGTAACTGGAGCAAAGGCGACTATTGATATGTTTTAGCAAAAAGACTGGCAGCATTTTGCCCCTGCTCGAGAAATCTGTGGAACTTTGAACTTGAGAGACATAATTTAGGGCATGTGGCAGAAGAAATTTTTAAGTAGCAAATAGTTCAAGAAAAAGCAGAGCATAAAAGTTTGGAAAATTTGCAGCCTGATGATACAATTTAAAAAAAACAATTTTATGGGGAGAAATTTGAGTCTGCTGTAGAAATTTGCATAAATGACAAAGAGCCAAATGTTAATTACCAACGCAGTGGGTAAAATGTCTCCGGGGCATGTCACAGAATTCATGACAGCCTTCCCAGTACAGGCCCAGAGGCCTAGCAGGAAAAAATGGTTTCATGGTCAGGCCCATGGCCTTTCTGCTGTGTACAGCCTGAAGCCTTAATATCCTGCATCCCAGACACTCCAGTTGTGTCTAAAAGGGGCCAAGGTATAGTTCAGGCTGTCTTCAAAAGGTGCAGTCCCCAAGCCTTGGCAGCTTCCATGTGATGCTGAGTCCACAGGTGCACAGAAGTCAAGAACAGAGGTTTAGGAACCTCTGTCTAGATTTCAGAGGATGTATAGAAACACCTGGATGTCTAGGCCAAAGTTTGCTATTGGGGTGGAGCCCTTATAGAGAGCTTTTTCTAGGGTAGTACAGAAGGGAAATGTGGGGCTGGAGCCTCCACACAGAGTCTTCACTGAGGCACTGCCTAGTGGATCTATGATAAAAGGGCCATAGTCCTCCAGACCCCAGAAAGGTAGATCCATCAGTGACTTGCAAGCTACACCTGGAAAAGTTGAAGACAGTCCATATTGATCTGTGACAATAGCCATGATGTGGGGCTGTACCCTGCAAGCCACAGGGTTGATGCTGCGTGAGGAATTGGGAGCCCAGCTCTTGCATCACCATGACCTGAATGTGAGACACGGAGTCAAGGGAGATTATTTCAGTGCTTTAATATTAAATTACTGCCTTATTGGATTTCAGACTTGCACAGAGCCTGAACCCCTTTGTTTTGGTAAATTTATCTTCTTTGGAATGGGTATATTTACCCAGTTCCTGTACTTCCATTGTATCTAGGAAGTAACTAACTAGCTTTTGATTTTACAGACTCATAGGCAGAAGGGACTTGTCTCATGTGAGACTTTGGACTTTGACTTTTGATTTAATCCCGAAATGAGTTAAGACTTTGGGAAACTGTTGAAAAGACATAATTGTGTTTTGAAATGTGAGGACTTGAGTTTTGGCAGGAGCCAAGGTCAGAATAACATATCATGTTTTGTTGCCTCAACCAAATCTCATCTTGTAGTTCTCATAATCCCCATGTGTCATGGGAGAGACCTGGTGGGAGGTAATTGAATCATAGAGGCACTTTCCACCATGCTGTTCTCCTGAGTTCTCATGAAATCTGATGGTTTTATAAGGGGCTTTTTCCCTCTTTGCTCTGCACTTTTATTTATTGCTGTCATGTAAAGAAGTATGTGTCTCCTTCCCCTTCCACCATAATTGTAAGGGTCCTGAGGCCTCTCCAGTCATGTGAAACTGTGAGTCAATAAACCTCTTTCCTTTATAAATTACCCAGTCTTGGGTATGTCCTTATGGAGGCATGAGATATAATACATATATGTACTCAGGAATGGGATTTCTTTATCATATAGTAGTTCTATGTTTATTTTTTGAGGAATGTGCATACTGTTTTCGATAATGGCTATAATAATTTTCATTTTCATAAGCAGGGTATAAATTAAAATTAATAAAAAAATGGCTAGAAAAAATAGAGGTAACATCAATGAAACCTGAAATTGGTTCTTTGAAACCATCAACAAACTTGAAACTTCCACCTGGAATAAACAAGAAAAAAGACAGAAAATCTGAAGTTAGCAAAATAAGGAATGCAAGATTTGCTAATGACATAATTAACAAACATTCAGAAATCAAATGAACTTTAAGGACATACTCTGAATACGTGTATGCTAATAAATTAGCTGATCTACATAAAATAAATGCATTTCATGAAGGACATAAACTACTGAGACAGACTCAAGAAGAAAAAGAAAACCTAAGTAGGCCTATAATAAATAGATATTAAATGAGGAACCAAAATACTTCCTCGGATAAAAAGTCTGGTCTGATATGGCTTCACTAATAAAATCTATACAGTGTTTAGAAAAAAATTAACACTGATCCTTCAAAAACTCTTCCAAAATATAAGAATATTTCCAAAGTCATCCCATGAGACCAGTAAATCCTTATTAACAAAATGACACAAAGGCATTGCAGGGATAAAAAACTACAGATGAAAAAATTATTATGAGTATTAATGCAAAAATCCTATAAAATACTGGAAAACCAGATCTAGAAACATATGAAAGTGTAATAGACTATAGCAAAGTGGGATTGATGAAGGAATGCAAGGTTAGTTAATTACAGGAAAATCAATCATTGTTATATGCCATCTTAATAAATTATATATTACATTATAGCAAATAGCATATAATATATTCAACATATGCAAAAAGAAAACATTTGACAAAATTAATACTCTTGTGATAAAAACATTTAAACTACTAATAGAAGGAACTTTTCTTTATCTGAAAAATCATTAAAAAACTAAATGTTTTTCTGCTAAGTTCAGGAACAACACAAGGATGTCTACTCTTCATGTCTATTTAACACTGAACTGGAAGTATTTCTCCAGGGCTACTACACCAGAAAACTGAATAAAGAAATTCCAAATGAAACATAAGAAGTAAAACTCTCTTTAATCACAGATGACATGATCTTGAATATATAAAATCCTAATGAACCTACAAAAAATAAAAGGCTGAAACTTATCTACAAGTTTAGTAAGACTGTAGGATGCAATATGAATGTAATAAAGCAAGTACAGTATTGTAATTATTGCAATTATTATACATTAAGTTCTGGGGTACATGTACAGAATGTGCAGGTGTGTTACATAGGTATACATGTTCCATGGTGGTTAATTAATAAAATAATTTTATATATATATTTATTTTAGAAATCATAAATATTACTATGTTGATATAATAACATAGATTACTTGCTCACAGGTTAGGGTTTTTTCTTCCACTCATTTATGAAAACTTAATTTAATTGCTACATACCGTTACTTATATTTGACAAAGATTATTAGGGACAGCACAATCATTTTTATCAATTTAAAGAATTGGCCATCAAAATATAGAGACAGAAGGGGCATTCTAAAACTTTATAAATATATAATAATGAGAATAATTAGAGAAAAAAGCAGGTCCCACAGAACATTAAACTTTTAATTAACTTTGAAATCAACTTCTTTTTACTGTGTTCTAGGCAAAACTGTTTATGGTTTATGTTTTATGAATCAATTATTTTATACATTTTCATGTTTTGTGAATATTTATTAATTTGATACTTTTATTTATATTTTTAAAAAATTTATACAAATACAATTACATCTAAATTACATATAAATAGAATTTCAATTATATATAGCTTTAAAAAACCCAGAATTTAGTTTCATAGACAAAGGTTAGTAATAAATTTAGTAATAATAACAAAAAATTTTCAAGTAAACCAAGACTATGGAATGTTGCAACATTAAATATATATTAAATAAGTAACAATGAGAACTGTCTGCATGATCCTGTCTATTCAGAAAAAAAAAAGAACGAAAGAAAAAACAAAGAAATACAGGTGCTCAACTAAGCTTGTTGGATGACGGTCTTAGCAGGCAAAATGGATTGGGCACATTGTTTAAACACTGCCCTGCATTTTGACTACAAAAAAAAAAACCCACCACCTCCACCAACAAAAGTACAACAGAAAGTAGTCTCAATGATACAAAGAATGAGAAAGGAGAAAAATATACTCATAATGTTACTTAATTTTTGGAAATTTGAAATGGATGGAGTCATGAAACAAATAATCAGGTACTTTGGTATCTACCAAAAATAAGCATGCAAGTGAGAAGTAAGCTGTTTCACACTGTAGATCCCAATAAATGTTCAGAAATTGTATGAGTTGGGTACCTCAAAATTCATAGGTGAGAAATGGGATGAAGAGCAATGAATTTATTTGAAGTCTGTATATGAAGTATTAAGAATTGCAACACCTCTTTTTTACCTAGGCAGGAGATGGAGGTTTTATTCCCTAAAAAAAATGGAAACACAACATCTGGGCCTGAGGCACATTGCACTCCAGGAGATGAGATAAGGTGCTTGAACTATGAACAGTGAGACTTCTTAGAAATATAAATCAACTAACTCCTAAAATGTTACCAGAAAGCTTGTTCATCACCTCTAAGGCCACTATTCCTACATTCCTGGCTCAAGTAATAGAGTAAAGCATGTTCCCCAGAGGCGTGCTTGGCCAAAAAGAGTAAAATGGAATATTTAGATGCTCCAATTGTTTTCTCAAAATAAACAGATAAATTCAATTCCCTATAAAAATTCCTTCACATTCAACTCCTGTTCCTCCACTGCTCCCAATCAGCTTTTGGGGTTTTCACTCAGTTTTCCATTGGAAGAATTAAGAATTAATATACAGTTGTCTGTTAGACAACATGGGGTCTAGAGATGACCCTTGCACCAATTTTGTATATCATATACTGTATTCTTATAATAACATAAGCTATAGAAAAGAAACCATTATTTAAAAACTCATAAGATGAAATATATTTAATATTCATTGAGTAGAAATGGATCATTTTAAAGGTCTTCATCCTTGTTGTCTTCATGTTGCGAAATCTTAGGAGAAGAAGAAAGAAAAGGGGTTTGCCTTACTATTTCTGGAGTGGCAGAGTGAAAGAAAATCTGTATGTAAATCGACCCACACAGTTCTAACCTACGTTGTCCAAGAGTCACACGAACATTGTAGAAAACGTATCAAGAGAAGGTGGAGCAAGATGGTGAAATAGAAGGCTCCACCAATCATCCCTCTCACAAAGACACCAATATAACAACTTTCTACACATTAAAATACCTTCATAAGAAACAAAAGTTACATGAGCATTCACAATACCTGATTTTAACTTCATGTCACTGAAAGAGATACTGAAGATGCAGAAAAAACAGAATTGAATTGCTACCACTGCCCCAACCCAGCAGTGGTGGCATGGTGCAGATAGAGAATCTGAGCAACTTGGGTGAGGGAGAGCACAGCAATTGTGAGATGTTGCATTGAACCCAGTGGTCCTCTGTTACAGAATAAAGCAATACCGGAATAACTCAGTTAATGCCTGCAGACACAGGGAGCATCTAAGCCCAGCTCTAAACAGAAGAGACTCACCCATACAGCAGTTGGAACATAACTTCCTGCCTGCTTTGCTACCACAGGTTAAAGTGTTCTGGAGATCTAAAAAAATTTGAAATTCAGTCTAGGCCACAAGGACTGTAACTCTTAGGTTGCAGGAGTGCTGAACAGGGCTCAGAGCCTGGGTGTGATATAGCTAGCCTAGAGTTAGAACTGGTACAATGCCATTTTATAAAATGAGAAAACTGTTTCCATTCTCCTCACAATGAATGCTAACCTCGGCCTCTGAAAAACTGCTAAAATGCCAAAAGGTAAAGCTGCATACTTTCTCTTATCTGTAACTGCCAGAATTGCTGGCCTTTGATAACCAGTAATGGCCAGAGTAAGCACCCCCAGATAATTCCATTCTGGCACCAAGTAACCCCTACCCAGACAATGTGTAAGCAAATGGTTATCTTAACTTCTGTAAACCTTTTAAGTGTCAAGCAATCCCCTAGCCCTCGGAATGTCCGGAGCTCATCACCCTCCTCTCTTCCTAGAAGGTGATTTACAGTCTTTCATTCACATCTCCGCTCCTCACCCCCACTCCCAAAGTGGTTTTGTGGGTATAAAAAGGTCTTGTCACCCTTCTTTCTCTGCCACGGGTTGGAGAGACATGAGTCCTCCATGGTCGCTGGCAATAAACACTGCATTTTGGCATACTTTTGTCTTGGTGTTGACTTTCTGTGCTTGGTCCGATACAACATGGGGACTTAGGAGACATACAACCTACTGAGACACCAGGTGGGGTAGCTAAGGAATGCTGGTGCCGCATCTTCCCTAACTCCAGGTTCCAGAGCTCACAGCTCCAAAATGGACCCCTTCCTTTCACTTGAGGAGAGAAAAGAGAAGGAAAACCTTTGACTGGCATCACAAATACGAGCTGAGTCACAGCAGGAAAGGGCCTGGTCAGAGTCACTGCAAAGTCTACAATAAATACCGAACTCTTTGATACCCAGACATAGATGAAAATCCGTTAAGTATCAAGACTATCCAGGAATATATGATATTACTAATGGAACTAAGGAACCAAAAAACAAGCCTGGGAAAAAAAAAGATCTGTGACACTTCAGACAGTTTAAAATAACTGTTTTAAGAAAACTCAGAGAAATACAAGATAACACAAATAACAAATTCAGAATTTTATGAGATAAATTTAACAATGACTGAATTATGTAAAAATTAGTCGAGCAAAAATTTTGGAGCTGAATAATGCAATGGTTATAAGGAAGAATGCCCTAGTTCCTGGACAACATTTCTAGACACACCCTGGGCCAGAAGAGAATTGGTTGCCTTGAAGGAAAGGACACAGTAATGGTAAAATTCATTACCTGCTAACTGAAGAGCCCTTGGGCCCTATATAACCAGCAGTAATACCCAGATAATGTGTCCTGGGCTTTGAGTGAGACTCAGATTTTCTGGCTTTGGGTGGCACTCAGCATATTCTTAGCTGAGGTGGTTATGGTGCAAAACTCACTGCTTGAGAAAGTCAGAAGGAAAAGTAAAAGGGATTGTGTCTTGCACTTTAGGTGCCAGTGTAGCCACATAAGGGCAGGGCACCAAGTGAGCTCTTGGAGTCTCTGATATTGGACAGTTCTTCTGAACCTCCCCTGGGCTAGAGGGGAGCCTACTGCTCTAAAGAGTGAGTTTTGCGCTAAGCAGGATGCATGACAAGCTCACAGAAGAGACCTTGGGTCTTAAGGGAACACTGGCAATAGCCTGGCAGTACTTTCATGAGTCTGTAGTGGCAGTGGACACAGGGTGAGGCTTCTCTGCCTTTGGAAAGGAGAAAAAAGAGTGGGAAGGACTATGTTTTTGGTTTGAGTGCCAGCTCAGCTGCAGTACAACAGAACATCAGGTAGACTTCTAAGGTTTTTGACTATAGTTCCCGGATCCTAAATGGCACCTCTGGACACTCCCAGGGCCTATGGAAACTCTGCACCCATACAGACAAAAAACACAGGCCAGGCAGACTTTGCTACTGGCTGACTGCAGCTCCCCAGGGCCTTGAGTGAACAAAGGCAGTAGCCAGGGAGTTGTTATGACAGACCTTGAATGAGACTTAGTGCTGTGCTGGCTTCAGTGTAGTCCTAGTGGTGGTGGCCAAAGGGATGCATGTGTCATTTCACCCTCAGTTCCAGAGAGAACCCTCAGAATGGAGAGAAAGATACTTTTGCATTTTGGAGACAGTAAGGGAAGAAAACAAGAGTCTCTGCCTGTTAATCTAGAGAATTGTTATAGATCTTGTCCAAGACCATTGAGGAGGTATCTCTAGTCTTCAAGAACCATAGTGTTACTGGACTTGGGGTGCATCCTAATGCAGATACAGTTTAGATCACAATTCCCAAGGACTTTGGGATATTTTGAAAGCCTTCCCAAGAAGGATGAGTACAAGTAAGCCCAGGCTGCAAAGTCTACAATAAATACCAAACTCCAATGCCCAGACATGGATGAACATCCCCAAGTATCAAGACTGACCAGGAATACATGACTTTACTAAAGAAACTACCAGAAACCAATCCTGGAGAAACAGAGATGTATTACATTTCAGACAGAGAGTTCAAAATAACTGTTTTGAGGCAATTCAAAGAAATTCAAGATAACAAACTCCCAACAGTCAAAGATAAAGGAAGTATTCTAAAAGCAGGAAGAGAAAAGAATAGGTAACAGAAAACTGAGTTTCAATAAATCTTGAAGCAGACTTTTCAGTGGGAACCTTACAGGCCAGGAGAGACTGGTATGACATATTTAAGAAATTGAAGAAAAAAACATTACTCTAGAATAATATATCTGGTTAAATACCCTTACATAAAGAATAATTACTTTCCAAAACAAACAAAAGTTGAAGAATTTCATCAACACTAGACCTATCCTACAAGAAATGCTAACAGGAGTACTTTGACCAGAAAGAAAATAAAACTAAAGACCAACAAGAAATCATCTAAAGTTACAAAACTCACTGGTAATAGTAAGTACACAGAAAAACACAGAATATAATAACAATGTAACTGCGGTACATAAAATGTTCCTATCTTAAAAAGAAAGACTAGATCAAATTTTTCCAACCTATGTCACATGGGCCACATGTATAGATTTAAAATTTGTTAAGTTTTTAAAGTTTGTAAACTTTTAAAAATCATTATGAGATTGTTTTGGTAGTTTGTCATTGTTTGTTGTTAGCATGTTTTATGTGTGGCTCACGAAAATTCTTCTTCTTCTGACTGGCCCTAGAAGTCAAAGTTTCAACACCCCCAAAATAATGAAGTAGTCAAAAAATAATAACTACAACAACTTTTCAAATTGTAGAAAGAGCAATAACTTATAAATCGAAACAACAAAAAATTGAAAAGTTGAGGGATGAAGTTAAGGTATAGAGTTTCTATTGGCTTGGTTTTTGCTGTTTTGTTTATTCAAATAATGTTAAGTTGTTACTATGTTAAAATAATGTATTATAAGATAGTATTTGCAAGTATCATGGTAACTACAAATCAAAAAACAGAACAGATACACAAAATTTTTTTAAATTAAATCTTATCACCAGAGAAAATAACTTTCACTAAAAGGATAATATGAAGAAGGAAGAGAAGACCACAAACAACCAAAACCAAATAAAAGTGTAGACATCCTTACTTATCAATAATAACATTGAATATAAATGGAGTAATCTCTCCAATCAGAAGACATGCAGAGGCTGAATGGATAAACAAGACTCAATGACCTGTTGTCTGTAAGAAACACACTTCACCTGTAAATACACACATACACTGAAAATAAAGGGATTAGAAAAAGGTATTCCATGACAACGGAAACTAAAGAAGAGCAGAAATAGCTATTCTTATATCATCCAAAATAGATTTTAAGACAAAAACTGTAAGAAGAGACAAAGAAAGTCAGTATGTGAGGAGAAATAGGTCAATTCAGAAAGTGGATATAATTGTTATATACATACTTATATATATATCTCAAATATACACACACCAACATATATATACATACACACACCAACATATATATATATATATATATATATATATATATATACACCCAGCACTAGAGCACCCAGATATACAGAGCAAATATTATTTGAGGTAAAAAGATAGACATCAATACAATAACAGCTGGAGACTTCAACATTCCACTTTCAGCACTGGACAGATCTTCCAGAGAAAAAATTAACAAAGAAACATAACCATAATTTGCATTATAGACCAAATGTCCCTAATAGACATTTACAGAACATTTCATCCAATGGCAGCAGAATGCCCATTTTTTTTCCTCGCACAAGAATTATTCTTAAGGATAGGACATATATTAAGACACAAAATAAGCCTTATTTTTTATTGAAATTTTATGAAGCATCTTCTCTGACCAAAATGAAATAAAACTGCATATTAATAACAAAAGAAATTTTAGAACCTATACAAATACATGGAAATTAAACAATATGCTCCTGAATAACCAGTGAGCCAATAAAGAAATTAAGAGGCAAATTGAAAATTTTCTTGAAAGAAATAATAATGGAAACACAACATATCAAAACCTAGGGGATATAGCAAAAGCAGTACTAAGGGAAATTTACAGCTATAACTGCCTACATTTAAAAAAAAAAGAAAGAAACACTTCAAATAAGCAATTTAATGAAACATCTTACAAAACTCTAAAAGCAAGAGCAAACCAAATCCAAAATTAGTAGGAAAAAAAGATAAAGACAGGAGCATAAATAAGTGTATTTGAAATGAAGAAAACAATGTAAAATATCAATGAAACAAAAGATTTGTATTTTTGAAAAGCTGAAGAAAATTGACAAACCTTTAGCTTTACTGAGAAAAAAATAGAGAAGACTCAATTAAATAAAATCAGAGATGAAAAAGGGCACTTTATAATCAACTCTGTAGAAATTCAAAGGATTATTAGTGGCTACTGAGTAACTTTATGCTATTGAATTAGAAAATACAGATTTGGACAATTTCCTGGATACACGCGACAATTTCTTGGATACACGCAATTTACTAGGATTGAACTGTGAAGAAATCTAAAACCTGAACACAACAATAACAAGTAACAAGTAGAAGCTGGAGTAAAAGTCTTTCATCAAAGACAAGCCAGAGACTTGGTGGTTTCACTGTTGAAATCTATCAAAATTTAAACAAGAGCTAATACCAATCCTACTCAAACCGTTCCAAAAAATAGAGGTGGAAGGAATACTTCCAAACTCATTTTACAAGACTAGTGTCACCCTTATACCAAAACAAGAAAAAAGCACATGAATAAATGAAAACTACAGGCTAATAGCTCTTACAAATGTTGACATAAACATTCTGACCAAAATACTAGCAAATTGAATTCAGTAACACATTAAAAAGATCATTTGTCATGACCAAGTGGGATTTATCCCACGGATGTGAGGATGGTTCCACATATACAAATTAATCAATGTGATACATGATATCAACAGAATGAAGGTCAAAACCCACATGATCATACCAATTGATACTGAATAAGTATTTAATAAAATCAAACATTCATTCATAATAAAAACCTTCAAAACATTGGGCATAGAACAAGGTGTCCAATCTTTTGGCTTGATTAGGCCATATTGGAAGACGGATTGTCTTGGGCCACACATAAAATACATTAACATTAACAATGGTTAATATGCTAAAAAAGATCACAAAAAAAAATCTCATAATGTTTTAAGAAAGTTTGCAAATTAATGTTGGATCATATTCAAAGCCATTCTGGGCTGCATGTGGCCTGTGGGCAATGGTTTGGACAAGGTTGACATAAAAAATATATGTACCTCAACATAATAAAAGCCATATACAACAGATCCACAGCTAACATCATACTGAATGGGTACAACAGAAAACCTTTTCTCTAATATCTGGAACACAACTTGGATGTTCACTGTCACCACTGCTATTCAACAGAGTACTGAAAGTCCTTGTTAAAGAAATCAAACAACACAAAAAATACAGTGTATCCAAATTGGAAAGTAAGTCAAATTATCCTTGTTTTCAGAAGATATAATCTTATATTAGGGAAAACCTAAAGATTTCACCCAGAATTATCAAAACTAATTTAAAAATTTAGTAAAGTTGCAGGATACAAAATCAATGTACAAACAGAAGTAGCATATCCATCTGCCAACAGAAAACTGAAAAAAAAAATCAAGAAAGTCATGCCATTTACTATAGCTATGAAAAAAATCAAGTATTAATACCTGCAAGTTAACCAAAGAAGTGAAAGATCTCTACAATGAAAACAATAACCCTGGGCAACATCACTATGCTATACAAAAAAAATAAAAAGGCACAATGTGGTGGTACACACCTGTGGTCATAGCTACTCAGGTGAGAGGATTGCATGACCCTGGAAGTTCAGGGCTTCAGTGAGCCAAGAACACACTTTTTTACTCCAGCGTGGGCAACAGCAGAGGACACTAACTCAAAAAACAAACACACAGACAAAATTGAGGGAAAAAAAAAAACAGAATAAAAAGAAAACTATAAAACTTCGATGTAAGAAATTAAAGAGGACACAGAAAAGTAAAGATACTTCATGTACATAGATTTAAAGAATAGGTATGGTTAAAATGTCCATATCACACAAAGCAACCTGCAGATTTAATGCAATATCTATGAAAATACCGATAACATTCTTCACAGAAATAGAAAAAAAATGCTAAAATGTATTTGGAACAACAAAAACCCCAGAATAGCTAAAGCTATTCTAAGCAAAAAGAGGAAAATCGGAGTAATCACATTATCTTACTTCAAATTATACTACACAACTATGGTAACCAAAATGGCATGGTGCCGGTATAAAAACAGAGTTAGAGACCAGTGGAACAGAATAGAGAACTTAGAAACAAATCCATTCAGCCACAGTAAACTCATCTTTAACCACCATATACAATAATCAAATCAAAATGGATTAAAGACTTTTTTCTAAGACCTCAAGCCATGAAACTGCTAAAATAAAGCATTGGGGAAATTCTCCATGACATTGGACTGGACAAAAGGTTTTTGAGCAGCACTCCACAAGAACAGGCAACCAAAACAAAAATGGACAAATGGGATCCCATCAACTTAAAAAGCTTCTTTACAACAAAGGAAACAATCAACAAAGTGAAGAGACAACCTACAGAAGGGAAAAAATGTTTAAACTACCCACTGGACAATGAATTCATAGCCATAATATATAGGGAACTCAACTCTATAGAAAAAAAAATCTAATAATCCCCTTAAAAAAGACAAAAGATCAGAATAGATACTTCTCAAAAGAAGATATACTAGTAGCAAACAGGTTTATGAAAAGGTGGTCAACATCATCGATCATCAAGGAAATGCAAATCAAAGTTATACTGAGATATCAACTAACCCCAGTTAAAATGGCTTTTTTTTTTTTTTGAGACAGAGTTTAGCTCTCGTTATTCAGGCTGGAGTACAATGGCACAATCTCAGCTCACTGCAACCTCCGCCTCCTGGGTTCAGGCAATTCTACTGCCTCAGCCTCCTGAGTAGCTGGGATTACAGGCATGTGCCACCATGCCCAGCTGATTTTTTGTATATTTAGTAGAGACGGGGTTTCACCATGTTGACCAGGATGGTCTCGATCTGTTGACCTCATGATCCACCCGCCTTGGCCTCCCAAAGTGCTGGGATTACAGGCATGAGCCACTGCGCCCGGCCTAAAATGGCTTTATGCAAAACACAATTACAAATGCTGGCCAGGTGTTGGAGAAAAGAGAGTACTCATACACTGTTGGTGGCAGTTTAAATTAGTAAAACCAGTATAGAGAATAAGTTTGGGATTCCTCAAAACACTAAAAATGGAGCTTCCATATGATCTAGTAATACCATTGCTGGGTATATACTCAAAAGATAGGCAATTAGTATATCAGAGGTATCTTCACTTCTATGATTATTAAAGAACTATTCACAATAACTAAGATTTGCAAACAGCCTAAATGTCTATCAGTATACAAATGGATAAAGAAAATGTGGTACACATACACAATGGAATACTATTCAGCCATAAAAAATAATGAGATCCTGTCATTTGTGACAACATGGGTGGAGCTGAAGATTATTATGTTAAGTGAAATAAGCCAGGCACAGAAAGACAAACATTGCATGTTCCCACTTATCTGTGGGACCTAAAAATTAAAACAACTGAACTCATGGTGAGTAGAATGTGGGTTACTAGAGGCTGGGAAGGGTAGTTAGAGGGTGGAGGGATGATTAACTGGTACCAAAAAGTAGTTAGGAAACAGTAAGACAGTATTTGCTAGCAATCAGGGTGACTATAGTAAGAAAGAATTTGTGTACATTTTAAAAATAATTGAAGGGTATAATATTGATACATACATATATGTATATATAAAAGAGAGTGAGAGAAAGAATGAAATAGAGACAGGTCAAGCATTAACATTATCAAATCTTAAAACAAAAAAGAGAACAACATAAAACTTTCAGAAAAAGGGAAAATATAAATGCATATATGACTTCTGGACTATGGAGTTATGATAGTTATTTCTTTTTTACTTTAATAAGTAAATGTAATTATAATAGAATGTGATATTTTTGTTAAAAATTAAATTAACTGTTTTATTTATTTATTGTTGAAATATCTGTTCTGACAAGTCAGGATGAGAAAGTGATTCCAATGTATTCTGTGCTCTGAATATCTGAGACAGTTCTCAGTTAATTTAGAAAGTTTATTTTGCTAAAATTGAGGATGTACACCTGTGACACAGTTTCAGGAAGTCCTGAAGACAGGAGCCCAAGGTAGTCAGCACATAGTTTATTTTATTTTATTATTATTATTTTTTTCTTAGACAGAGTCTTGCTTTTGCCATCCAGGCTAGAGTGCAGTGGCATGATCTCGGCTCACTGCAACCTCCACCTGCTGGCTTCAAGTGATTCTCCTACCTCAGCCTCCTGAGTAGCTGGGATTACAGGCATGCACTACAACATTGGGCTAAGTTTTATATTTTTAGTAGGGATGGGGTTTCATCATGTTGACCAAGCTGGTCTCAAACTCCTGACCTCAGGTGATCCGCCTGCCTCAGCCTCCCAAAATGCTGTATTACAGGCTTGAGCCACCATGCCCAGTCCATAGTTTGGTTTTATACATTTTAGGGAGACACAAGACATCAAGTCAACATATGTAAAATGTACATCAGCGTGGTCCTGAAAAGGTGGAACAACTTAAAGCAAAGGTGGCACAATGCGAAATGGGGAGGGGACTTACTGATCATATGTAGATAAGAGTGGAAGGGCTGCATTTTTTTGTTTCTGACTAGTCTCTCCAAAGGAGGCAGTCAGATACGCATTTATGTCAGTGAGAAGAGGAGTGACTTTGAGTAGAATGGGAGGGAATTTTCCCCTAAGCAATGCTCAGCTTGACTTTTCTCTTTAGCTTACAGAGAATGAACAAATCATTCACAAAAAACAAATCCAATATACATGTGAAAGATATTTATTCATGATTAATCATAAAAAACCAACATAATTTATTCTGTAATTATGTATAAATATATATAAATAGCACTACTTATATTACATATAATATATATTATATATGTATATATATGCATAAATATAGATGCATATGACTTCTGAACTGTGGAATTATGGTAGTTACTTCTTTTTTACTTTAATAAGTAAATGCAATTATAAGACAATGACATTTTTGTTAAAACACTAAATTAAATGGGATAATATATATAATATATAATTATATATAAGTAATACTACTTATATATAAATATGTATTTATATATGTAATAGTACTGCTGATATATATATATTAGTAGTAAGAAGCTTTGACAAGGATAAAAAGAAATAGGTGTTCTCAAATGTTTGAAGTAGAAATTTTTACAAACATTTTTGAAAAGTATTTTATTAATATGTATTAATATGTGATATTCACACACATTTTGACAAATATTTTTACTTCTCTAATAAAATAATTTGATTCACATGAGAATAACTTGTAATTTGTAAAATTGAACACATAAATTTTCAAATTTATGGTGAATATGAGTTTATAGCTAAATTGTGTAAAATAAGAATAATTTAAAAAATCCAAATAACCACAAATAAATGGATTTTGTTAAACTATGGTAGACATAATAATATGGTAGACATAATAACAGGGTACTATGAAATCCTTAATGTGATTAGGATATGTTATGTGTTGTTTTAATCCAGTTAACAATTTACATATATAAGGTAAACATAGTTGAAAAATAATCTCATTTTTATGAGAACTTTTTTTTTTTTTTGCTTGAGATGGTGTCTGGCTCTGTTGCCCAGGCTGGGGTGCAGTGGCAGGACCTGAGCTCACTGCAACCTCTACTTCCCGGGTTCAAGCAATTCTTCCACTTCAGCCTCCCAAGTAGCTGGGATCACAGGAGCCCACATCCACTCCTGGCTTGTGTGTGTGTGTGTGTGTGTGTTCAGTAGAGACAATGTTACCCATGTTAGCCAGCATGCTCTTGAACCCCTGATCTCAAATGATCTGCTCATCTCGGCCTCCAAAAGTGTTGGGATTACAGACATGAGCCACCACGCCCAGACAAGAAATGTTTTTAAGAACTAGGGTTGACTAATGCTCAAACACATCTGTTTTACATCTCAGAATGTATGATATTTCACAACCAATATGCAATATAGGAGTTATTTTTATATAAAATATATTTTTAGTTTTTTTAATTTTCTAACTTAAATAGCAGTCTGTAAATATAAGGTAGAGACAAACTTTTCTCTAGCGTAGATATATATTTTTGGTATAATGTTTAGTGAAAAATTAGTAAAATAGTATAATAAAATCAAATTTATTTGCAAATCAATATATAGAAAATTTATGGATAAATATATAATTATATTAAAATGATTATATCACTTTTTAGTATTACGTTTAGTTTTGTTAAGTATCAAACTTTTTTTTTCCTGTGGCGTACAATATATTTGTGAGGGTTAATACTGAGTATCAACTTGATTGGATTGAATAATACAAAGTATAGATCCTGAGTATGTCTCTGACAGTGTTGCCAAAGGAGATTCACATTTGAGTCAATGGGCTGGAGAAGGCAGACCTGCCCTTAATCTGGGTAGGCACAATCTAATCAGCTGCCAGCATGGCTATAATATAAACAAGCAGAAAAATGTTAAAAAAGAGACTGGCCTAGCCTCCCAGTATACATCTTACTCCAGTTCTGGATGTTTCCTTCTCTCAAATATCACACTCCAATTTCTTCGGTTTTGGAACCCAACTCAGCCTGCAGATAGCCTATTGTGAAACTCTGTGACTATGTGAGTTAATATTTAATACACATATATACTCACATATATATGTGTATATATATACTCACATATATATGTGTATATATATATATATGTGTGTGTATATATATGTGTGTGAGTTAATAGTTATATACATACCTACACACATATATACGTACATGTACATATGCATATATATTCTGTTCTGTCCCTCTAGAGAACTCTGGCTAATCCAGATTTTGGTACCAGCAGTGGCTCTAGAGGAACAGAATATTAAGAATGGAGTTCTTTAATTGGTTTTGGCGTTTCTGGAATTGGCTGCTTAATATGATTAAACCCAAGAATTCTATGGCCTCTACTTTTAATAGTATAAAAAGCACTGATAGTCCTTGGGAGAAACTATTACAGAGTTACACAAAATAAATTCATTTGACACTCTTTATTCACTGCTTGTGAGAGGCAAGGAGTTTAGTGACTCTATACATAATAACTTTGAATATATTTGGAGAACCAAGAAACATAATAAAGCTGATTGGTTGCTCCTAGGTTTAGGGGAAAAAGTGTTGAAAGAAAATGATGAACACAGGGATTTTATCTCCTGGATTCAGAAGGAAATACTGAACCTCAAATCCGCTAAGATTGTCCTGAGTGAGGGTCTTATCTCCTGTAGAGAAAGAGATGAAATTGTGGAAAAACAGACACAAGTTCTTATCATGCAAGTGGCTGACCTTCAACAAAAGGTGCATACACAGCCTCACCAGGTGTCTACTGTTAAAGTGAGGGCATTACTGGAAAAGAATGGGACCCTGCAACTTAGAATGGGGGCATGTGGGAGGACCCTGGTAAAGCTGGGGACATCGAGCTTGCAAACTCTGACAGATCTTTTTTTGCCAAAAGAAAGAGCTGCCCCATCTCCTGTAGTGGCAACATCCCCTGCCCAACCCAAGCTGCCATCAGCCTTTCCATCTTTGTCTGAGGAGATAAATCTTGCAGTGCCTGAGGCAATAGTGATGGCCTCCCATGTGGCAGTGGCCAGACAAGATAATGTTGATTCTCTTAGAAGCCACCTCTAACACTGCTGTTTGCTTCTAGACCTATAACTAGATAAAGTCCTGGCGGGCCCCTAGAGGTGAACTTAAGACTGTGACCCATGCGGTGCACTATACTCAAAAAGAACTGCTTGAGTTCTCTAATTTATATAAACAACAATCTAAAGAAAAAGGCATGAGAATGAGCATTAAGGGCGTGGGATAATGATAGAAGGAACATAGAGTTGAATCAGGCTGCATTTGTTGATTTGGGCCCATTAAGTATGGACTTTGCATTTAATGTTGCAGCTTGGGGAGTTTAAAAAACGTTCTAATAGTTTATTTGCTTGTTTAGCTTAATTTTGGATTAAAAGATGGCCCACTGTGAGTGGGCTGAAAATACCTGCTTTCCCTTGGTTTAATATAGAGGAAGGGATTCAAAGGCTTAGGAAGATTAAGATGGTGGAGTTGACTAGTCATTTTAGACCTACTCACCCAAGCTGAGAGGGTATAGAAGGTCTATCTTTTACCAATGCCTTGCAAAATAGATTTGTGAGGGCAGCACCTGCATCATTGAAGAGGCCTGTCATTGCTCTTTTTTGTATGGCAGATCTAACTGTAGGAGCTGCAGTCACTCAACTAAAAAATTTAAATACAATGACAATAATTTGATCCCAGGGTAGCAGTGGCGAACTGGCAGCACTCAACCATCAAAGCCACGGTAGGCTTAGCTACCATAATGGACAAGCAGCAGAGACAAAGTGGCAATCAGAATAGTCTGACTTGGTACAGTTATGGCACTGACTAACTAATCACGGTGTTCCCAGAAACAAAATTTATGGGAAACTTACTGCATTTCTACTTAATTTATACAAGCAGAAAACTTCTAGGTCGAATGGACAAAAAACCAATATGAATTACAAAAACAGAGAATCACAGTCCCTCAATCAATCTCTAAATTTGAGCCAGTTTACAGACCCAGAACCTCTTGAGTGAAGAGAATGCTGTGTCCCCTTGAAGTAGAACATCACTGAATATCAACAATTTAAGCAGTGAATCTTTCTCCCATCCTTCCCCAAGGAGACCACTGGCCTTTACCATGGTAACTGTGCACTGGGGAAAGGAAAATAATCAGATATTTAGGGGACTACTAAACACTCGCTCTGAGCTGATATTGATTCTAGGGGACCCAAGACATCATTGTGATCCTCAGGTTAAAGTAGAGGATTATAGAGTTCAGGTAATTAATGGAGTTTTAGCTCAGGTCTGACTTACAGTGGGTCCAGTGGGTCCCTGGACTCATTCTGTTATTTTCCCAGTGCCAGAAGGCATAATTAGCATAGATAGGCTTAGCAGTTGGCAGAACCCCCACTTTGGCTCCCTGACTGATAGGGTGAAGATTATTATGGTAGGAAAGGCCAAATGGAAGCCATTAGAGCTGCCTCTACCAAGAAAAATAGTAAATCAAAAACAGTATCAGACCGCTGGAGGGACTGTGGAGATTAGTGTGCCACCATCAAGGACTTGAGAGATGCAGGGGTCATAAATCCCACTACATACCCATTCAACTCTCCCATTCCACCTGTGCAGAAGACAGATGGATCTTGGAGAAGGACAGCGGATTATTGTAAGCTTAAGGAAGTGGTGACTCCAGCTGTAGCTGCAGTACCAGATATGGTTTCATTGCTTGAGCAAATTAACACATCTCTTGGTACCTAGTACACAGTCACTGACTTGGTAAGTGCCTTTTTCTCTATTCCTATCCATAAGGCCCACCAAAAGCAATTTGCTTTCAGGTGACAAGGCCAGCAATATGTCTTTTCTGTACGTCAGTGGTATATTAATTATCCAGCTTTGTGTCACAATCTTGCTTGGAAACACCTTGATCAATTTCACTTCCATGAGATATCACACTGGTCCATTACACTGATGACATTAAGCTGTTGGATACAGTAAGCAAGCAATAACAAACATACTGGACTTATTGGTGAGACATTTGCATGCCAGAGGATGGGAAATAAATCTGATTAAAACTTACAAACCTCTACCTCAGTAAAATTTCTAGGCTTTCAGTAGTGTGGGCCTGTGGAGATAATCCTTCTAAGGTGAAGGACAAGTTGCTGTGTTTGGTCCTTCCTACCACTGAGAAACAGGTCCAATGCTTAGTGGGCCTATTTGGTTGTATTACTCTGACCCATTTATTGAGTAATCTGGAAGGCTGCCAGTTTTGAATGGGGTCCAGAACAGGAGAAGGCTCTGCAGCAGGTCCAGGCTGCTGCTCAAACTGCTCTTCCACTTGGGCCATATAATCCAGCAGATCCAATGGTGCTTGAGTGAGAGATAGCCATGCTGTTTGGAGCTTTTGGTGGACTCCCATAGATGAATTACAGTGCAGGCTTCAAGGATTAAGGAGTAAGCCCTGCCATCTTCTGCAGATAACTACTCTCCCTTTGAGAGAGGGCTCTTGGCCTGTTATTGGGCTTTGGTGGAAATGGAAAGTTTGACTATGGGTCAAGTCACCATGCAACATGAACTACCTATCATGAACTGGGAGCTTTCTGACCTATTTAGCCATAAAGTGGGTCATGCACAGTAGCATTCCATCATCAAAAGTCAGTGGTATATACGTGATTGGATTTGAGCAGGTCCTGAAGGCATAAGTAAGTTACATAAGGAAGTGGATCAAATGCCCATGGTCTCCACTCTTGCCACCCTTCTCTCTCTCCCCCAGCTTCCACCAATGGCCTCACGGGGAGTTCCCTATGATCCATTAACAGAGGAAGAGAAGACTAGGGCCTGGTTCACAGATGGGTTTGCATGATATTCAGGAAACACTCAAAAATGGGCAGCTTCAGCACTACAGCCCCCCCCTTTTTTTTTTTTTGAGATGGAGTTTCGCTCTTGTTGCCCAGGCTGGAGTGCAATGGCGTGACCTCGGCTCACCGCAACCTCCGCCTCCTGGGTTCAGGCAATTCTCCTGCCTCAGCCTCCTGAGTAGCTGGGATTACAGGCACGCGCCACCATGCCCAGCTAATTTTTTGTATTTTTAGTAGAGACGGGGTTTCACCATGTTAACCAGGATGGTCTCGATCTCCTGACCTTGTGATCCACCCGCCTCAGTCTCCCAAAGTGCTGGGATTACAGGCTTGAGCCACCCGACATCCCTGAAGGACAGCAGTGAAGGAAAATCTTCTCAGTGGGCATAACTTCAAGCAGTACACCTGACCGTGCACTTTGCATGGAAAAATAAATGGCCAGGTGTGCAATTATATATTGATTAATGGGCTGTAGCCAATGGTTTAGCTGGCTGGTCAGGGACTTGGACGAATAATGATTGGAAAATTGGTGACAAAGAAATTTGAGGAAGAGGTATGTGGTTGGACCACAATGAGGTATGTGGTCAAAACTTTGAAGATATTTGTATCCCATGTATGTGCTCACCAAGGGGTGACCTCAGCAGAGGAGAAATTTTAATAATCAAGTGAATAGAATAACACATTCTGTGGACACCTCACAGCCTCTTTTCTCAAGCACCTCTGTCATCACCTAATGGGCCCATGAACAAAGTGGTCATGTCTGGCATGTGCTGCATCTCATGCAGCACAAGGGTTCAAAGACCTAAGAGGGCATGGTGGGGGATGAAGAAAAACACAAAGAGAGACACAGAGAAAAGTGGGGCCAGGCAGCCTGGGAAAGTAAAAGTATAAGTTTCTCTGGCCCCATCCTGCCTCAGAGTTTTTATTTCATATGTTCACAAAGCATGTAGCACAGGGAGGGTGAAGTTACCCAGAACAGCCTGTGGTTATAATTCCCATACTTCAGTTAACACACCTCAGCTAACAACTGTCATGCAGCAAGGTCAGTGAAAGCTGGTTATCTTTTGCTAGGTCTGACTGCTCTTATCCAAGACATACACATTCTCCTATCATGCTTTCGCTTCTCTCAAGTTCACCCAAAGTTTACAGCAGCCTTGCTGCTGACTCCCCCAGAGGAGGTGGGCTACTCTGGCTCTCTACAGTCATGGTGGCAGAGACGGAGGTGACACATGGACTCAGCAACCTGGACTTCCACTCACCAAGGCTCACCTGGCTATGACCACTGGTGGGTGCCCAATTTTCCATCAGCAGAGACCAACACTGAGACCTTGATATGGCACCATTCCTAGGGGTGATTAGCCAGTTACCTGGTAGCAAGTTGATTATATTGAACCTCTTGCATCACGGAAAGAGTAGAGGTTTGTTCTCACTGGAATAGACACTTACTATGGTTATGGGTTTGCCTATTCTGCTCACAATGCTTCTCAGAAGACCACATCTACGGACTCATGGAATGCCTCATTCACCATCACGGTATTCAACAGAGCAGCTAAAGAAGTGCAGCAGTGGGCTCATGCTCATGGACTTCGCTGGTCTTACCATGTTCCCCATCATCCTGAAGCAGCTGGACTAATAAAACTGTGGAATGGCCTTTTGAAGTCACAACAACAATGCCTGCTCAGTGACAATACTTTGCAGGGCTGGGACAAAGTTCTCCAGAAGGCCTTGTATACTCTGAATGAGCATTCAATATATGGTACTGTTTCTCCCAGGATTCATGGGTCCAGAAATCAAGGGGTAGAAGTGGAAGTGGCACTACTCACCATTACCACTAGCGATCCACTAGCAAAATTGTTCCTTCCTGTTCTCATGACATTACGTTCTGCTGGTCTGAAGGTTTTCATTCCACAGTGGGGAACATTGCCACCAGGAGGCACAACAATGATACCATTAAACTGGAAGTTGGAATTGCCACCTGGACACTTTGGGCTTCTCCTACCTTTAAATCAACAGGCTAAGAAGTTAGTTACATTGTTGAAATCAGTCTATTACTCCACAATGGAGGTAAGGAAGAGTATTCATGGAATACAGGAGATACATTAGGGCATCTCTTAGTATTACCATGCCCTGTGATTAAAGTCAATGGGAAACTACAATCCAATCCAGGCAGGACTACAAATGACCCAGACCCTTTAGGAATGAAGGTTTGGGTCACTCCACCTGGGAAAAGACCACCACTTGCCACCTGCTGAGGTGCTAGCTGATGGCAAAGGGAATACAAAATGAGTAGTAGAAGAAGGTACTTGCTAATACCAGCTTCGACCACATGCCTAGCTGCAGGAATGAGTACTGTAATTTTCATGAGTATTTCCTCCTTTTTTTGTTAAAAACATGTTTGTGCATGTATACACTTGTACTAAAAAAAGAAAAAATTCATTTTATTTCCTTTCTCCTTTATCATATGACCAAATACTATTACATAAAGTTAACAATACTTAAATACTGATGTGAAGTCAATAAGATTTATAATAAGCATTTAAGTATTGATAACTTTATGTAATAGTATTTGGGTTGGGAATTGGTGTGTTTCCAGTTGTATGAAGGATAGTTGTATTATATTAGACATAATTATGACCTTTTATTATAATGGGAGTGTGGCGGGCCAGGGTGGTCTTGGGAAATGCAACATTTGTGCACAAAGGCAGGAGTGCCT
This sequence comes from Leontopithecus rosalia, assembly GCA_028533165.1. NCBI lineage: Eukaryota > Metazoa > Chordata > Mammalia > Primates > Cebidae > Leontopithecus > Leontopithecus rosalia. Next base: position 26,447,962 of record CM052649.1, on the reverse strand, counting down.
GTTCTCATATAGACATGTGAGCACAGGCCCCAGATGTAGCCCCCACCAGGAACCCACCCTTCTCCTCCCAGCACTTCTCAGTCTCATTTCCATATTAGTAGATAGATTTCCAGGGTTCTTTTTTCAAATTTTAAAATAAATATACATTTCATAACAATACATAAAGCTAGAAGTATGTGAATTTTTTTAAAACTAGAATTTGGGATCTCAAATATCAGAGAACCAGTTTGGTTAGAGAATAAAGTAAAACTAGCAAGTAGAATATTGATGTCACTCAGAGTTGTTTATTATTTATATTATACTACCTTTATTCAACTTCATATGTCTTCCCTAGAGAGCATGATTTAAAATTCCAGGTAGTTTTCCATGTTTAAATAATCAGAATTTTCAAGGTAGATCTCAGTAAATCATATTTCAGTAATCTTTTAGATATTTTGTTTTCATAATTAAGCCTGAGAACCTATGGTCTAAATATCTTAATAAGCTATTTCTATTAGCTAATTTCAAATACACCAGAGGAGATGAGAGAGCTATTTGTCTGAATTTTTATTGATTTTTCTTCAATGAAAGCCTCTATTGAGTTTGTAAGAGTGCATTCTTCCTGCGGTAGCCATTCCTCTTTTCTTTTATTCTTGCTTTCCCTCCATTTGGTTAATGGTTTTAAACAAGAGAAAAGAAAAAAGCTTTTACCTTAGGTCATCTTAAGATAGCCTTTTATGAATGATTGAAGACTTCCAAGAATATTAGTAATATCGTTACAATCAGATAATGAAAGATTTATATACTACTCTGTGTAATAGTCACAATGATATATTACATAGGTACTGTAATTGAGAAGCATAAATATAAAGTTCTGGGAATGAGTTTAATTTGATCATATAATTCTAAATGATGCACATTAATAATTAATGTGTTATGCTCAAATATAATTTGGGTTATATAAATTCCCACAGAAATGTCATATTAAATGCTAATGATTAGCATTAATTTAATAAACATAAATTATCAAACCATTATTTTAAAATTACTCATGATGTATAAATAATGAATAAAGTATGTCAAAAATTAATAAATATTTTTAAATAACAGTTCCTTGGTATGGTAGAATAGTTGCACAAAAGACCAGAATAATTCTTGCTTAATTTTGTAGTATAACTTCACAAATTCTCTAATCAAGAAATTGGGACTTGGCTGCTCACTCCTTGAATGGGCTGGCTCTACGACTTGTTTTGTCCAATGTAATGCTGCAAAATTCATTTTGTAAATTTCTAGGCTTTTTGACTTCTCTTCTCACCCTTATTAAATGTTTCTCTTCAGTCAACATTTAAAGACCCTTATTCTCTCATACAGGAGGCTGAAAATACCTGTAGAGCAACTGGCAATTGCCAGAAGAGTTAGTGCAGCTCTATTTGACCACCCAGTCACAGCTGAGTCACAGATGACTGCACCTGCATGGGTTACCCCGTGAGAGACAACCAGAAGAAGTGTTGAGCTGAGCCCAATCAAATTGCTGAAACTCCTGAGCAAATAATAGGATTATTCTTTTCAGCAACTAAATTCCAAGGTAGTTTCATATTTAGCAATGTAAACAGATTCACTTGTGTGGATTTTTTAAATTATACTATTTTATATTTATATTTATTTTTCATAAGCACCATAAACATTTTATATATAGTGAGGAAATATCGGAAAAAAATATCAGATAGTACAATTCATTATTTAGAAAATGAAATAATATTTTGGCGCAAGTACTGTGTGCTAAAATATTACTAAAGAATGTGTTATATGTTTATGTTGAAAATTCCCATATAACATAACATAGATATATAGATATAATTATACATATGTAAAGCTACATCTACTTTACACATATGTAAGGAACATACGGTAAAGATAAATAACTTAACCACTGACATATGACTGGAATTGAAAAGCAAGCCTAACTGGGTCTGAATTCAGAGGATGTATTTTTTCAATAGAGCACAGTAAAAATTCATAAAATAAAATTCCAACAGAGCATGGTAAAAATCCATTAAAAATCATAGTTTTCCACTGTGTAGCTTTAAATACAAATAATTTTTATCAAGTTAGTCAATAAATACCTATTAAAGTTTACTATATATTAGACATTTGGTTAGATCTTGTGATATAATTGTGAACAACGTAGAAATACTATCAAAGTCACATTGGGATTACGTTTGAGTGCTGAGAAAACATTGATTACTCATCAAATAAAAATACTGACTTAACAATTATGATTTTTAATAACATACTTGCATTTAGAGACATAATTTCAATTGCAGTTGCACATCAAGAAAAGCTGCTGTGAAAGTGCCCCCTCCAAAACTGTTCTTGAAACTTAATCCTCACTGTGGCAGTATGGAAAAGTAGGTATATTAAGAGATGATAGGATCATGAGGACTTTGCCTTCATGAATAGATTAATACATTCATAGATTATGGATTAACAGGTTATCATGGGAGGGAAACTGATGACTTTAAAGAAGAGGAAAAGAGAACTGAGCCAGGATATTAGTACATGCATCCCCCTTGAAATATGAGGCCCTAGACCACTGCCAGGAAGAAAAGCTCTTATCAGATGTGGCCCCCTCAACCTTGGTCTTCTCCACCCTCATAATCATATGAAATAAATCCCTTTTCTTTACAACTTGCCCAGTTGCAGAGCAAGCAACAGAAAGCAGACAAAGACATAGTAACATATTAGGCAGGAAGAATGATCAGCTATTAAGTAGAGGAATCACTGGGGAAATAATATTTCAGGAAGTAAAAACTAGAAGTTTCATGAAATCAAGTTAACAAAAAAAAAATCTTGATACTCAAGAAACTGAAAGTCACTAAGAATGATGGACTATGAAAAAAAAAAGAAAGAAAAGGTATAAGAATGAGAGCTGGGGAGGTATGCAGAGGCCAGACATTGCAGGACCTTGAAGGACACAGTAAAAATTATGTGTTTTCTAAGGATTACTGACAATCACCAATGAGCTTTAAACAGTGTAATAAACAATTATGTTTTCTATGTATTTTTTTTCTATTTCTGGATTGACTCGCTGAATGGAGATCAAAATCAGTTGTTTCATAAGCACTGAAATAGTTATTATCATAGATGTCCCTTTTTACTGACATAAAACTTTTCAGAAAATATACTTAGTTGCATTTTTGCAGGATCTTTTATTGTATACATCTATAATATTACTACCTATTGGCAATTTATCTTCAAGGTGATTGTAACAATTTGTAAGTTTTCCAACAGCATGCATTATTGTTATCACAAATTCCTATCAAGGGTATGATGAGAAGTTTTTAATTTATGATCTTACATGAATTAAATATCAATTCATTTAAAAAATTTTTTAAATGGTGGGAATGTTGAGAGTCTCTTAATATTTTATTGACCATACAATTAGCTTTTAGAAAATTTTGTCTATAGAAACATTTTTATCAAAAGATTTTAATGGATTTTTTTATTAACATTTAGCATTTAATCCACTTAGAATTGACTTTCTTTGCTGCATTAGAAGGCAGAATAAAATTTTCTTTACTATTTTCTACATTGGTAACGAATTTCCCCAATATCATTTGAGTCATCTTTTCTTCCCTGTTCTAATTGCATACTGGTCAGATACTAACTTGCCCAAAATCTTAGCAGTATAAATCAGTGCATATTTATTATCTCACAGTTCTATAGGTCAGAAGGTTTACATACATCTGGCCAGACTAAAAGGGACTCCATTCTTTCTGGAAGCTCTAAGGCAATTGTTTTTCTCTGCTGTGGTCAATAGAATTCAGTTTTTTGCAGCTATAGGACCAAGATTTCTGTTTTCCTGATCATTCTGACCTGAGGGTAGTTTCCAGTTTCTAGTGACCACTGCACTGATTGGCTTATAACTACCTTTCTCCGCCTTCAAAGCCAGACACACAGAGTCAAGTCCTTTTCATGTCACATCTTTCTCCCTGGGAAACATTTTTCACTTTAAAGGACCCATGAGATTAGATATAATCTATCAGGATAATGCTGGACAATTTTCCCATCTCAAGACTTGTAACTTTCAGCACATCTGTAAAATTGTTTTGGTCATGGAAGACTACATATTCACAGGTTCAAGGGATTAGAGAATGAACATCTTTGAGTAGCCATAATTCAGCCTGCCATACCCTTCCAATGGCTGTAAGTAAAACCTGTGTGTTATATATAACTTTTTAATATGTGAGTTGGCCTCTCAGGCATTCTACTCCATTAATTTTCCTATGTAAAATAATAGCTGAGAATTTCCTTAAATTGATGGAAGGTCTTAACTCACAAATTAAGAAAGGAACGCAACCCCAAAGTATGATAAATAAAAATTAAATCATGCATTAGTAAATCATAGCAAAACTACTGAAAAGCAGAAACAAATAAAACAATCTTAAAAGCATTCAAAACAGAAAGACGCATTAAAGACACATTAATAAAAATGATGACTGACACAAAAAATTGATGTCATAGATAATGGTGTGATATTTTTTAAATGCTGAAAGGAAAACCAATTAACAAAGGCAAAACACACCAAACTAAAAATTTATACTTGATATTTTTTCAAAAATATCAAAAAATTAAAGACATTTTATGCAAGCCAATACTGAAAGAACTGTCACAAGAACTGCCTTACAGAAAAACTAAAGTGCTTTGTTTAAGATGTGATAATCCCACTTTATGAATCTACAAGAATGAATGAAGAACTTTGGAAGAGCTGAATATGAAGAGTCACGGACAGTCAAAGGAGGGTTACAGGCAACAAAAAATCTTGCTTTTAATCCTTTAGACATTATTTACATTTACTATGTGACTGGTGATTATGAAGCTTGTTATTCATTTTATAAATCAGAAGGAACTAAGCATGTTTCAAAGGACAGTGAGTCTGTTCAGCTAATCCTAATCCAATTCTATATATTTTCAGCTTTTCAAATTGTATTTTCTGTATCTTGGGGAGAATCAAGTGAACAAAACTTGTAGTGGGTTTTGATAATGAGGCCCCAAAGAGACCCCACTAAAGTCCCAAAGTGAAACCCCTCCTTCTCTTGCCTCTCTCTCCTCCACGTTGACTTTTTTGAGGACTCGCGTTTTCCTCAATGAGCCTCCCCTTGCTCCTACTACTTCTCTCATTTCCTTCCTTCTGACACTGCCACTTTCTTACTTCTCCAGCAACTGCCTCATAAAAGTACACACTAGCATCATCCATTGTCCAAGATACAGAGAGATGGTCCCCGTCCATCACTCTGTGCTCTGGACTCAAGGCATCATCTTCAATAGTCTGGTGTCCTAGTCAGATAGTGCTACTACAACAAAATACCTTAGGCTGGGTAATTCATAACCATGGAAATGTGTCACTCACAGTTCTGGAGGCTGAAGAGTTTAAGAACTAGACACCAGCAAATTCAGGTCTAGTAAGAGCCCCCTGCTTCACAGATTTCTGTTTGTTGCTGTCTCACATGGCAGAAGAGTCAGAAAGAGAAAATAGCCTTCCCCAAGACCTTTCACAAGGGCTAAGCTCTTTCATAAAGGTGGAGGCTTCATGACCTAATCACCTCACAAATGGCCCCAGTTCTTTATACCATCACCTTGGGAGTTAAGCTTTAACATATGGAATTTTGAGGGACACAAATACTCAGACCATAACATCTGACTTTTTGGCCAGATGCTCTTTACTATGTTCCCCATCTTTTCTCTAGGGTATGAGGTGCTCATACTCTAGGCTAGAAAACATGCAAGAAACATGACCACATGACTGACGTGCGCAACAAGCACCATGCAGAGCTTGTAGCTTACAGTGAACACCAATAATGAAGTACTCAGACAGTTCCAGCTGAGTGGGGCTCGCAGGTGGCTCTTCCAAAAGAGTCTGCCCCAGTATTCGTAATCAAGTATTACTGAAAAGGTTTATAATAACTACAAACATCCATTAGATGGTCATTTGAGGTGAGTTACTGTGGCATCTGTGACCTTGTACACACTCAAACTGCATTCTCAGGAGGCTGTTTTCAGCGTTCCTTATCCCATCACACACTCCACTCCCTGTCCTGTTTTCAGGGTCAAGGAGTTTCATTCCCATGCACAAATAACATACACAGTGCCTCAGTATTTTTCCAAGCCCTGAACTCAAATGCTTTAATATATTGCCACGTGCTCCCTACACAGCATTCTCCACTGATCATCAGCCAGTGTTCACAGATAGATGTTTTTCAAGCTAAGTCCTACATTTGAGTGTATTTCTGGCCAGTCAGGTTATGTCTTGCAAGTGTGTGGGCCAATTACTCATTAGAATGGTTGATCTTACTGTCTGAAAAGCCCAACATTGAATCCAAAACTCCTTTTTGATACATTTTCTTTAGTATAGCGTCATGTCAAATAGACTTCCAAAATACTTTTTGGACAGCTCTGTTGCTGGGAGGTGACCCATCACCATCCATCCCACACATTCCCCCTCTGTCAAGAACACTCTCAATATTTCATGGCATCACTCTTAATATTTTACCACTTAGTGACTCTGCCTCACCTCAGCTGTCATAGTTGAAGGACAACATTGTCTGCCATGCCCCTGTATATTTTTTATTATTTGCTCCTAGACCATCATCTACCTATTTTTCTCTTTTAATTTCTTAACAGTCACTCCATATTTGTTAATATCAGAATTCCCCAGAAGACTGTCAAAAACTTAAATGTGGGGAATCTCTGCTTATCTGCATTAGCATGATGCAGGACATGAAGAGAACCACAATGACTGTTTGTCGAATAAGAAATAAAATAGAAACATTTGGAACAAAGATGATAATATATTAACAATCATTGTTTCTGGGTGAGGGTTACATGTTCAACTGTTATTAATTTGTTGTTTCTCTGTAATTACTATATATACTTCTATAAATCTATATATAGTGTATGGATATCATTTCAAATATAGGAAAATGAAAAGCATTTTCATGACCATAATATTTTACTATAGGTTTTGTTTTATTAGTCAGATGTTTATACATCATACCTCATTTTGTAAATAGTACTAATGGTTTTTTTAAAACCTATCCAGAATCTATCTTATATTCCTAGTTTCTTGACATGAGATTATTTGTCTCATGTTAACTCAATGGCTTGTTAAATTTATAATGTATCCTTACAGTTATACAAGCAGTTGAATACTCTTTTCAAATTAATAATAAAAAAGCATGATTTGGTCTTAGCCTACTTCGTCAATTTAAGTTTTCTTTTTGCATACAGGTGTGAAAATGCCATAACATTTTTCAATTTTCAAGTAGTTTGAATTGACATTTTCCCTGTTTGCAAAGATGTAAAAAAAGGTATTAAAATGAATCTGGTTACTAAATTGGCTTTTCTGCTAATTATATAATTCGGCATTTTTAAGCCTAATTCTCCCAAATGAGTGGGTTTTTAAATTTAAATGTCACCAAAAGTCCTAAGTAACTATTAAATCCCATAATAGAGACAGATATTTAAAAAGAGGTTTTTCGCTACTGAATAGACAGTGTATTCAAATCACTAATAATTATATTAAAGGCATATATGGTTTCACATTTGTAAATATAAATTATTAACCTATTAAACACATGTATATATCATAAACAAATTACAAGGCTAGTAGGGTTCCTTCAATAAATTAATGCTTGCTAATTACAATGTTTATTTATACTTCTGTTATATTAATAAGGGAATATATAGATCTCCTTTTGAGACACTGAGAGATGTAATACTGGCTCTAATTACAGAAAGTCAAAATTCTAAGTAGAGAGAAAATCATAAATTATGATGAAATCATATGTTTGAAGTTAGAAAGAGAAAAAAAGCAAGAGATTTGGTTGGAACTATAGGAAACTAGAAAAATCATCAACAACAGTAGTGCTGTTGGCACTTGTAATACCTGACTGAAACATGAGCTCTCCCACTCAGGTGGTTCTTGCTTATATTTATACTCTTGATAAGTGTGATCACATTGGGAAATAGGGCTCCCCTGTTCAAAAGATGATAATATAAGAATATTTGCTCAAATTATGAGTTTAAAACTAGAAAATGTTTGTTTGAAATTAATAATAATAATTGCAACAGTTAAATGTAACAAGATATTCTAACTTTAAAAAGCTATTTTATAATATTGGAAGTTGCTAAAAATACCTGGAACTTTATATTTTTAGAGTCATATCTTTTGTTCTTCCCACAAGAACATGCCCTTGCTGGAAAGTGTCACACTTATTTTTGCTTCTGACAGTAAAATCTCATCTGTAACATTTCATGATTTTAAGAATTATACACCAAATCTGTAATAGAAAAAGGTAACACTTATTAATGGGTATTCATAAGATTTTCAATATGATAATTTTCTTATCCACGTTAATGAATATGAAACCATGGTTTAATAGAAATAAATATGTGAACTTTTTGTTCTATTTTTATTTTTAAAGCACAGATTCTTTGTTAGTATGAAATATTCAATCTTACACATAGAATCCCTCATTTTTCTTAGGAAATTTAAAATAATTTTTGAAAATAAATATAACTTCCAAAAACCTTAAAATGTAATTATTTCCCTTTAATGAGGAAAGGTGTTTTGTTTAGTTTATTTTCTACATATATATTCAAAATATGTACTAAATATTAAATCTCTGAATTTATCAGTAAAAACTCATATACTTCAACTTAAATCTCTGTAGTTCAGATTTAGGTATATTACAGATTTATATTTTAAAGTATGCAAGATATTTAAAATAAATATCAAGTGTAAAGGCAGTTTTTAATTGATAAATAATATGAAAATACCTTCTCATACCATTTACTTATTTTGTTATGACTACATTGTTTTGCATTCACCTTTATTCCAGAAAACCCCAATGAGAGTTCTAAGATATGTTGTTAAAAAATAAAATAAAATAAAATAAAAACAAGCAAAAGGAAACAATAGATTCATAGGTTATGGAAATTGTCTAAGTTCGGTTATAAATTAAAATGTTATTTTAAAAAGCAGAAAGAGCTAAAAGTTAGAAGCATAATTCAAACCAAGTGTTTTTCTATATCCCTTGATATCTTTAAGGTTTAGGGGTCATTTTCTGAGTTAGGTTGGGTTGGGCTCAGTAATAATTCTTCTGAATTCTTCTGCAGGTTACAGATTCTAGAGTTAGGTAGGAATCAGCTAAGAGATAGTAGACAGGGTCAAATTGTAAAATAGCAAGCAAGTAAGCCAGTAAAAAATTCAAACAATGTCATAGAACAAATAGAAATGAAACAGAATGTAGGAAGTTACTTCTGAAAAGATATATTAACAATACACATGAATGGTTTTTGTTAGGACTTCTGACCTCACTTTGGGTAGGAAAAAAACTGTAGAGTAGCTGTGCTGCTTAGACATGCTTCCCTTAGGCTGCTACCTGTGGGTAGAAAGTATCTAGATTACCTCTGTGATTTCTAAAAGGAAACAATAACCTTTTTGGCCAACAGTCTGTCCCCAACTGCTTTTGGTACCTGGGACCAGTTTTGTGGATGAATAGTTTTTCATAAACCAGGATGTGGCGAGGGGATGGTTTTGGGATGACCCAAATGTACTACATTTATTGGTACTCTATTTAAATTATTATTACATTATAACATATAATCAAATAATTTACTACTCACAATAATGTATAATCAGTGGGAGCCCTGAACTTGTGTTTTTACAACTAGATGATCCCATCTAGACCGAGGTAATAGGAGACAGTGACAGATCATCAAACATGAGATTCTCTTAAGGAGTACACAACCTAGCTTCCTTGCACACACAGTTCACAACAGGCTTCATGCTCCCCTGAGAATCTAATGCCACCTCTGATCCGACAGGAGGTAAAGCTCAGTTGGTAATGCTAGTGATGGGAAGTGGCTATAAATATAGATGAGGTTTTGCTCACTTGCCTGCCACCCAATTCCTGCTGTGCCACCTGGTTCCTGTGACCTGAGGGTTGGGGACCCCTCCTTTAGATTATACACTGGAGCTGGCTCTCACATCCCTTTGGCCCAGTTCTATAACTTATTTATGTTCCCTGATACAGTTCCAAGTAACTAGTTATTAAGATGCCACCAAAAGTGTGATTCATTTCTTAGAGATTGGTAAATCAGACTTAGAGATTGATAAACTGAAACTATTTCTTCTGTGAAAGATGATATCAAGCAATAAAAAGACAAGGGACAAGGTGCAGATGGGGAGAAAATATTTGCAAATAACATGTCCCACAAAATTATATATCAAGAATATATAACAGACCCTCACAACTGAACAATAAGAAAACAAACCATTCGATTAAAAAATAAGCAAAAGATATAGACAAACTTTTTACCAGAGGATATATGTATGGTACATAAGCACATGAAAAGACATTCCACATTATTAGTCATTAAAAAAATAGAGCATTAAACACAGGAAACAAACAAAAAAAAACCCTAATGAGATATCATTACATGCTTAATAGGATAGATTAAAACAATGCTGACAATACTAAGCACTGAGGAGGGTGTAAAATAACTCACATTCTCAGACATTGTTGGTTAGGACATAAAATTCCTCACTCTGAAAAGTAGTTTGGAGGTTTTTATAAAGTTAAACAGTTAAATATACACTTAAGGTATGACCAAGCAATGAAACTCTGCAGTATTTGCCCAAAAGTAAATTTATGCCCACAGGAAAACAACATGACGTTCTGAAGTATATTCATATTGCCAAAATGAATCACAACCCAAATATCCTCAGAGGATAATGAGTAAGCAAATTGAATACTAAAGACAATGGTTTGTAACGAAATACTATTTAACAGTAAAATTACATAGACTTTTGACAGATACAGCAGTTTGAATGAATCTCAAATGTTTTATGCTCAGTGAAAGAAGCTGATCTCAGAAGGTTCTATCTGTACCATTCCATTTATATTACATCCTTGAAAAAAAATAAAACTTTAGAGCTACAGGAATTGAGAATAGGTCAGTGTTCACCAGGGGTTATGGGTGAGAGAAGGGTGTGAATATAAAGATATAGCAAAGGTTGTTTTAAGAGGTGATGGTCCTGTTTCATAACCTAACTACGGTGGGTGCATGAATCTATACACGTGTTAAAATTCACACAAATATACTCGAACAAATTATTTCATTTTACAAAATTGATAAAAAATAATAATGAAAATAAGTGTATATCAGATCAGGCATTTAAGTCACCTAGTTAAAATGTTATTTTCTGAATTAAAGTTATATAGTAATCATTCCTCTAGATTCAAAAGCTTTTCTGAAAAAAATGTTTTAATTACACTAACAGCTTACAATTATCTTTAGTGAGTTTCCACAACAAATTAGATAATCTTCAGGCCCTTCTTGATGACCAAAAAATTAGGAGACTTATAACAGCAAAGGAGATGACTATGAGAATCTTGGGTTTTATTAGAGAAAGCAACTGCTTCAAACTACTTATTATATAAACACTATATTACCTTCCATAGACAAGAAGTAGCTATCATTTTATTTTTAGATTCTTGGTTGTTTTCATAAATATTAGTCACAAATAAAGAATGTTTCTTTTTGCCTTGTTTGGTGGCAAGAGAAGTGTCATCCACTTCTCTTATTTTAATTTTTAAATGGAAGTGACTTCTTGTTACAAAATATATTCTAGTTTCCCTGAGGACTGCCAAAGCATTCGGTCTGTGTTAGATTATATGGATTTTTCCTTTTGTTAATCTCTAGTGATCTTTAATCTTAAAAATGCTATTTTATTAACATCAAACTTCTTTTTCTCACCATCTCTGTGTCATAAATAACAATACCAAGCATTTGTAGGGTTTATCCACCAGGTTGTCCTCACAACAGCACAGACAGACATCTTATTTTTACATTTTTACCTATGAGGAAACTGAACACAATACCTAGCATTCATAGACTACTAAAGAAAATATTACACAAAGTATCCATCTAAGAAAAACAGTTTTTAGAAAGAGTATAAGAAGTTGAGAGGAGGCCAAGATGGTTGAATAGAAACAGCTCCGGTCTGCAGCTCCCATCGAGACCAATGCAGAAGATGGGTAATTTCTGCATTTCCAACTGCGGTGCCCAGTGGTTAGGCAGTGGGTGCAACCCACGAAGATCAAGCAGAAGCCGGCTGGGGCACTACACCTGGGAAGTGCAAGGAGCTGGGGTAGCTCCCTCCCCTAACCAAGGAATGCAGTGAGGGACTGTGCTATCTGCCCTGGATACTATGATTTTCCCACAGATTTTTGCAATGTGTGGATGAGGAGATTTCCTCATGAGCCTACACAACCAGGGCCCTGGGTTTCAAGCACAAAACTGAGTGCAGCAGCCCCAGCCAGGGGCTTACAGAAACTTTCATCTCCCAGGAACAGAGCACCTAGTGGGAGAGGTGGCTGCAGTCACAGCTTCAGCTGACTTAATCTTTCCTGCCAACCAACTCTGAAGAGAGCAGCTGATCCAGACAAGAAGGATTATCCCAGCATGGCTTACCAGCTCTGCTAAGGGACAGACTGTTTCCTCAAGTGAGCCCCTGACTTACCTCCAGAGAGACCTCCCAACAAGGGTTGACAGACACCTCATATAGGAGAGTTTCATATGGCATCAGGCCTGTGCTGCTCTGGGATGAAGCTTCCAGAGGAATTTGACAACTTCCTGTCAACACCCTGACATTACCATTAAAAGAATCCTTGCTGTTCTGCAGCCTCCGCTGGTGATACTCAGGTCTGGAGGGGACCTCCAGCAAACTGCAGCAGAACTGCAGAGGAGAGGCCTGACTGTTAACAATAACATCAACAAAACAACAACATTCAAAAACCCCTCCACAAAAATGCCATCCAAAGGTCATCCGCTTTAAAGATAAAAGGTAGATAAGTCCACGAAGATGAGGAAAAAAAGCACAAAACCACTGAAAATTCCAAAAGTCAGAATCCCGCTTCTCCTCCAAATGACTGCAAAACCTCTCCAGCAAGGGTGCAAAACTGGATGAAGAATGAGCTTGATTAATTGAAAGAAGTGGGCTTCAGAAGACAGGTAATAACAAACTCCTCTGAGGTAAAAGAGCACATTCTAATCCAATGCAAGGAAACTAAGAACACTGATGAAAGGTTAGAGGAACTGCTATCTAGAATAACCAGTTTAGAGAGAACACCTCGTCAATATTATACAGATCAATGAGAGAGAAAATTAACAAGGATATTCAGGACTTGAACTCAGCTTTGGATCAAGTGGACTTAATAGACATCTACAGAACTTTCCACCTCAAATAAACAGAACATATATTCTTCTCAGTGCCACATGGCACTTATTATAAAATTGACCACATAATTGGAAATAAAACACTTTTCAGCAAATGCAAAATCATGGAAGTAGACCACATGCAAGAATCTGTCGTACACAGCTAAAGCAATATTAAGAGGGAAATTTATAGCACTAAATGCCCACATCAGAAAGCTGGAAGGATCTCAAATCAACACTCTGACATCACAATTAAAAGAACTAGAGAAGCAAGACCAAACATCTAGCAGAAGACAGTAAATAACTATGATCAGAGCAGAACTGAAGGAGCTAGACACACAAACACACACATACACTCACACACACACACACACAAACACACACACACATAAAAACCCTTCAAAAGCAATGAATCCGGGCAGTGTTTTTTTTAAATAATAACAAAATAGACAGACTACTAGCTAGATTAATAAAGAAGAAAAGAGAGAATAGTCCTATAGTATAGACACAATAAAAATATAAAGGGGATATCACCACTGATACCACAGAAATACAAACTACCATCAGAGAATACCATAAATACCTCTACCAAATAAACTAGAAAGTCTAGAAGAAATGAATAAATTCCTGGAGACATCCATCCTCCCAAGACTAAACCAAGAAGTTGAATTCCTGAATAGACCATTAATAAGTTTTGAAATTCAGGTGGTAATTAAGAGCCTACCATTCAAAAAAAAGCCCAGAACCAGATGGATTCACAGCTGAATTCTGCCAGAGGTACAAAGAGGAGCTGGAACCATTTCTTCTAAAATGATTCCAAAAAATTAAAAAGAAGAGATTCCTCCCCAACTCTTTCTTTGAGACCAGCATCATACTGATACCAAAATCTTGCAGAGACACAACAAAAAAAGAAAACTTCAGGCCAATATCCCTGATAAAGATCGAAGCAAAATTCCTCAATAAAATACTGGCAAACCAAATCCAGAAGCACATCAAAAAGCTTATCCATCGTGGTCAAGTTGGTTTCATCCCTGGGATGCAAGGCTGGTTCAACATACACATATTAATAAAATGTAATCCATGACATTAACAGAACCAATCAAAAAAACCACGATTATCTCAATCGATGCAGAAAAGGCCTTTGATAAAATCCAACATCACTTCATGTTAAAAACTCTGAATAAACTAGGTATTAATGAAACATATCTCAAAATATTAAGAGCTATTTATGCCAAACCCATAGCCAATATCATACTGAATGGGAAAAAGTTGGAGGCATTCCCTTTGAAAACCAGCACAAGACTAGGATGCCTTCTCTCACCACTCCTATTTAACATAGTATTGGAAGTTCTGGCCAGGACAATCAGGTGAGAGAAAAATATAAATGGTATTCAGTAAAATCTCAGGATACAAAATCAGTATGCAAAAATCCCAAGCATTCCTTTACACCAAAAATAGACCAGTAGAGAGCCAAACCATGAATGAACTCCCATTCACAAACACTGCAAAGAAAATAAAGTACCTAGGAATACAATCAAAAAGGGATGTGAAGGACCTTTTCTAGAACTACAAACCACTGTTCAAGGAAATAAGAGAGGACACAAACAAATTAACACTTATCAAAAGAAGACATTTATGCAGCCAACAAACATGGAAAAAAGCTCATCATCACTAGTCATTAGAGAAATGCAAATCAAAACCACAATGAGGTACCATCTCATGTCAGTCAGAATGGCGATTATTCAAAAGTGAGTAAACAATAGTTGCTGACGAGGCTGTGGAGAAATAGAAACACTTTTACACTGTTGGTGGGAATGTAAATTAGCTCAACCATTGTGGAAGGCAGTGTGGCGATTCCTTGAGGCTTTAGAACCAGAAATACTATTAGACCCAGCAATCCCATAACTGAGTACATAACCAAAGCAATATAAATCGTTCTACTAAACAAACACATGAACACGTATGTTTGTTGCAACACCATTTACAATAGCAAAGACATGGAACCAACCCAAATGCCCATCAATAATAGACTTGGCAAAGAAATGTGGTAGGTATACAGCATGAGATACTATGCAGTCATAAGAAAGAATGAGATCATATCATTTGCCAGGACATGGATGAAGCTGGACACCATCATCCTCTGCAAACTAACACAGGAACAGAATACCAAACACCATATGTTTTCACTCATAAGTGGGAGTAGAACAATGAGAACACATGGACACAGGGAGGGGAACATTACACACTGGAGTCTTTTGTAGGTGTGGGTAAGAGGAGGGAGAGCATTAGGAAAAATACCTAATGCACGCAGCGCTAGAAACCTAGATGATAGGTTGACAGATGCAGCAAACAACCATGGCACATGTTTACCTAAGTAACAAGTACACCTTCTGCCCTTGTATCCCAGAACTTAAGGTAATTTTTTATTTATATATTTACTTTTATATTTAATTGCCCTTTAGGTTCTGGGGTACATGTGAAGAACGTGCAGGATTGTTGCTTAGGTACACACATGGCAATGTGGTTTGCTGCCTCCAACCCCATCACCTATATCTGGCATTTCTCCTCATGTTATCCTTCCCCAACTTCCTACCCACCCCCCACACTGTCCTTCCCCTAGTCCCCCCCAACAACCCCAGTGTGTGATGCTGCCCTCCCTGGGTCCATGTGTTCTCACTGTTCAACACCCACCTGTGAGTGAGAACCTGCAGTGTTTGATTTTCTGTTCTTGTGTCAGTGTACTGAGAATGATGGTTTCCAGGTTCATCTATGTCCCTACCAAGGACACAAACTCATCGTTTTTTATGACTACATACTATTCCATGGTGTATATGTGTAATATTTTCCTTGTCCAGTCTATCATCGATAGGCATTGGGTTGG
The DNA here is from genome assembly GCA_028533165.1 of Leontopithecus rosalia. Lineage (NCBI taxonomy): Eukaryota > Metazoa > Chordata > Mammalia > Primates > Cebidae > Leontopithecus > Leontopithecus rosalia. The sequence goes on along the minus strand of CM052649.1, from coordinate 26,431,818 downwards.
TTCCAGGTATTTGCTATTGTAAACAGTGCTGCAAAGAACATACGTGTGCATGTGTCTTTATAATAGAACAATTTCTAATCCTTTGGATATATATCAGTAATGGGTTTGCTGGGTCAAACAGAATTTCTATTTCTAGGTCCTTGAGGAATTGCCACACTGTCTTCCACAATGGCTGAACTAATTTACACTCTCACCAACGGTATAAAGTGATCCTATTTCTCCACAACCTCTCCAGCATGTTTGTCTCCTGATTTTTTAATAATCGCCATTCTAACTGGCATGAGATAGTATCTCAATGTGGTTTCGATTTACATTTATCTAATGACCAGTGATGATGAGCATTTTTTCATATGTTTGCTGGCCTCATATGTCTTCTTTTGAAAAGTGTTCATATACTCCACCCACTTTTGAATGGGCTTGTTTTTTTCTTGTAAATCTTTCTTAGTTCTTTGTAAATTCTGCATATTAGCCCTTTGTCAGATGGGTAGATTGCAAAAATTTTTTCCCGTTCTAATGGTTGCTGGTTCACTCTAATGATTGTTGTTTTGCTTTGTTTTGTTTTTTTGCCGTGCAGAAACTCTGGAGTTTAATTAGATCCTTAAAAAATTAAAAATAAAAATAAACAAAATAAGAATTTAACAAACTTTTATATAAATATTTTTAAAATGTCAATAATTTTCTAATATTGACCAGAGGTCCAAATTTTGTTTCCTTTGTGACAACTGAACCATTCCATAAAAATGCTTAAATGAAGTAAAAGAGCTGAAATCAGGACTAGTAAGTGCCTTTCTTGAACTGTTTAAATTGAGCTTCTCTAAAATCCTCTAAGCAATTTAAATCTAAAAATAGCCTAAATTATTCAGATCTTTAATAATGTGCAAATATGATTCCATCCTTTCTAAGCTCTAGGTATGTGATAATTCCTACCATTTTTCATTAAAGCCTGATGGATTTTGAACATTTAGAATTCTAATCTCATTTCTACAAAGAGATGAAATGGCATTAAAATCAACCTCAAAGGAAATCACACATTTCATCTGCTTAAAGAAAGGACTGCACTCTAGGAGCCTTTTATAGAAGGAGAAGAGAGAAACAGGACCCTTATCTCACTAGGAAGATGCTTCTGGTCAAGATGCTTGGGCATCGGCACTACAAAATATCAAAAGAAAACAAAATAGAATGTTTATAAAAACATTCCTCTACATTCAATACTACTGGTTTTTTTCCAGTTTGTCTGTAGGAAGACTCAAATTTTCAAGACCATTCTATAATGCAACCTATTGAAAAACTAAAAAATTCCATGCATAGTATATTTAATATTTGGCAGTCTAGATAAGAGTGAAAAAATGTTTTATATATCTGAAATCAAGGAATTTGAAAAATCTGATGTTAGTTTAAATGGATTGAAAAACAAATGATGCTTTTGTGTTAGAAATAATTTTACTTTAAAGTAATAGGTTCTTGAGAATTCTCAACTATATAACTTAGGTATGGTTTCAATGGTAAGGCTAACTTGGGAAATAGTGAACTACAGAAACCATAGTAAACATCATCATATTATTAAAACTAGCAATTATCAGCATTATTTCTTTTTATTTTGAAATTTAATCCCATTACTCTTTTGCCAATGTATGAATAATACATTTATATTAGTGTAACATTCTTTATGGACACTTTCCTAAGATTGAGATTCACCATTTTTATCATAGAAGTAACTTCATTTACTCTTCGATGACTTTCAAAACCATGATTCTACATTTTTTTTTCAAGAAGCCTTCTCTCTCTAACTATATGAAAGGTAATGTGAGGCCACGACAAACACAGTACAAGACAGAAAAAAGCAGTCAGTTCAGCTTCTCTGCAATTTGAGTGCCTTCCAATTTCAAACTATAAAAAACTGAAGTACCCAGGAATTTTCCGTTTAAGTTAACTTTTGTCAGCCAATACAGTAATTCCTCCTTATCCTCAGGTGATACGTCCCAAGACTTCCAGTGGAGCCCTGAAACTGAATATAGTACTGAACCTTAAACAGTATACGTTGTGGTTTTTTCTATACTTAAATATATAATGTTTAATTTATAAATTAGATACTGTAAAGGATTAATAACAATAGCTAATAAAATAGAACATTACAATGATATACTGTAATAAATATTTTACTAATATGGTTACTCTTCCTTTCACTCTTAAAATATTTTATTATGCTGTATTCACTCTTGTGATAATGCAGTAAACAGATTTTTATTAAATGCCTACATGATGGTACTCAGTGAGGTGAATGATGCAGGTATTGTAACATAGCAGTGGGCTTCCCTTGAAAGCTAATAATTTAACATATAAATTACTGATTTCTGAAATTTTCCATGTAATATTTTCTGACTGAACTTGACTGTGAGCAACTAAATCTGGAAAGTGAAACTGCATATCAGGGGACTACTGTACAATGAGGCTTTGTTCACTTGACCCCATTATAGACTTGCTATTATATACACATTAGAATTGTCTGTACAACCTAAACAGTGGTTCCTCCAAGCTTCTTCAAAGATTGCATCACAAATATTATGCCTTGTAAGTGATGCTGATGACATGAGGAAACCAAAATTCTAACTGTCTCAGGCACTAATTAGGTGCATAACTTTTGAGAATACTTTGGTATTTTAAAGTGGGAGGTTTTCTTAATGCCGTAATTCAGAAAAACAAAATGTTGGTGACAATGCAGATATCTGGACATCACAATATAGAGCTCAAGGTTGATTCCAGGAATCATATAGAGGGTAAGGCAGAATCCAAGAAACACTACTCTAGACATTAACTTCCTAATCTGTGACCAATTAGGACTGATAGACTATACATCAGGATCTCTAACAAGAATCATGTGGATACCTTACTAAAAAGGTTATAATTTTGAAGTCTTCTTAAATGTTTGCTGATCACACTAGCCTTCCACTCCCTCCCCCGCTGCACTCATAGACACCTAAATAACTCTCTCTTTCTCTGCAGGAACCACTGTTTCATTTGGTTCAGAAGCATCCATTCACCTTTAATATTCACATGTGGTTTCTTGTCACAATTCATTTGATTTGGAACAAAAACAATGAACATGGGCAGAACAAAGACAGTTCTATTGCATATTAGTTAAGAGGCAGGGAGATTTTTAGTGGAAAAGGATCAAGCTTTAGATTTAAACCAATTGCTGACTTCATGACCTTGGACAAATTGCTTACCCTCTTTGAATCTCAGTTTCCTGTCCTTGAAAGTTGAATAATGGTACCTATCATTCAGTTTTATTGCATTGATTCTACAAGATAAAACACAATGAATTGTACTGCAGTGACTGCTGAATAACATGTCCTCAAAATTAGCAGCTATTTTTATATTATTATTGTTGTATTTCAAACAATTATGCTGTTACTCATCAAATTGTAAAACAAACAATGAATGTATAATCACAATTATAATTAATTCTCTTAAAAAAAATTACAGTGTTAAATTCTTGAGCTTTCTTCTGACACTTATCTAAAAACCTCTTTTATTTTCAGAGCTGACATAATTAACTATTACTTTAAAGTTTATGCTTACATGGAATCAGTTGGGGCTGGGTCTTGACCTATCATAATGCTTTCCTTTCTCTCTAGTCTTCTCTTTGTTCTTCAGATTAATAATTTGACTTTCAAATTAAAATTATAGAATTTACATATTAATTTGAAGCCAGAGGCTCAAATGCTTTTAATACTGAAGTCCTGCCTTGCCTGACATTAATCTTGGTATTGGTGGCCAAGATCTTACCACTTGCTCTGGTATAACTAGACCCCACTGGCTGTTGCCATTTTCGGCTCGAGGTACCTAACAACACTTTTCTTTTCTACCTGCCATGGACATCGCCTTTCATTTGTGTCATGTTTTTCAGTTCTCTTTGTACCCAAGCACTTGAAGACCCCCTCATGGACACCCATGAGTTTCATTTTTAAGCATTCCATGTGATAAATCCCGTCGACAATTTTCAGCCTTGGTATACATCATTCTCAATCAGAAGCCCAGCAGTCCTTCAGACTATAACAGCTTGAGGTTAAAGATTCCTCATTTTCAGGTTCACAGGAACACATGAAATTTTAACTACTGGCTGAATAATTCCCAGGCCAAATGAATTTAAAACTCCTCTGTGTATTTTTCAATTAGTTATACTGTTTTAAGAGGTCAGTTGTGAGGACAGGGCAAGAAGAAGAAAAAATATTACAAAATTAAAAAAACGTATTTTATTAAATTATCAGACCAAATTGAAATGGTGGATAAGCTTCTCAGCCCAAGACCTAGCTAAGCAGCACATTAACAAAAGATTGCTACTGTTGTCTCTAGCTCTGTTGTCACTGCAGTTTCTCAAAAAGAGATCCTATTCTCTTCTCATTCTAAAACCTCATGATCATCTTTGCCACTGTGATTCTTCATTTTATTCTTGCCTAAAATGTCTTTGCTGATCTCTTTACCTCTTCAAATTTTATCAAAAATTTTTAGTTTAAAATTTACATATGAGTATTCACTTCTGTTGAGGGATTAGATGCACATATCAGAGAGTAAACCACTGCCATCTCTCATGTTATTTACTGCAATGACCTCCCTGGTATTTCTGCTTCTGCCTTCATCCATCTCATTCTATTCTCAATTCAGTGAAAATCATCTCTTTAAGGCATCACAGATCATATCAGGCCTTGCTCAACGTCTCCTGGTGTTTTTCTTTATTACGCAGAATAAAGCCCAACTCCTGAATAAAGATACTGCTCCTGCTCTAAGCAATGTCTTTGACCTCATCTCCTTCTACTTTCCCTTTCACTACTCTCCATTCCCACTACACCCATGTTGCAGTGAGCATGCAAGTACTCTTCTGTCTCAGGACCTTTGTACTTGCCTGCCCCAGCTGGCTAAAATGTTCTTCATCCAATTATCTACATACTTTGCCCTCATACTTCTTTCACTTTTATGTTCAAACGTTAAACTGTTTTGTGAGGCTTGCCTTAACCTCAATTTTATATTTGATGCTTAACATTCCCTCTCTCCTTAATCTGCTTTATTTTATTCATATATATTTAACTCATTTATTTCATATATTAAGTGTATCGTGTCTTTTCCCAAAAATGAAAAACTATGAACTAACGGATTATCTGTGTTGTTGGCTGCTATACTCTCAGACACAAGAGATATGCAGTTAAAAAATAATATTGAGTGTTCACATTTTGTTAACTTTCTAGGAAGTGATTTTTTAGTATTGTGAGAAGTAGGCCAACTCCTAGCCCAAACATTTCAAAAAGGAGTAACAATATCATGACTAGATTAGTTAAATCAGTCATCCTATAGGGCTGGATGCACTGGTTCCAGAACAAAAGCCAGGTTCATTTGGGAGAGAATGAGATAGCAGTCATGTAGACAATCTACAGTGCCTGACAAAGCTGTGAGGATTGGAGCACATTCTCAGACCAGTATATAACAGGAGCTGGAGATAAATATGAATATTCATATTTGTTTTAAAGATTTGACCAGGATCGACCTACTAGCAGTGCCATTAAATGGTCCTTCAAGTAGTAGTTCTGGAAAGAAAGGGATTTAACAAAGATATGGGTACTACATGTGATTAAATATTGAAAAAGGGGGTCGTGAGAGCTATGAAATCAACATTGTCACTAGTTTTATAATTTATATGCTATTTATTTAAGGGTGATGTAGGATGATGACCACCACCTTGCATTTGGGTTTGGAGTTAGGAAGGCATGCTTTTAATCTTACTCTGCCAAGATGGTAGCTTTGTGACTTTCAGAAAATTACTTAACTTCTGTGATATCCTCCATAAAAAGAGGTTCCAATCAATAGATACCATTCAACTTTAATAAAAAAGTTAGAGAGAACGAGTCAATATATCTTTCTAAACATGAAGGAGCCAAATACAAATAAGTAGTAGGTAAAATAATTATTAAATCACTTTGATGTACAATTTAATCAGTAATCATATTTTTTAATGCCTATTATTATGATTTTGCTCTAAGCACTGACTATATATTAGGTGTAATTATGTTAATATTTTATTCCCATGAAAATATTATATTAGGAAAACTATAGAACCTAGATGTCTTTATTAATAATGTAGTTGCATTTTTTAAAGTGGTGATCCTTATGATTTTTATTAACTGTGCATATGCATGCATATAAGATAGAATGACAGAGTGAAAACACAACTGATTTTAGAATCAGAGAGTTCTGCGTTATACTTACCTTTTCTTGCTTCCTATTTCTATAATTCTAATAATTCAAAATTTCTACATTTAATTCCATCATTTCTAAAATGAAGAAAAAGGTTATGTAAATAATTTTGTTTATATATCTAACTATAATCTACAATATTAATTAAAATAACAGCATACTGTAAGAGCTTAATAAATCATGTTTGCTACTATTGCATATATCTGTATTAACATGAAAACATGCTTGAGGCATATACTAATAACAAGGATAACAGCAATTTAAAATATTTAATGGGCACATATTTAGCCTCTGAACTGGGAATGGGTTATGTTTTGAAGAAATTGCTCTCTGACGTTATTTTTGTAATATTTAAACTCATGGAAATGCTTATTTTATTACATTCTATAAATCAGAATGGGTAAAAAAATATACTTTTTCCTCTATTTTTTCTTTCTCTAGGTCACAATATCTGATCAATACTAAATACTCAAACATATTAGCTATTTTTAATTTTTTTTGGTTTTGTCTTTTTCTAGCATTTCAAAGTTTTGTCCATTTTCCTACTCCATGCCCAGGGTCTTTACTGATATATGTTATCAGTCACTGCAAAGAAGAAAACCCATTATTAAGTGTGAAGTTCACATTGATATGGATGTTTATTTCTTTAACATTCTTACCATGCTGTGAGCCTTGTTTCATACTGAAACTCCAATGTTGTCCTCTTAAAGTTTTATTTTGTTTCAGCATGTTGAAGAGAGTGTAGTGAAATATTTGAAAACCTGAGGATTTCAACTGAATAAAATTCAATGGCAAAGTAATTTTAAATAGCAATAGAATAAACTGATCAAAAGCTTGATACTACAGCTACTAAAATAATTTCGATATCTCCAGTGAGTTGTGTGCAATTAACTGCCTACTGAACTATTTTATTTTGAATTTCATATCACAGTTTGATTAATAAATTACACTCTATGTGCCTTCATATCATTACATTGTTCAGGTTTTAATGTTATATTTTAGATGATGTTAAATCAAAGTCGTTAATGATTAAAGTGAGTTCAGACGGATAGTATTATTTTTTGGGTGTTTTCAATTCATGAAGGTTTAGAATTTTTTACCAGAGCTATAATCAATCCATTAGACCATTTCTTTCAAAAGTGTTAACATTAAGTAAATATTAATTAATTAATCACAATAACCTAAGTACTCTTCTGGGTGATGAGTACTAAGTAGAAAAACATAAGGTCGCCTGAAAGAGTGAAGTAGAATGATCTGTTATGGGAGTCAGAGAAAGCCGTGACCTGAGAATGAATATCAGCTCCCCAGATAAGGAGCTGGGAAAAGGAAATTCCATCTGGAGAAAGCCTAAGGCAAGAAATGCTTTGTCAAATTTTATGTCTTATAAAATACTAAAGTAATAAAATAAATGTTGCTGAAGACTAGTGAGATAAGGGAAGAGTGCAGTGAAGTAAGGCTACCAATATAGGCAGAGACCAAAATACAGTTCTTGCGGATATAGTAAAGAGCATTTTAAAGCTCATTGTGTGAAGAATGCAAAAAATATGATTTTCATTTACATTAAAATATGATTTTCATTTACTTTTAAATCAAAGTATTGAGGGATTGTGCTAAGGAAAAAAAACTTACCTTTCTGGGTTCAGGAGTGGTGTGGTTTCAAAGGCAGAAGTTTCCCGGAGCCACACCTCCATCCATGCCCCCATGTGGAACCTAAAGTTCTTTGTCTAGGTTTCCCGGCGGACTAAGTAGAGGAATCCAGGTGGGCTTCTTTGTCCAAAGAGCTCTTGGAAAGCTCTGGGAGGAAGGGGCGCCCGTTGTGGACCAAGCAACCAATCCAGTATCAGAGTCAAAGATCAATCACTCCAGAGGAAGTTTGAAAGAACTCCTCTCATTGGACGAGAAGAAGAATGAGGCGGAAATAACTAAAACACTTTGGGCCCATGATATTTATTCAAATGGTGAGCTCACCGTGCTTGCGGAGGAGCACCATTCCCCCAGACCTCAGATCAAGAACTAGGAGCTCTTCAAGACACCAGGCTCCCTCCCCGAGTTACAGTATTACCTGGTTTGAAAACTAAAAAAAATTGGAGGAAAATTAGCCTGAATTAAACATACCAGAAAGTGTTTGTATCTACGCTTTCTATTAGTCCAATCTTTAAAAGACAGTTTTTATGACATTTAAAAATATGAATAGATTTTATTTCTCAGAGCAGTTTTAAAATTACTAAAAATCACACAGAAACTACAGTTTTTGCATGCTCCATCTCTGCCTCTCCATTATTAAAGACATCAATACTGTCCTTTAAAAGACATTTTAATGATGATGTCTTCAATTATTTATTTCAATATTTCTAAATAGGTTTCTAAATTGTAGCAGTCTATTAGTATTTTTTTAAGGCAGAGGAAGTTTTTATTTCACTTGTGTAAGGCTAGATAAAAATTGAAAGTAAGAAGCATAGTTCTCTCCATTACAAATAAGGGGTATTTCATCTGCTACTCTCTTTTCTTAGAGCACTTACATTAAAAAATTTGTAATTATAAGGTCTTCTTTTGCTCTTTGAAATGCCTGTAAATCTTTTTAAAGTTTCAATAGGATTCTCACTAGGTTTACAACCCAGGAATGTCTTTCTCAAGTAACTGGCGAGAAGCATTTCTTTGAAACGAAATCATCAAGGAAAATGGTACTTCTCCCATTTGCTGAGGGAGAGTGGGAGGCTAACTTTGGTGGTTGCTTTTAAGTTCATTTTTCCTTTGTATAAAGGTGAATTAGCTAACACATTTGGTCATTACACGTATCAAATGAATTTAGGATGAACTATGTGCGAAAAATTGTGTTGTCAAGTGCTCTTGCTAGAGGACTAGTTATTAATTTGAGGACTTGTTCATGATGGGGTATATTTGCTTGGATAAAATGGTGAGATTTCTCTGTCTTTGCAGTCTCAGGAGATATCGCCTGTGATGTGCATAATGGCTTAAGTCTTATTCAATAATCAACATGTTTTCTTCTTTTCCACCCTTGTGGGGAGATTTTCTAGGTAGAGAGGAGATTTTGTTTTTCATTGTATTTTCTCAACAATTGCACCTCACTGGGTCCTACCCCATAAGTAATAGATTAATGCTATTTCCTCAGAAGATAAAACATGAACACTTCTATATCCTGCCTCAGTCTGTCCTGGTTATTTTCTCGGCTTGCTGCAACAGACATCTATTAATACATTATCTGCTGGCTGAGCCACATAAAATCAGTATCTGGAGATCTTTTCTCTTGTTGTGGTTCACTTTTTCAAAAAGGAAAAAAGAATAATTAATTAAATCAATAAATAAATCACATTTTTCTTTCTTACTAGATATAAGCATCACTGCTGGTTCCTGGTATTCTGGGGCTTGTAGGTATCAGAGTTGGGGAGGAATCACACTTCTCTTTGCAGAATACTGCTTACCTCACTCCTGCGCTCCTTTTTCTTCAATCTGGTTAATTTTCTCCTGAAAATAAACTGCTTTCTAGTCAGTCCTCACATGTAAGAAATAAAATGCTGTCATTTCATTTGCCATAGGTTACTTCTGTCTGTTCTTTAACTTCAAATAGGTAGAATTAAATAAGTATGCAATCTTTTAATTTTCCCAGCTTCTTTTAATAAAACTAATGTTTTTGAGATTCATCCACATTGCTGAGTGGTATTCCATTGTACGTTGTTACACCCAGACTAGTGGGTATGAAGTAATATGGTATGGTTTTAATTTTCATTTCATGAAACTGAGGATGTTATGTTCCTTTTCATATCCATAATGACAATAAAAATATCTGTTTATTTTATTCTTTTTCCGATGTTTTGCCTTTGTTATTAATTTTTATTAATTATACATTTTAAAATAATTCCATTATATGTGTTGAAAATCTTTTCTCCTAATCTGCATTTTTCTTTATTATGTTCTTATTGGTGTCTTTCAGAAATAGAAAATTTTAATTTAATTTAATGTAATATCATTGTTTATTCCTTTAAGGCTAGCTAAAATGTTTAAGCTATTATATTTTAATTCATTTTGCATTAATTTGGGTGTATAGTATAAAATAAGACTCAAGGCTCATTTTCTGTATGTTTATCCACTTTTTCTAGCATCACTTGCTAAAAAGACTGTCCTTTTCAATTCAATCTCCTTATGCTTTTGCTGAAAATCAATTAACTACTCATGTAGATCTGTTTCAAAATTTTCTGTTTTGTTTCTGTGATTTATTTATTAACTGTAGATTCTTTAGGAGACACCGGATAACAGATGAACAATTTTCGTTTCTATAGAATAGATTATACACATCTATTAAATTTTCTCAATGATTTTTCTTCATCCATTAAAAAATATTATCTTCATCTTTGATTTAGATGATGAATATTACTAATTTGATTTCATGTCTTAAAGCAACTTGTTTTCCTGGGATAAACCCCATTGGATGCTGCTGCATTATTCTTTTAATTTGCTAATATTTTGCTAAGAATTTTGTATTCAGTTTTATAATTTAAAAAAATTTTGTTATTGTAAATTTTCTCTTTCAATTTGCTAATATTTTGCTAAGAATTTTGTATTCAGTTTTATAATTTAAAAAAATTTTGTTATTGTAAATTTTCTCTCAGACTTTGATATCATAGTTATTTTTTGCCTTCTTCTCTATATTTTGAGATAACTTCAATAAGGTTGATGTTTTTGTCTTTTTTAAATGTTTAATAGAATATTCAGTGTGAGCATATGGGCCTTATGTTTCATTTCGTTTTTCAATTTATTTTTCAATGCAAAGTTATTTATTATAGAATCATTTTGTTTTAAGACAGATTTGAACAACTCACATTTTTCAGTGTTTTGAATGTCAGATTTTTGTCCTTTTATTTTTCTGTAAATGTTTATGAGGCATGTAGTGGTATATCTTCTTTCATTTCTGATATTTCTCATACATTTTTGTCACTTTTAAATTTTTTCAGCCTTTGTGCTTATAAATTGCATTAATCTTTTAGAAAACAAATTTTGACAAAAAAAGTTTCTCTATAATTTGTCTTTCACAATTTCATTTATAACTCCTTTATTTATTTCAATTATTTTGTTATTCTCATATTACTTTGGGCTTAATTTGTTTTGTTTTCTCTGCTTTCTAAAGATGGAAACTTACGTATTGATATGAAGCTTTAAAAATGTTTTTAAAAGACCAGTTAGAACTATAGATTTTTCCTCTGTACACTGATTTAGTCATATGCAGCTAATATAATTATTTTTACATCATCATTTAGTTTTACATATTTTCTAAATTTTCCTGTGATTTCCCTTTTGGATTCATTTACTATTATTTTTTCTAATATTTGTGATTATTTTTCATAATATTTACGATCTCATTCTGTTGTGGATAGAGAATATATTTTTTGAAATTTAAGTAGTCCTTTTTCTGAAGCATGTCATAAATTTATTTGGGGAGACATTTCATTTGTAGTAGAAATTGTTTCTTTTTTAGTTTTAACCATAGAGTTAAAAATGTCCATTTGTTCTAATAGTTTGACAGTTAAATTCTATATTTTAGATTTTCGTCTACAATTTCTGCCAATTATTTAGATGAGGTTGATAAAATTTTTTATTGCAAATGTGAAGGATCAGTATCTGTATTCAGTTTTGCTGGGCTTGCTTCATGTGCTTGGGTGCTCTGCTACTAAGGAAATGCAGATTTGGATAGGTTATATTTTCCAAATAAACCTGTGTAATCATTATTAAATGTCTTTCTTCTTCTCTAGTAATAGTCACATATTTGAAACCTATTTTTCTTTATCATTAACATTTCCACCATCGTTTTCATGCACTGACAATTTTTCTGATAGATTTTGTTTCAATTTTTTTATCCTCAAACTTCTCATGTTTTGATGATAAATTTATACCTCTTCAAATAGAAAGCTTATTGTGCTTTTAATCCTGCCCGACAAGTCCTGTCTCTGCCATTATAGTCTATATACATATAATTATTGATATGGTTGAATTAAAGGTGACCATACTGCTCTTTGCAATTTGTTCTCCTAGCCCCATCTTTTATTTCCCTCTGTAACTTTTTTTTTCTGCTTTCTTTGGGTTGATCAAATACTGGTTAATCTCTTTGAAATCACCAATTTGTACTTGCTCTGAAGATGACAGTATAAGCCTCAACTTACTACAGTTTTCTCAGAGTTAATATTGTATAAATTCATATACATTTTAAAAATTACAACAGTAAAATTTGATTTATATTCTGGTTCTCCATGTATTATTGATGCATATTTTACGTTTCTATAGATGATATTTACTCCACAATGCAGTGTTATTAGCTTTTTTTCCCCCAATGTTCAGTATTCTAACAAACAAATTAAGAGCCAAGGAAAAATAAATGAACTATAATCTTCTGCATGGCATCTCATTTACTTTTTCCAGCTTTGTCCATCCCTTTATGTAGGTTCTAGTTTCTACCTAGCATCATTTTCTTTCTGCTCTTGAAATACAAGTTGAAGGGCAACAATTCCTTTCAGATGTTTTATGTCTTTATTTTATTTTCTATTTTCAATAAGAAGTTTGCTGCACAGAGAGTCTCAACTTTGTTTTTTCCTTTTTTTCCTTTAGAACTTAAAATCTTCCAATCCATTCACTTCTGGCCTCCATTGTTTCTAATATGAGATCAACCATTGTTCATATAGCTGTTTCCTATCTTAGTGTCACTTTTCTATAGGTGCTTTACGTATTTTCTCTTTAACTGGGTTTCCACCAGGCTTACTAGTTTGTGTCTAGAAGTGGGTCAAATCAAATGTATGCTATTTGAAATCAATTACTTACTTGGATGTGTAAGTTGATCTATTTTATCAAATTTAGAAAAATTTCAACTAATATATCTACATATATCATCCATACTATATACATAAGCATATAAGTATGCATACATATGTGCATGTGTTTTATGAACATATATAGAGAGTATGTCATATGCTGCATAATGACATTTTGTTCCATGATGGACTGCATATATGACAGCAGTTATCTAAGATTGTAATGGAGATGAAAATTCCTATTGCCTAGTGATGTCATAATACAATGCATTACTCATGTGGTTTTGGTGATGCTGTTATAAACAAACCTACTGTGTTCCAATCATATAAAAGCATAGCACACACAATTATGTTTAATACCTAACGCTTGATAATGATAATGAATGATAATGTTTATTTATAGGTTTACTATATTACACTTTTAAATATTATTTTAGAGTGTACTCTTTCTACTTACTAAAAAGTTATCTATAAAGCAGCCTTAGTGAGACAAGATGTAGAGGTGGAAGACAGTGATATTGGTGATTCTGACCCAGTGTATCCCTAAGATAAAGTATATGATTGTGTTTTAAGCTTTTACCAATAAAAGTTTAAAAAGTAGAAATTAAAAATGGAAAAAGTTTGTAGAATAAGAATATAAAGTAAGAAAATATGTATTTGTGTTTTGAGCTAAATGTTGTTATTATAGAGTCAAAAGTTGTTTAAAAATTAAAAGTTTTTAAACTAAAAAAGTTGCAGCAAGCTAAGGTTAATTTATAATTGAAGAAAAGATAATACTTTTTAATAAACTTGGCATAGCCTAAATGTACAATGTCTTTAAAGTCTATATTAGTATACAATAAGATCCTGGTCCTTCACATTCACTTAACTATTCACCCACAGACTCAGAACAACTTCCAGTTCTTCAAGCTTCATTTATGAAAAGTCCCCTACACAGTTTTACCACTTATAAAATATTTTATATAATATTTTTACCTTATGCTTTCTGTTTTGATATGTTTAGATACACCAACATCTACCATTGTATCACAGTTGTCTATCGTACTTTTCTTAGCATAGGAACAGGAGATTCAGGTGTGTAGCATGGGAGCAGTAGCTTATACTGTACAGCTTAAGTGTGTAGTGGGCTGTATCATCTACATTTATGTACATACACTTTATAATGTTTGTACAAAGATGAAATCATCTAACAATGTATTTCTCAAGATATATCACTGTGATAACTGAAACATAACTGTATGCATATATTTTTTATTTTACCAAGCATTATTATCTGTCCTTCCTCCTCCTCCTTTAATTAAATTCATATATTTTCTCTTAATATTTTATCTTAGATCACTGAGATTTCATAAAGTTTAATTTTTCTATTGTTTATATTGAAATATTGCTATTGATTTTGCTTCAGGTTTACTAATCTTTTCTGAGGCAGATTCCAGTATTAATGTTAAACTGACCTATTTTTTTCTCTTTAAGATACTATAATTTTTAGTCCTAGTATTTATGTATTTTTTCTTTTAGCTTCCATTTTTAACTTAATAGCTTTGTCTGTTTTATAATAATCACCATTTATTTCTTTAAATCCTTAAACACATTTGAATTCCTTTATCCTCTGAAAAATTATTTAAAATACCCAAGAGCTTTCATTATTCAGATTAGATCTCTTCTCATTTACCACATTTAAAACTAGCATTATTGTTTCATTCAAAAAAACAAAAATATACAAGCATGTGTCATGTAGCCTTTGGAAAACTTTACCACATACATATAACAGAATGAGAGAAAGAAGGGCATATCAAAGGTTTCAGCATTGTTATGAAGATAGTTTAGACATTGAAGACCTTCTAAATGAAGAAAGAAGAGTCTTCAGATCAGGTTTTGAGAACTTCTGGTCTAACTTTACTCATCTTGTGGTATTTGGAAATTAAAACTGATACTGAATCAGTACGATCTATAATTCCTGACACATACATTTAAGTAACATTTATTATTTTTGTCTACTTTATGGAGTGTGGGTTTTTTTTGAAATTATATCATTGAGAAAGCTGCAGACTAATAAGAGCAAAGATTTTTTTTCCCAATCACTGCAACCCATCATAGGGAAGATTAAATCTGTCATAAATGTGCATATATTCTCTGCTAGTCTCAAAAGATAGCCTTAAAGATATCTTTAATTGTGGTTAAATAATACAAAAGTTTCCCATAATTTATGGCCAAGATGATGCCGCGTATTTATCAAACTATTACGATGTTTTCCTGGGCACATAAGACAACTGCATTCCCTACCAAGCCTTATCTTATGTGATACCTTGTGGCCAGTTTTATAATATAAAATCTGGAAGAAATTATATAACACTTGGTTTCCTAGATCTTCACAATTTCCACCAGCATTTTCCTTTATCTTTCTGCTCTGTGAAGAGTATCCAATGTTTCCCTGAATTGATACCAATAGGAGAAAGGATCTCTGAGTCACCACTTGAAAGAGAGTTACTGTATCAAGATACATCAGCTTTGGAATTTTATTACTAAAAATCCTTTAAGAGAGAGTTTTAATCACTGAGACTTGTGAGTTTTTGTTAAAACAGCTAGAGTATTTTCCATAATACACCACTAACTACATTTTAGACTCACTTTAAAAATATTATTCCCTATCAGGTGAACCCAGAGTGTTCCTTTTCTATCTAACGTATGCTCCCGCCCATCTGCCCATAAACTCATTACATCTCATTACATTTCATCTGCAAAGTTTACATAAAGGCGTGTCTTAAGCTGTGATTCTAAATATGGATATAAAATTTAATTTTAACTATCTTCATTTTCAAGTATGCCTACCATTTGGAAACATAGTATTTTTACAACTATTATATATAATTAGTGGTATTTTAAGTGACATGAGGTATAAATACCGCTGTCTTGTGTTGCATATTGTTTATAGCTTCTTCCAGTTATATGTACATTGCATTATTATCTCATTCCAAAAATTATTCGCAAAATAAAAACAAAGTGATTCTTTGCCACACGGCTTGTAAGATATTTCTAAAAATTTATCACTGCATTTTTCATTTTGTGACAAATTGATTCACTTAATTTTTCTGTATATGATATCTGGTCCCATAATTCAAAAGAAATGCAAAGAGCCAAGCCCTAATTACGTTCATGCCTTTCTAAAGTAATGAGTTCAAATTCCAGTACAACCTTGCCGTAAACTTTTATTGGGATGTAGAATTTGCTTGTTACTTGCGCATCCAAAAAGATATCATTATGGAAAACATGGAAGAAAAAAATACATTTCTCATATTTATAACAAAAATGTAAAAAATAAAATATTTTGTGATGTTTAAAACTGATAATAATTCTAAAGTACTGTCTATAATTCCTAACACATATATTTAAGTAAGTAACATTTGTTATTTTTATCTACTTTATGGAGTTTTTTTTTAATTATATGCAATGATGTCATTGAGAGAGCTGCAGACTAATAGGAGCAAAGATTCTTTTTTCCCCATTACTACAACCCAACATAGGGAAGATTAAATCTGTTATAAATGAGTATATATTCTTTGCTAGTCCAAAATAATCATGTTGCTAATGATATAATAACATTAAACTACTAAAATTTTGAGTGAATATAACTGGTTCATTGAATGAATTAAATCTATTGTGGATACACAAATAAAAATTAATTTTTTCTACCTGTTGATGCAATCTTGGGTAGATCCCACAGCTTTCTGGTCAATCTGAAGAAATACACAACTTTTTTTTGATTCAAAGATAAACTCCTAACTCACATCCAAGAAATCCTCATGAGATCTGATGGTTTAAAAGTGGCAGTTTCTCCTGCTCTCTCTCTCTCTCTCCTGCCACCATGTAAAATATGCTTGGCTTTCCCTTCACCTTATGCTATAATTGTAAGTTTCCTGAGGCCACACCAGCCATGGGAAACTGAGTAAATTAAACCTCCTTTTTTTAAATTGTACTTTAAGTTCTCGAGTACATGTGCATATCTTGCAGGACTCTTGCATAGGTACACACATGCCATGGTGGTTTGCTTTCTTCATCCCCTCCACCTACATCAGACATTTCTCCCAATGGTATCCCTCCCAGACCCACCCATCCCCTGCTGTCCTTCCTGTAGCCCCCACCCCAGAACAGACCTCAGGGTGTGATGTTCCCCTCCCTGTGCCCATGTGTTCCCATTGTTCAACACCCACTTCTGAGTGAGAACACGAGGTATTTGGCTTTCTGTTGTTGTGTCAGTTTGCTGAGAATGATGGTTTCCAGATTCATCCATGTCCCTACAAAGGACACAAACTCATTGTTTATTATGGCTGCATAGTATTCCATGGTGTATATGTGCCAAATTTTCTTTGTCCAGTCTATAATTGATGGGCATTTGGGTTGGTTCCAAGTCTTTGCTATTGTAAACAGTGCCGCACTGAACATACATGTACCTGTGTCTTTAAAACAGAACAATTTATAATCCTTTGGATATATACCCAGTAATGGGATTGCTTGGTCAAACAGAATTTCTATTTCTAGATTCTTGAGGAAGCACCACTTTGTCTTCTACAATGGTTGAACTAATTTACACTGCAACAAACAGCATAAATGTGTTCCTATTTCTCCACATCTTCTTCAGCATCCTGATTTTTTAAATAATTACCATTAAATGGTAATGATGGTATCTGGCATGAGATGGTATCTCAGTGTGGTTTTGATTTACATTTATCAGATGACCAGTGATGATGAGCATTTTTTCATGTTTGTTGGCCTCATAAAATGTCTTTTTTTGAAAAGTATCTGTCATCCTTTGCCCACTTTTAAATGGTTTTTTTTTCTTATAAATTTGTTTTACTTATTTGTAAATTCTGGATATTAACCCTTTGTCAGATGGGTAGATTGCAAACATTTTTTCCCATTTTGTTGGTTGCCAGTTCACTCTAATAGATTGTTTCTTTTGTTGTGCAGAAACTTACGTTTAGTTAGCTCTGGAGTTTAATCAGATCATGTTTGTCTATTTTGGCTTTTATTGCCATTGCTTTTGGTGTTTTAGTCATGAAGTCCTTGCCTATGCCTATGTCCTGAATGGTATTGCCTAGGTTTTCTTCTAGGGTTTTTATGGTGTTAGGTTTTATGTTTAAATCTTTAATCCATCTGGAGTTAATTTTAGTGTAAGGTGTAAGGAAGGGGTTTCACCTTTCTGCACATGGCTAGCCAGCTTTCCCAACACCATTTATTAAACAGGTAATCCTTTCCCCATTGCTTGTTTTTGTCAGGTTTGTCAAAGATCAGATGGCTGCAGATGCGTGGTGTTACTTCTGAGGCCTCTGTTCTGTTCCACTGTTCTATATCTCTGTTTTGGTACCAGTAACATGCTGTTTTGATTACTGTAACCTTGTAGTATAATTTGAAGTCAGGTAGCATGATGCCTCCAGCTTTATACTTTTTGCTTAGGATTGTCTTGGCTATGTAGACTCTCTTTTGGTTCCATATGGAGTTTAAAGTTTTTTTTTTTCCAGTTTTGTGAAGAAAGTCAATGGTCGCTTGATGGGGATAGTGTTGAATCTATAAATTACTTTGGGCACTATGGCCATTTTAACCATATTGATATTTCCTAACCAGGAGCTTGGAAAGTTTTTCCAACTGTTTGTGTCCTCTTTTATTTTCTTGAGCAGTGGTTTATAGTTATCCTTGAAGAGTTCCTTTACATTGTTGTTGGTTATATTCCAAAGTATTTTATTCTCTTTGTAGCAATTGTGAATGGGAGTTCGCTCATGATTTAGCCCTCTGTTAGCCTGTTACTGGTGTATAGGAATGCTTGTGATTTTTGCACATTGATTTTATATCCTGAGACTTTGCTAAAGTTGCTTATCAGCTTGAGGAGATTTTGCACTGAGACAATGGGGTCTTCTAAATATACAATCATGTCGTCAGCAAATTGAGACAATCTGACTTCCGCTTTTCCTAACTGGAAATCCTTTATTTCTTTTTCTTGCCTGATTGCTCTGGCTAGAATTTCCAATGCTATTTTGAATAGGAGTGATGAAAGAGGGCATCCTTGTCTGGTGCCGGATTTCAAAGGGAATGCTTCCAGTTTTTGCCCATTCAGTATGATATTGGCTGTGGGTTTGTCATAAATAGCTTTTATTATTTTGAGATATGTTTCATTGATACCTAGTTTATTGAGAGTTTTTAGCACAAAGGGCTGTTGAATTTTGTCGAAGGCCTTCTCTACATCCATTGAGATAATCATGTGGTTTTGTCTTTGGTTCTGTATATGTGATGAATTAGATTTACATATTTGTGTATGTTGAACCAGCCTTGCATCCCCAGGATGAAGCCTACTTGATCATTATGGATAAGCTTTTTGATGTGCTTTTGCATTTGGTTTGCAGGCATTTTATGGAAGATTTTTGCATCCATGTTCATCATGGATCTTATCCGGAAGTTTTCTTTTTTACTTGTGTCTCTGCCAGGTTATGATATCAGGATGATGTTGGTCTCATAAAATGAGTTAGGGAAGATTCCCTCTTTTTGCATGGTTTGCAATAGTTTCAGAAGGAATGGTACCAGCTCCTCTTTTTATGTCTAGTAGAATTTGACTGTGAATTTGTATGGACTTTTTTTGGTTTGTAGGCTATTAATTGCTGCCTCAAATTCAGCCCTTTTTATTGGTCTATTCAGGATTTCAACTTCTTCCTGGTTTAGTATTGGGAGGGTGCAAGTCTCCAGGAATTTATGCATTTCTTCCAGATTTTCTGGTTTATGTGCATAGAATTGCTTGTAGTAATCACTGCTAGTAGTTTGTATTTTTGTGGAATCATTGGTGATATCCCCTTTAACATTTTTTATTGCATCTTTTCTTTTTTATTAGTTTGGGTAGTTGTCTGTGTATTTTGTGGATCTTTTCCAAAAAACAGCTCCTGGACTTAGGATTTTTTGAAGGTTTTTTTTTTTTCTGTCTCTTATCTCCTTCATTTCTGCTCTAATTATTTCTTGTCTTTCGATAGCTTTTGAGTTTTTTTGATCTTGCTTCTCTAGCTTTTTCAATTTTGACGACAGGGTGTTGATTTTAGATCTTTCCTCAATTCCCATGTGGGCATTTATTTCTATAAATTTCCCTCTAGACACTGCTTAAAACGTGTCCCGGAGATTCTGCTACATTATGCCTTTGTTCTCAGTGGTTTCAAAGAACATCTTTATGTCTGCTTTCATTTCATTTTCTATCCAGTTGTCATTCAGGAGCAAGTTGTTCAGTTTCTATGTAGTTGTGCAGTTTTGACTGAGTTTCTTTATCCTGAGCTCTAATTTGATTGCACTGTGGTCTGAGAGACTGCTTGTTATGATTTCTGTTCTTTTGCATTTGCTGAGGAGTGATTTACTTCTAATTATGTGGTCAGTTTTAGAGTAAGTGCAATGTGGTGCTGAGAAGAATGTATATTCTGTGGATTTGGGGTGACGAGTTTTGTAGATGTCTCTTAGGACTGCTTGGACCAGATCTGCATTCCAGTCCTGGATATCCTTGTTGATTTTATGTCTCATCGATCTGTCTAATATTCACAATGGAGTGTGGAAGTCTCCCAGTATTATTGTGTGGAAGTCTAAATCTCTTTGTAGGTCATTAAGAACTTGCTTTATGTAACTAGGTGCTCCTGTATTGGGTGCATATATATTTAGGATTGTTAACTCTTCTTGTTGTATTGATCCTTTTATCATTATGTAAAGCCCTTCTTTGTCTCTTTTGATCATTGTTGGTTTAAAGTCTGTTTTACCAGAGACTAGGATTGTAGCCCCTGCTTTTTTTGCTCTCCATTTGATTGCTAAATCTTCTTCCATCCCTTTATGTTGAGTCTCCGTGTGTCTTTGCACATGAGATGGGTCTCCTGTATACAGCACACCAATGGGTCCTAGTTTTTTATCCTGTTTGCCAGTCTGTGTGTTTTGATTGATACATTTAGGCAATTTACATTTAGTGTTAATACTGTTATGTGTGAATTTCATCTTGCCATTTTGTTACTGTCCGGTTGTTTTGTCCATTAGTTGACGTGGTTTCTTCATTGTGTCATTGATCTTCACCATTTGGTACATTTTTGCAGTGACTAGTACCAGTTGTTGCTTTCCATGCTTAGTGCTTCCTTCAGGAGCTGTTGTAAGACTGGCCTGCTGGTAACAAAATTTCTCAGCAATTGCTTCTCTGTAAAGGATTTTATTTCTGCTTCACTTATGAAGCTTAGTTTGGCTGGATATGAAATTCTGTGTTGAAAGTTCTTTTCTTTAAGGATGTTGAATATTGGCCCCTACTCTCTTTGGGCTTGTAGAGTTTCTGTTGAGGGATCTGCTGTGAGTCGGATGGGCTTCCCTTTATGGGTATCCTGACCTTTCTGACTGCCCTTAGCATTTTTTCCTTCATTTCAACCCTGGTGAATCTGATGATTATGTGCCTTAGGGTTGCTCTTTTTGAGGAATATATTTGTGGTGTTCTCTACATTTCCTGAATTTGAATGTTGGCCTACCTTGTTAGGTTGGGGAAGTTCTTAGAGATAATATCCTGAAGAGTGTTTTCCAACTTGGATTCATTCTCCCTGTCATATTCAGGTACACTGATCAAGCATAGATTAGGTCTTTTCATATAATCCCAAATTTCTTGGAGGCTTTGTCCACTTGTTTTCCCTTTTTTCTCTAATCTTGCCTTCTTGTTTTATTTCATTGAGTTGATCATGAATCTTTGATATCCTTTCTTCTGCTTGATTGATTTGGCTGTTGAAACTTGTGTGTGTTTTGCGAAGTTCTCGTGCTATGTTTTTCAGCTCCATCAAGTTGTTTATGTTCTTTTCTAAGCTGGTTATTCTAGTTAGCATTTTATCTAACTTTTTTTCAAGGTTTTCAGTTTCATTGCATTGTGTTAGAACATGTTCCTTTAGCTCAGAGAAGTGTGTTATTACCCACTTTCTGAAGCCTGCTTCTGTGAATTCATCCAATTTATTCTCCATCCCATTTTGTTCTCTTGCTGGTGTTGTCATCCTTTTAAGGATGAGAGGCATTCTGGTCTTTGATTTCATCCTTTTTGTGCTGGTTTCTTCGCATCTTCGTGGGTTTACCTACGTTTGATCTTTGAAGTTAGTGATTTTGGATGGGGTCTCTGAGTGGATATTCTTTCTGTTGATGTCAATGCTATTTCTTTTTGTTTTTTAGTTTTCCTTCTAACTGTCAGGCTCTTCTGCTGTAGGACTGCTGGAAGTCCACTCCAGACCTTCCTTGATTAGGAAGCACCCACAGGGCATGTGGAGCAGTGAGGTTTGCTTCCTGATCTTTCCTCTGGTAGTTTCATCCCAGAGAGGTACCTGCCAGGGGTCAGCATGAGCTCTCCTATATAAGGCAATTTTTTGGTTATCCAGGGTTCAGGGAGCCACTTGAGGTGGCAGTCTGTCCCTTATCTGCCTATAGAGGTACTTCTGAGTTGCTTTGGACTATGCCCAGCTGCTGTGTAGTCTTCCTCTGGCTTTTGTTTACACAGGTGAGATTAGATCCGCCTTCACAATGGTGGCTGCTGTTCTCCTCACTGAGCTTGATCATTCCAGGTCATCAAGCTCTGACTGATGTGCTGTCTGTGAAACTTTCAAGCGAGAGGGCTTCAGTTTGCTGGTCTTTGTGGGGATGGGACCCGCCAAGATGTATCAGGTGTCTCTCCCTCTTCCTGGGGATGGGTTGGGGGGGGTGTGGATAGATCCGTTCCGCAGGTGATCTTGGAGCTAGTCAAAACTGCCGCCCAGATCTGGACTGACGACTCATGGCACCAGTCCAGCCAGAGCTGTCACTCAGTTCTATGTTGGTAACTCACGGAGCTTTCAGCCAGGCAGCATTCTGCTGTACTGTGAGTTGCAACGGCCATGGGAGAAGTGCAGTATCTGAACCAGAGTGCTGAGGGGGTAAAGTCCCTGATCCTCCATCCAGTTGTACTTCCCGTGTGGGGCAGCACCCCACCCTCCCTTGGTTTGTCCTCCTTGGGGTACACCCTCTGTCCAACCAGTCCCATTGAAATAAACCTGGTACCTCAATAAGAAATGTGGAGACCAATTGCCTTCTGCATCTGTCACTGGGCATTGCGCTCCAGAGCTGCTCTTATTCAGCCATCTTTAAACCTCTTTTCTTTATAAATTACTCAGTCTCAGGTATTCTTTATAGCAGTGTGAAAATGGACTAATACACTGACATTGGTGCTGTGCTACCAGACAGAAAACTTTGTGGCAACATTCTTTCATTGATCCCTCAGAAGTACACTATTGACTAGCGGCCTGCTTTCTTGGGAAGAGTCCAATCTAACTAATTTGAAATTTGCTATTTCTTCACAGAACCACTTGATCTACAGAAAACTCCTAACTGCCTTGCCCTCTGTATGCCCTCTGTCACTACTTAATGACATATTCTTCTTTTCTCTTGGGGTTAGTTGGCTTAGGGTAGAGGTGAGGGGCAGAGTAGGCAGAGAAAAGCCACAATAGTTCTCCTGGGGACTACAAACTCCTTGATTCTCTTTCCTGGCAAACTCTTTGCTTATGTTCCATAGGCTGGTATTTGGGGAGTTGGAATGGATAATGCTTATTGACATGACTTGACTTAAGATTAGCTTTGAAATACTTTTCTTAAGCTACAATGCCCATTTGCTAAAACAACTGGGAAAAATATGCTTTTACACATTTATTTCTTATTTGTATTCTTAAAACATGTCTTTATTATTATTTTTTTAACTAGAGACAAGGCTTCACTTTTATACAGTTAAAGACATTATAGGAAGATTGATTTTATGTGTATCTTAGAGTTAAACATATTTAGAGGTTAGTTATTTGATTCTATTGTAGACTACTAATTTTTCTTGATGGCTACGTAAGCTAGAAAAGGAATTCTTTAATTAAACATTGGCTTTAGAAGGCTAATATTAAACCTGATCATCTTCCTGGCATCATATTATACAGTTCTTCTTTCATATAACAGAAACATGAATACCTTTCAAGTAGCTTTCCCTAGCCTCATGAAAAATAATATTAAACATCACTAGGCAGTTTCAGGTTCAATACAACTGTGCTGAAGAAGAGGCTAGAACTAAGACCCCAGTTGTATCTATTAACCAGACACAGAGCTGTGTAAATGCAAGCACCATTGGAAACTGGCAATTTTCATTAACAGAAATGGCTCCCAGTTGTAAAGAAGGATGTTTCCAGAAATCTGGAAAGAATGAAAAGAACACAGAGTATACTAATTGAAGTTATGGAAACCAGCTTGTAGGGCTCAGAGTAATCTCTTTTTCCATGATAAGTCTCATGTTCATCGCTGGCTTGTATACAACATAGACAGTGTAAAAAGAGTCGTTCTAAGGAGCTAAAAACCAGGCTTTCCTGAATTCTTCATGTTAACTTTTCCCTTGGCATAAAGTTGAGAGCCCATACAAAATTTCCTTTTTATTGTATAAAAAATTAAATTGTTCATCTATTTTTTATTGTTTACTACAAGATGACTGTAATGAAACCCAGTAAAACAATTTTAAGTCAATAAGAAACTTGTCACATGAACGAAGGATGTAAAACTCCCATTTCGTCAGCTTTAAGATTTTCATAACTTTCTTGTCCAGGAAGATACCAGTATTAGCACTTCTGTGAATCGAACTCTTTTTTATTTCTTGTTTTTTTTGAGATGGAGTTTTGCTCTTGTTACCCAGGCTGGAGTGCAATGGCGCGATTTTGGCTCACCACAACCTCCGCCTCCTGGGTTCAGGCAATTCTCCTGCCTCAGCCTCCTGAGTAGCCGGGATTACAGGTGTGCCACCATGCCCAGCTAATTTTTTGTATCTTTAGTAGAGACAGGGTTTCACCATTTCGAACAGGATGGTCTCGATCTCTTGACCTCATGATCCACCCACCTCGGCCTCCCAAAGTGCTGGGATTACAGGCGTGAGTCACCGCACCCATCGGAATCAAACTCTTACTTAAAAGAACAGTAGAAACAGTAGCAAAAACTGAGAAAAGATTGGACATGAAAGATAAAGATTTAGAGAATCAATCAACAGGAAACTGTCCAACATTCTTTCCCTAAAGAAAAACTAGCATATAAACCTGGTGTCTTTATTATCTAGCTTGGAGCAGCTCTCTCAGTGGGTCAAAACTTTGTTTACTGTTGGATTCTGTCTACCATTCTACCTGCAGCTGATTCCTGGCAGGATGCCATAAGGGTGTTTAAACTCCTTTAGATCTCTGTCAAAAAGTGAACGAGCAGTTGACTTTATTGAAATAGATGCTAAGATAATTTTCATGTGAAACAAAACTAAAAAAATCAGGGGTGAAGAATAAGCTGTAGGGGAGAGGGAAAAATGACACAATTTTAAGGTTCTATGATTTTTAATCCTTAAGAATAACTTAATAATCTGCATATTCTAGGTTACGTTAGGCTATATTTTAATAGAGAATTCAAGATTTATAACATTATATAAAAATGTATAAAACAGTTTCTCTTTATTCTTTTTCTGTTTATCAACAGGACAATTGAGATATGATAAAATAACGTTTTAGTTTTTTATATCTATGTGTAAACTACAAGGTTTCTGCTACTCTGAGAAACCCATACCTGTTTTTCTGTTTGTGCTCATATTATTGCTTCTATTTAATAGATTAAAAAGGATATTCACATTGCATTTCAGTGTCCAAAAAAATAGAAGTTTTTTGTTTGTTTGTTTCCAGTAAGTCACCTAATAATTCTTTGTGATTTCCCCATTTTTTTCCTGGTAGTGGTAGGATTTAAAATTAATTTATTACATTTGAATTATTTCTAATCTAAAAATTCTTTTTAGTTTCAAACAATCATTTTCATGTTAATGGTAGACATTTGTCCCGTATTAAACCTAATTGTTTCATCTTAACAATTACATATGTTCTTTTTGTTCACAGAGAAACACCAGCAAGCTTTGGTCTGCGTTTACATCAAGGGAAGTTCTGGCAAATATATATTTTTTTTCTGTTAGTGAAAGGGATTAGGACAGTCATAGAAAAAATCTATGATGTATTATTTTCTGTGGCATGTTATGTTCTCCTAGGAGGTTTTCTTTTAGAGAAAAACACAAAATAATTGATTCAAGAGCAGAGATGAGGTAATTCAAACTTATCATTGAAATGTGCTCAATGTAATTCTTTCACAACAACTTTCTTCTTCTAGACACTAGGAAAACAAAAATAGCCTATTTATACTCAATTCTCTTTACTAAACTTTACAGAGGAGCAAGCTCACATGGTTCTGCCATCTGTTTTGACAAACTTATAGAGCTGGGTGATAAACACAAATAACTTAGTCACTAGAACACGTACCCACCTGTAAAATATTTACTAACTTTATTTTATTTTCCAAGCAAGCAGACTCTAGTAGCAGTAAGTCTAGAGGCAAAAATATGAGGAAGGACAATAATATCTTTCATTTAAATTGTGTATCTAGACTGGCAATAGCCTGTTTCCATTTGTGTGTGGTGGACTATTTAGTCATGCGTTAGTGCTTATTCACTGAGTAGATTTTAATTGTGGATTTTTAAAGCTTGTGGAATAAAACTCTTACTACATTATTTACTTTAAAAATACTGTCTACAAATTAAAGAAAAGGACATGTTTTGTGGTATCTATTTTTTTCCTACAGAAAGAATCCTTCATTAAAATGACATTTCTCAATTAAAATTAATCAAATTATTTTTATGACACAATATTACAAACATTTTAAGTCTAATAAGCATAGAAAACAAGATCCAAACTATGATAAATGAAATTTGATTATATATTTGGAAAATAACATAATAATATATTTTTGTGTGCCTGAAATCAATATGATTTCCTTCACAAATTTCTTCTTAATATGAATAGTTCTTGTTGTAGGAGGTTAAATGAAACTGGCTAAGTTATATAACCTAAGAGCATCAAGGTTTAATTCCCTCTCTTCCATTTTCCTTAGAAGTGTTTCAAGGATACGCATGGTTCACTCAATTTAATGATCTGGGACAAAAGGAGTGTGCCCATCTTGGTTTATGGCTTTCTGCAGATAAGGCATTCATAAGTGCATTGAGGATATAAGCCAAGTACCACTATTTTTTCTTCTTATAGAAAGCTATTAAGCACAAACAGAGCAAATTTAGAAATATATTTTAATATACTGTATTTTTTCCTGGGTCTATTTCAAAAGATGAAAGCAGGGCAGAATAATTTCCTAGCAGTGTATTTTAATCAAGATCTATTGACTTTTTTAGGCATTAAATTATTTTTAAATAGTGCACTTTCAGTACGCCAAGGAATCTGATATTATTACCACAATGATGCTATAAAAGAAAAACGGATTTGGAAATAATCACAGAATTGCTTGTTGTTATCCCTCACAGAAAATCTTAACACCAATGAGAAATAGTTTTGAGGCAAAGGGGTGGAGATTTGTGGTAATACAATATCATTACTTATATTTGTTTACTGTTTAAGAATAAAACTGGAAGTAATGTAGGATCTGGAATAGAACTATTCCGGAATCACATCATTTTAATATGGTAAATGTTCTGAAAACACCTTATTTTTAGCTAACATTGTTCAAATTACACTTAATTTTTAAAAATTGAAGTGAGAACTGACACAAGAACAGAAAACCAAACACCGCATGTTCTCACTTATAAGTGGGTTTTGAACAATGAGAACACATGGACATAGGGAGGGGACCATCACACACTGGTGTCTGTTGTGGGCTGGGGGTCTGGGGAGGGAAACTAAGGGATGGGGAAGGGGAAATTTGGGAGGGATAATATTAGGAGAAATACCTAATGTAGGTGACGGGGGGATGGAGGCAGCAAATCACCATGGAATGTTTTTACCTATGTAACAATCCTGCAAAATCTGCACATGTACTCCAGAACTTAAATTATAATAAAAAATTAGAATGAGAAAATAAACAGGCATGACAACAATAACTCATAATCCATGTTTGTTTTATAAATTATTTTACCTTTATAATGAATATACTTCAATCTACTAATGCAAAGAATTATTTAAAGTTATTTAAAAAAGGAGAGTAAAAATTTCCCTTATCCTTATCTTCGAGAACATGTTAGCAATGATATACAACAAAATGATTTCAGTGTGTTTGGAAAACAAATATATTCCATTAGCATGCAGTTCTGCTATTAGCCTGTGATCTTGATTCCTTATTAGTCTTCACCTGTTTCTGTTCATAATGTCAATCTGTCGGCAAAGTAGCACATATTTTTGTGTATAAGATATTAGATATATCCATAAAAGACTGCAATGTTTATTGTAGCTATTGGCCATTATTCTTAAAGGCCATCTACTGCATTGCAACCCAAACTATAACACCAGAAATTATCCTGCCAGTATATACACCTATGAAACCGAGCACAATAATTCACCCACATCTCAACAATCTGTACAGAGCATTGGCCCTCTGAAAGCATGCAGAAACGAAGTCAACTGACTATATTCAACTTAAACCACAGTTACAGGAACACCAACCCTTCCAGATAAGAAAAAGTCAGCCTGAGAACTCTGGTAGATCAAAAAGCCAGAGTGTCCCCTTACCTACAAGGAGCCCACTAGATCCATTTGTTTAAACACCTTTGTTAAAGCAAAGGTGTTTAACCAGTCAGAAATTACTGAAATAACAGAAATTTAAATCTGGCTGGCAAGGAAACTTACTGAGATTCATGAGAATATAGAAATACAATCCAGGGAATCCAGCAAAAGGATCCAAGATCTAAAAGACAAGATAGCTGTTTTAAGAGAGAACCAAACTGAATTTCTGGACCTGAAAAAAAATCACCACAAGAATAATACAATCAGAAGTATTAACAGAAGAATACAACAAGCTTAGGAAAGAATCTCAGAGCTCAGTGATTTTTTATTCTAATTAACTTGGACAATATTAAAGAAAAAAGAATTTTTAAAAATGAGCAAAACATCTAAGAAATATGAGTCCATGTTAAGAGAACAAACCTACAATTTATTGGCATTTCTGTGAGAGAAGGAGGAATAAGCAACTTGGAAAATATATTTGAGAACATAGTCCAAGAAAATTTCCCTGATCTCACTAGAGAGGTTGACATACAAATCGAAGAAATACAGAGAACCCTCACTAAATATTATACAAAATAACCATTCTCAAGGCACATAGTCATCAGCTTCTCTAAGGTCAACACAGAAGAATATATTTTGGAGGTAACTAGATAAAAGGAACACATGATGTACAGAAGAAACCCCATCGGGCTAGCAACAGATCTCCCAGCAGAAATTTTAAAAGCCAAAAGACATTGAGGTCTATTTTCTACCTCCTTAAAGAAAAGAAATTCTAACCAAGAATTTTATATCCTACCAAATTAAATTTCATAAATAAAAGGGAAATATCTTTCTCAAACAAAAGCAAATATTGAGGAAAATTGCCTCAATTAGGCCAGTCTTACAAAAGCTCCCTGCAGAGTGCTAAACCTAGAACTAAAAGAATGACATCTGCTACCACAAAAACATGTAAGCACATGGTCCACAGGCACTATGAAGCAATTATATTAAAAAGTACAAATAAGAACCAGCTAACATCATGATGACAGGATCAACATCACAGGTACCAATAGTTACCTTGAATGAAAATGAGCTAAATGCCCCATTTACAAGACATAGAGCATGTAAGCTGGATTAAAAGATAGGATACAACCATCTCTCATCTTCAATGTACTCACATCACATGTTAAACCCACAGGTTTAAAGTAAAAAATGGAGAAAGATGTACTATGCAAACCAAAGGCCAAAAACAGAACAAGAGTCACTATTCTTACATCAGATAATAAAACAGATTTTTTAAAAAATGGCAATGAAAGACATTATGTAATGATAAAGGATGCAATTAAACAAGAAGCTGTCTATTGAAAACCTACAGCCAACATCATACTGAACAGGCAAAATTGAGAAACACTCTTCCTGAGAACTTCAGCAAGACAAGGATGCTCACTGTCACCACTCCTTTTCAACATAGTACCAGAAGTGCTAACTGAGGCAATCAGACAAGAGAAAGAAAAGACATTCAAATACGAAAGTAAGTAGTCAAACTATCTTTCTTTGCTGATGATATGATTCCATATTTAGAAAGCCCTACAGACTCTACCGAAAGCCTACTGGAACTGAAAATAATGTTAGCAAGGTTTCTGTATAAAAAATCAATGCCCCAATAATTAATATCATTTCTACACACCAATAATTCCCAGGCAGAGTCAAATAAAGAACATAATCCCATTTGTAGTAACCACAAAAAAATATCTAGGAATGCAGCTAACCACAGAGGTGAAAGATTTCTACAAGGAGAATGTAAAACAGTGCTAAAATATATCAGAGACAACACAAATAGACAAAAAAAATTCTACATTCATGAATTGGAAGAATCAATATTGCTGATATTGCCATACTACACAAAGCATTTGAAGATTCAATGTTATTGCTATTAAACTACTAATAACATTCTTTACAGAATTAGAAAAAGTACTATTCTAAAACTTATATGGAACAACAAGAAAAAACTGAGTAGACAGACAAAGCAATCCTAAACAAAAAGAATGATGCCAGAGGCATCACATTACTCAACTTCAAAGTATGCTGGTAAGGCTACAATAACCAAGACAGCATGGTACTGGTAGAAAGTCAAACAGATAGACCAATGGAACATAATAGAAAACCCAGAAATAAAGTTACATACATATAATCATCTGATTTTTCACAAGCCTGACAAAAATGAGCAATGGAAAAAGGACTCCCTATTCAAAAATGGTACTAGGACAACTGGCTAGTCATACATAGAATAAAACTAAATCCTTGTCTTTCAGTATATGCAAAACTTAACTCAAGATGGATTAAAGATTTAATGTAAGACCTCAAACTATAAAAGGCTAGAAGAAAATCTAGGAAATATCCTCCTCAACTTTAGCTTCTGAAACAATTTTTTGGCTGAATCCCCAAAAACAATTGCAACAAAACCAAAAATTGATCAGTGGTATGTAATTAAACTAAAGATCTTCTGCACAGGAAAATAAACTATCAACAGAGTAAAAAAACCAACAGAATGGGAGAAAGTATTCATAAACTCCCCATCAGACAAAGGCCTAGTAACCAGAATCTATAAGCAACATAAACAAATCAACAAGCAGAAAACAACTTCATTAACATGTGGGCCAAGGACATAGGTACTTCTCAAAAGAAGCTATACAAGCCACCAAAAAAAATATGAAAAAAATGCTCATCATCATTAATCATCAGAGAAATGCAAATCAAAACCACAATGACATACCATCTCACAACAGTCTAAAAGGTTTTATTAAAATGTCAAAAGATAACAGATGTTGGCAAGGCTGCAGAGAAAAGGGAATGCTTATAGACTGTTGGTGGGAATGTATTTTAGTCCAGACACTGTGGAAAGCAGTTGGAACCTAAAACAGAACTACCTTTCAACCCAGAAATCTGATTAGTAGGTATATACCGTAAGGAAAATCGATAATTATACCAAAAAGATACATATTCATCACAGCACTATTCACAATGGCAAAGACATGGAACTGACCTAGATGTCCACCAATGGCGAATGGGGTAAAAAAGGTGGTATACACACACCACAGAATACTACACAGCCATAAAAACAATGATATTATTTTTTTATAGCAACATGGATGCTGCTGAAGGCCATAATCCTAAGCAAATTAATTCATGAAGAGAAAACCAAATACCACATGTTCTCACTTATACATGGAAGCTAAACATCGAACCCACATGGACACAAACAAGGAAACAATAAGCCTTATTGACTATTAGAAAGGAGAAGTAACAAAAGGGAAGGATGTGGGTTGTAAACTACTTACTGGGTACCATGCTCATTGACTGGGTACAGGTGCAATATACCTATACAGCAACCTGCACATGTACTCCTGTATCTAAAATAAAAGTTGAAATTTAAAAAATATATAAAATATATATATATGTGCATTTGCCAACAAATATTTACTAAGTAACTATAATATGATACCAAAAAAACTTGTAGCTACTGTTAAGTATTATAAAGAAAAAAATAAACAAACCAGCAACACCACTAGCCATAAGAACTCCACACCCTCAGATACAATATTTGGGAGGTATGCAACTTAGTTATACATTCATTTAGGACTTTATAACTGATTCTTTCTATAAAAGTCTGCTTGAAAACATTACGGCCATTAGGAGATAAAATACTTCACTTTATAAAAGACTTTAAAAAACTTAGTAACTGACTCAAAAGGTGAAACTAGGTGTTATTCTTTATTATATTGCGTAATATTTAACTCTATTGTGTTAGAAAGGTCTTGAAATTATGAAACATTTAGGAAAACACTTATTTTTTCTTCAGTGATTTAGGGCCAAGCATGGTGGCTCACACCTGTAATCCCAGCACTTTGGGAGGCAGAGGTAAGTGAATCACAAGGTCAAGAGATCGAGACCATGCTGGACAATATGGGGAATCCCTGTCTCTACTAAAAAATACAAAAATTAGTTGGGTGTGATGGCATGTGTCTGTAGTCCCAGCTACTCAGGAGGCTGAGGCAGGAGAATAACTTGAACCCGTGAGGCAGAGGTTGCAGTCTGCGATTGTGCCAGTGCACTCCAGCCTGGCGACAGAGCGAAACTCTGTCTCAAACAAAAGCAAAATCAACCAAAAAAAAAAAAAAGTAGCTATCTGAAGGACTCAAAAAGTAAAGCTAGTGTTATTCTTTATTATAAGATGTAATATTAACTCTATTGTGTAGGAAAGATCTGGAAAATTATGAAATGATTAGGAAAACACATTTTTTTCCTTCAGTGATTTAGAGTCAGACAATTGAAAGCAGAAGTAGAACTTAAAAATCTGATACATAAGAAAATCCATTGAGTGCATATCAGTTAGCCTCTATTTCTAGTCATCTATTTCATATTTAGATCTGGTCTACTGTGCTTGTGAAGCAAGTGACAGGGATAAAGCTTATTCATGAGCTCAATAAAATAAACTTTCCATTGCCCAGGTCACTTGAACCTCTGTTGAGAGTGAACACATCCAGAAGAAAGATCAATCCTGAGTAAAAAATATGGCATCGCTTTCCAGGATATCAGCCAGATACCAAATTGGACAGGAATCACATGGAAGAACTTTAATAATGAATGGTATAGCACTTTTTTTTTCCTCACTGAAATAGACACTTTGCTTGGATATGCATTTGCCTTTCTGTCAGTAGCATTTCGAATACACAACATGATCTCTGACCAAAAATTTCATTTTCTAGTAAATGAAGGTGAAGATTGGGTTTATGGTAATAAAATTGAGTGATTTGATAACATTCCCACTAAGCCCGAAGCAGCTGTCCTGAAGAAACAGTGGAATGACCTTGAAAGTTAATTATGGCTTCAGAAAGAGAAAAATGTGCTACTCTGCTGGGGAAATGTCCTCCTCCATTTGTTATATGCTCAAAACCAGCGACCAATGTGTTGTGTCCCCATAGCCAGGCTACCCAAAGCCAGAAATCAAAGGGA
The DNA here is from genome assembly GCA_028533165.1 of Leontopithecus rosalia. Classification (NCBI taxonomy): domain Eukaryota; kingdom Metazoa; phylum Chordata; class Mammalia; order Primates; family Cebidae; genus Leontopithecus; species Leontopithecus rosalia. The sequence goes on along the minus strand of CM052649.1, from coordinate 26,398,190 downwards.
TGGGACAGTTCCTCCTCAATATTGCCCTTTATGATGAACCACTGAAATATTTGCTTGCCACATGGCTACACTGGACTCCTCATGCCAGTCAATCAACAGGCAAAGAATGTATACTGAGTGAGATTAGTAAAGGGAAAAATTATATCCTTTTTTTTTTCATTCTGCTGTCATCCGGGCTGGAGTGCAATGGCGCAATCTCTATCTCAGCTCACTCCAACCTCTGCCTTCTGGGTTCAAGCAATTCACCTCAGCTTGTAATTCTGGGATTACAAGTGCCTGCCACCACACCTGGCTATAATTTTTGTATTTTTAGTAGAGACAGAATTGCACCATGTTGGCCAGACAGGTCTCAAACTCCTGACCTCAGGTGATCCACCCACCTTGACCTCCCAAGTGGGGAAAGATTATATTCTTACTACTTCTCAGGGATAAGAAAAAATTTATTTGGAATGCAGGCAATCCCATGGGCTTATTAATTATATTCCACTGTTACAATTTTAAATGAAAATTTACTCCAATATACAGTTTTGCTAATAACTAAAACCCATCAAGAAGAAAAATTAAGGTCATCCAGTTAGGCAAGGAGCCATAAAGTGTCATTTTAGAACAAAGATAATAAAGAATGAACAGTTGCAATACTAAAAATCATAAGAGCTATGATTTTGTGGCCAACTGAAGAAATGAGTACTTTTATATTTATATGGCTTTCTGCCTTATTTTAATATAGGTATATTTATGAATAATAAATATATAACTAGTATTTTCCACTTGTTTTTCTTCATCCATACCGTCTAGCCTGAGTTTTGTTTACAGTAATTTTTATTCATATTTCAATAATACAAAGGTGATGAGTGTAATTTTAAAAATGATGTTTATCATTTTTAAACATCATTTTTTTAAAATGACATTTTATATTTGTGGTTTTATTAAAGATAACTGTCCCATGAGGAGATTCATTTTTATTACAACAGTGATGACAGCTTTTGAAGGATTGAGGAAATGAGATTGACATTATGTGAAGGTACATTTATGAGAATAAATTGTCCCACAATACATTTTTAATATTTAAAACTATCATCAGTTGTACTTATTTCCCTGTTTATTATAAAAATATAATGGTATTTGATCGAATAGGTTTATAATTATGATATTAGATTTTTTTATTTAGAATTTTTGGTTTCTTAATCTGTTTAATATATTTATCTACAAAAAATTTAGTCATAACAAGAGAGAAATGTTTGAATTCTACATATAACTCTGAAATGTAGGAATTGTTCACTTGTAGTTGATTTTCTTCTCTGACACTGTAAAGACTGGTCATTTATTTCCACTATTCAGCTAGTCTCAGGACTGTCAAAATCTATTTGAATTCTTAGCAGTGTTTCCATCTACAATAAAAAACATAGAAATTAGTATAAAGACTGCTATTTCATTTACCTTTTTTTCTATTACTATCTAAAAATAACTTTTGGGTTATTTTACTATTTATTATATAATTAGATTATTCATATTATTTACTGAAATGAACATTATTTTTCTACTTTAAAAACATTATTTGAGAGAGAAGATAAAGGACATTTGAAAATTACAAAGAAAATCTATTGTTACACATCTGCTAGATGTTGAGCATAGTTAGAAACCTATGCAAATAAAATGAAAGGAACAAAATCTAGAACATGTATCTAATTAAACTGTGACAAAAATACTTAATCTACTATTCCTAAGTACTTTGACCTTAGTCTGTCTCAGTGGTTTTTTTAAGTTGGCTAATAGTTATTCTAGATTATCTGTTAAGGTTCAATTCTACTGGTTTTCTATGAGGGCATTGTCATGGCAACATCTGCATGGATTTACAAACTTATTATTCTATGAATATGGTGTCCCAGAGAAGATGTGAAATAGATTTACCCTTGACAGCTCATTAAACAGGTAATTTTTAGGTGAGGTGTGTTTTGGGATGTCTAAAGTAACACTGCTCTCCAAATGCTTGAAGCTTAGTGTAAGAATAAAAATTCTTCCAAAATACTCATCTGCTATCAACATACCTGTTGCATAAAGATTCCTACCAATCTAAAAATGCAATCTTCTTGGATTTTACATTTATCATATAATTTAAAACTAGATAAACACTGGGTAGGAGGTTAAGAATCAAAATCATATTTCTGTTACTTCTTAGTAACAGAAACAGTTACTAAGTTAAACAGTTGTGTTTAATTTTTCTTTGATATATTGGATTTATCTGATTTAACAAGTAGAAGTTGAGATCTTGCCAGTTTAAATGCAACTCACGTCAGGTCATTTGCCATTGATTTTAGAAATTAAGTGAAATGCTGGAGGTATGATGTAGGATTATAACTAAATTTTACTGGGTAATGAACTTCTGATTTACACTTTTTCTGTGTTATAACTATGGACCTATATGTTCACATGTTCCATATCATAAGATAAAACATGCATTTCATGCTAAAACTAAATATTTGAGAGCAGAGACTCAGTAGCACCCTTTTCTTCAAATGCACTTACACAATGAACATATAATACATAATGAATATTTTAATTGGCGATTGAGGTAAATACAGAGAGTATCAAATATATTTTTGTTTGATGTGATTGTAAAACTTTTCAAAATGTCCCCTTATTGTAGGTCAGAACTCTATTTTATGTTGTTAATTTTAAAAATTGTATTATATATGATTAAGGTGGATGGCATGACACGATGCTTTGATTCATATATGCATAGGAAACTGACTGCTACAATCAAGCTAATTAATACATCCATCTCCTCACATAGTTACAGATCTTGCGTATGATAAGAACATTTAAGTATACTCTCTTAGAAGATTAAAGTGTACAAAGTGGCATTGTTAACTACAGTCACCATACTGTTCAATAGTTCTCCAGATCTTATGTGTCCTACCTAACTAAAACTTTGTACCCTTCAACTAACATGAGATGTCAGAATTTTAATAATTCAGAATAAGAATATATACAAAGAGTTAGTGGCAATTTTTGACTGTATTCTTGCAGATTGTATAAATTTGCGAAGGAGGGTTGGTTTTATTCATGTCTGAATCCCTGAGAGTGTGGCAGAACTCTGACCGCATGGTGAAACTTAAAGGAATGTGCTGACAGATGTCATTGTTTTTAACACAACATGTTTTGTGATTCTTGATAAATAAAAAATGAACAACAGCAAAACTCATGCTCTCCAGTTTGATAAATATGTTTTGGGGCAAATAAATCTGGAATATATATGCATACACACTACATGTATAGATAGATTTTTATACATTGCATATATTTTATATACATACAGATTAGTATATGAAATAAAAATGAAAATTTTTGTTGCTAAATCTACCCATTTAGATAATATTTCAAAAATAGATTCAGGGAGTAATTGTTCAGGTTTTGCATGGATGTATTGGGTAGTGGTGAGGATTGGGTCCCTAGTGTACCCATCACTCAAATTGTGAACACTGCACTCGACAGGTCATTTTTCAGTGCTCACCCCCCTTACTTGCTCTGCCATTGTACCCATTATTTTTCTCCCACTTATACATGAGGACATATGGTATTTGATTTTCTTCTTCTGATTTATTTCACTCAGGATAATGGCCTTCAATTCCATCCAAGTTGCTGTGAAAGACATGACTTCATTCTTTTCTATGATTGCATAGTGTTTCATGGCATATATATGTATATATCACATCTATACATATATAATGCATATATATATATGAGTATCTATAGTTTCACATCTTCTAGTTAAGTATTTAATCCATCTTAAACTATATTTTTAATATGACAATGGATAGTAATTTAGTTTCATTCTTCTTCATATGGTACAATATATATATATCATGTTCTTTAAATCCATCCATCCACTGATGTAAAGTTAGGTCCATTCCATGACCTTGTTGTTATGAACATGGCTAATACAAACAAAGGAATGTATGTGTCTTTGTAATATATGTATTACTTTTCCTTTGGTTCAATACCCAGGATTAGGTTGCTGGTTAAATGGTAGATCTATTTTTACTTTGAGAACTCTCCATGCTCATAGAGTTCCATGTTCATAGAATTCCATAGAAACTGTAGTAATTTACATTTCCACTAACATTGTGTAAGTGTTGCTTTTCTCCCTGTTCTCACCAACCTCAGTGTTTTCTTTTTTCTTTTTCTTTTTAATAATACTCATTCTAACTGGTGTGAAATAGTATCTCACTGTGGTTTTAATTTGCATCCTTTAACGATTCATGATGTTAAACATTTTTTTAAATGTTGGTTGTCTGTTTTTATGTTCTTTGTTGGAATATATCTATTCACATCCTTTGCCCCTTTTTAATGGGGGTGTTTTGTTTCTTGTAGTTTGAGTTCCTTACAGATGAGAAATATTAGCCCTTTGTTGGATGTACAGTTTGCAAATAATTTCTCCTATTTGTATATTGTCTGTTTACTCTGCTGATGATTTGGCTCTGCAGAAGCTTTTATGTTTAAGTCTCAATTATCTATTTTGGTTTTTGTTGCATTTTCTTTTGAGGTCTTAGTCATAAATTATTTGCCGAGGTCAATGTGCTGAAGAGTTTTTCCTAGATCTTCTTCTAGGACTTTACAGTTTCACATCTTACAGTTAAGTCTTTAGCTTAAATAATATTTTAAATATGAATAGAGACAGTCATTTAGTTTCATTTTTCTATATATGGTACAATTTTCTCAGTACCATTTACAGAATAAGGAGTCCTTTCCTTATTATTTATTTTTGCCCACTTTGTCAAAGACCAGTTGGTTGTAAATGTGTGGCTTTATTTCTGGGTTCCTCATTCTGATTTATTGATCTATTTGTCTGTTTTCATACCAGCACCATCATGTTTTGGTTATTTGCCTTGCAGTATAATTTGAAGTCAGGTAATATGAAGCTTCTGGGTATGTTCTTTTTGCTTAGGATTGCTTTGGCTATTTAGTCTCCTTTTTGATTCCATACAAATTTTAGAATTGTTTTTGCCACTTCAATGAAAAATGATGTTGGTAATTTGTAGGATTTGCACTGAATGTGTAGAATGCCTTGGGCAGTATAGTCATTTTAATATTATTGATTCCTCTGATCCAAGATTATGGAATGGTCCATCAATGGTTTGTGTCATCTACAATTTCTTTCACCAGCACTTTCTACTTTTCACTTCCTCTGTTAAATATATTCCTATGCATTTTATTTTTGTAGCTATTGTAAAGGAAATTGAAATGTTTGCTAATAAATCTATCCACTTGCATTATAATTTTTTTATGAAAGGAAGACATCACATGTATCTATGGTTCAATTAATTGATTCATCTATCTTTTCCTCCATCTATTTAAGTATCCATCCATCTACCCATTTCCAGGCATAGTTATGATTAGAATTATACACTAAAAATATATTTGATAAAATAAAAAGTGAAATAATACATTATGAATAAATGAATAAATCATTTAACTAAATTTATATTTGCAAATATTCTTATTCATAACTCATACTAAACATTTAACACTACAACTTTGTTTGAAATCTTTGTTTGTAATTGCAAACATTTTATTTGGGTAGAAGTCAACAACCAAAAGACATTAGTATAGAATACATTTTGTAAATGGAGGTACATAAGAGAGAAAGACATGTAGAGAGAGAAACAGAGAGAGAGACACACACACACACAGAGTGAGAGAAAGAGGCATGGGAAGAAGGAGAGAGGGAGGGATGGATGAAAGGAGAATGAGATGACAGAATAAAATGAGAATATCTACACGAATTTGGCATTTGGTATTTTCCATTTCCTATATAGTAGTCCTCTGCTTATCTAAATGGAATGTATTCCAAGACCACCAGTGGATGCATAAAGCTGGGGATAGTATCAAACGTTATATATACAATTTTGTTTGAACTGCGGTGGATCTGCTTATATGTGGATATTCTTCTGCCTCTGCTACTGCTGAGTCAATAAGATCACCCCCTCCTCTTTACCTTTCTTTTCAGCCTCCCAATCTGAAGATAACAAGCATGAAGGCATTTGTAATAATCCACTTGCACTTAATGAATAATGAATATATTTCCTCTCCCATTCATTTTTCTTGTTTTTTCTTTCTTTCTTTCTTTTTTTCTGGAGTGCTGTGGTAAATCATGGCTCACTGCAGTATTTACCTCCTGCACTCAGGTGATTCTGCCACCTCAGCCCTTTGAGTAGCTGGGACTACAAATGCATGCCACCACACCCAGATAATTTTTGTATGTTTAGTAAAGATAGTGTTCTACCACATTAATAATGTCAAACGTATAAATACAGGTTGAATATCTGTAATACAAAAATCCGAAATCTAAAATGCTCCAAAATCAGAAACTCTTAAACACCAACATGATGATCAAAGAAAATGCTCATTGAAGCACTTTGGATTTCAAATTTTTGGATTAGAGTTGCTAACCACTATAATATAAAAGTATTTTAAAATCCAAAACAAAATAAAATCTGAAATGCTTCTGGTCCAAAGAATTTCAAATAAGGGATACTAAACCTCTAGTAGTCCCAAACAAAATATGTATACTTTATTAATAATAAATTTGTCTTGTTTTTTCTTCATTTAATCTTGAATGCATATGTTGCAATATAAAATATGTATGTATATAGATACATATATATATATATATATGTATCTATATACATTATGCACTGAGTTTTAAGCATATTTTACACTAGTGACATGCAATCATTTTATTTAAATAAAAGGAAAGTCTCTGTATGTGTGTAGAAATTTAAAATACTTATATAGAGTGTTGTTTCCTTAATTGAAACCTTTTTTTCTTTATAGCTTGAATGATTTTTACTCATTATTAAACCTGAGGTTCTAGTTATTATACAGTGAATGCAGAGGATTATTTCATTGCTTATCCACACAGAAATTATGACTACCCTAAATTTGATGCAAGCCATATAGAGAAGGAAATTTCTTGCTGCAGATGGAAATATATCAAGAATGTTCAAAATATTAACTAAAAATCTTCTGGCTCAAAATTATAATTTTAGGTACATTTTAAATTTATAATATACCTTCTTAATAAGAGCATAGTTATTTTCCTTATGTAAAAGTAGGTACATTTTTTTTTTCCTTTTCATAAAGATGATGAAAAGAATGAAGTTAAGATTAAATAACACATGTGGGGTAAGGAGTTGAGAAGAAGTGAGAAATATGTATTCGGCATTGTCTTAAGACTCTGAATGCCGGGTCGGGTGCGGTGTAATCCCAGCCTGTAATTACAAGCCTGTAATCCCAGCACTTCGGGAGGCCAAGGCGGGTGGATCACGAGGTCAAGAGATCGAGACCATTCTGGTCAACATGGTGAAACCCCGTCTCTACTAAAAATACAAAAAATAAGCTGGGCCTGGTGGCCCGTGCCTGTAATCCCAGCTACTCAGGAGGCTGAGGCAGGAGAATTGCCTGAACCCAGGAGGCGGAGGTTACGGTGAGCCAAGATCACGCCATTGCACTCCAGCCTGGGTAACGAGCAAAACTCCATCTCAAAAAAAAAAAAAAAAAGACTCTGAATGCCAATGTGAGTCACTCTAATAGAAGGCATCCATGCCTGTGTTGTGGAGAGTTCTGTAGAATGGAGAACAAACACATGTAGGGCCTCAGAAATGGGAGTCCCAAGCATGTCTTGGCCTCTATCCAGCTAAACTTTTGTCAATATATTTCTGGACTGTTGAGCTAATTTCTTCACAGTCTTGCATTTCAAATTGAATGGAAAGATTTAAAGCAATTTTGCAGCATATCCAACATCTTGAGAGCAGATACAATTTTCATTTTAATACAATATCATAAATATAATGCTAACAACTGGTAGTTGTTCAACATATGCTTTATGAGTGAATTAATAGTAATTCTATTTCTTTTTTCCAATACCTTGATATCTTTTTTTAGAAATAAACAATGTACTAGGTATAGGAGTGGTTTGAGTATCATATAAGTAATGCATTTTCTTTCCAGAGATTCAAGTGGGTAAAGCCTGAATATTAAACTAGCTCAGCAATCACTTTTTTTCTCTATAAACATATAATTCCTTTATTTCTCATTTTATAATTTTAAAATTAAATATCAAATAAAGGAATTATCACATAGCTTGTAAATTAATTACCACAGATTGCAATATATTTTAGGTTAAAAAAAAACAGCACTACTAGTGATAGTCCCCCCGGATATTGGTTTCTTAAACATAATTTTTTTTAAAAGAAGTTTAGAAACTATGCACCAATTGAGCTTGACTTAGTGGTTGTATTTTTATATAATATACTTTTTTTTCATTTAGAAAACTGACGTTTTAACCTCTCTTAGTCACATTTATGAATTGATCAGCGTTGATGAAATATAACTATTCATTGCTTAGGCATACACTGGCAGGTACTATGTTGGGGTAATATGTCTAAATGACCTTTTATAATACAAATGGAATTAGAATAAATTATTTTTGTGAATGCATTCATTCATTCATATTTCAATCATTCTCAATTCACATGAGAAGAGAATTTCTCTGGATGAAAAATAAATAAACATTTTCAGTGTTAAAGATAAAAGAGCATTTAAAATGTCTCCCATTGGGGATTCACTTCACAGAGATCCTTACGTGGATTTAGCAACCGAGTCTTCTGTTTTGGAAAAGTCCCCACGCCAAGTGAGGAAGATTATCGACTCACTATAAATGTTGCAGTTCAGACAAGATTTTTGTCCTTAATTATTTCCTTACACAAGCTGAAAAGGAGTGTAGGTAAATTCTCTGAAGCTTATTATACTATCACTTAGAGTGATATGAAATAAAATAGAATTCTGCAGAGCTTTGCCCAGGATTAAGTTTAGAGAAGGAGGAGAGGACAGAGAAAAGAAATTGGGGGCAGGTTACATGACAGCAATGTGTTCTCCTCCACCTTAGGAAGGAATGTGTGTACTTCTCTTTGGTTGATTGTCTCGTGAGTCTGGATGGTCAAAAGGTGTCATTTGACTGCCTTTATGATGATTCAGTAGGAAGCTAAGAATAAAATGAGGATAGTTTTCCATTTTCTTCAAATTGATAGTTATCAAAACTGCAGAAGTGTTTCTATAATTATAATATTTCTGTTGGAATAAGAAATACTCATGTTCATGGAAAGAGTTTGATACATCTTTATTTGTTTTGTTCCTTCTTTCTAGAGAATTCTAGAATAATCCAGAAAAGGTACTTTTCTCTTTACTTTTGAAGGCCATAAGGCATTAAATTTTACAAATTTCTGTTATAATCTTTCAGGGTTTTACCATCGACATCATGAAGACAGTCATTTCTGCAGTCAAAAGAAATCAATTGCTTTTATTAAAGCATATTTTATCCCTTTACTAGTACCAAGTTATTAGCTTAATAGCAACTTAAACCAATAAATATCCTCCTCTAAACTATTAAATACATATTAAGTCAAACATTATTACCTTTTCAAAATGAAATTTATGATTTTGCAAATGTTTTTGGTTTATAGGACTCACTGTGACTCAACAGGTGATATTGGAGGTGCAAATGATTCAGTCCTAAAATTACAATTTCCTAACTGAACAACACCAATTCTCTTAGCCCTCCGCATTGAATAACGTTTGATATCTATGTCTACTTTATTTCACATGTGTTCAATATGTTATGTTCTTATTATCTTCTCACTTCAGCCTGGTTTTTTACATTTAATTGAATCAACACATAAAAACTATATAATAAAATTTGTTTACCTAATTATTTGGATATTACAGAGTATATTTTGAATAAAAAACAAGAGTGACCTTTCCATTGTCTTCTATGTAGTAGCTGACACCTAACACATTGTCTCACCAAATCTTTTCATTTTAATCAGCTGTGGCATTTATTCTTCAAAGTCCCATATAAGATTAATAGGGATAGCTCAGAATATATATTTCTCTACTATTTAAAATTTAACATTTTATTCTATCCAAATGACATTTAGAATCTATATAAATATAATAGCATTATTAATATATGTATTTTTAAGTTATATTTAGTTCAATTTAAATATTCACTTACTAAGGTTGGCTATCAAAGTTTACATTTTAAACACACTTTGACCCATTTCCGAGAATAATGATTGGTAAGAGACATGCAACAGGATAACAGGAATGCAGCTAGAGTTGGAGAAACCAAAAATCACAAACTCCTTCTTCTTAGAAAAGATAACTATGGTGTTTCATTCACAGAGACCCTCTAAAACTATTCCGACTTTTGCCAAGCTTTTTGAAAGACAAAGGATAGTACCTCAAGTGGTATGATTTGCAGAAATTTACTTTAGAAACAGCTCATGAGGGAATGCAGTTCCTGTATGAACCAGCTATATGATCATATATGATCATACATAGAGCTTCAAGTAACTGGAGACTCTTTGGATGCTAAACCCTCTTGATGCTTACTGTTTATTTCCTAATTGAATGAAAATGTGGGAAACATTGGATCTGAGAGGTTGAAGACACTCTGTTATTGTAAAATACATGAAGGTATGACTTTTAGAGCTATGATTTGACCCTATCATTACATCTATATATCTCTTGATTGAGTTTTCCTTTCTGAACTCTCCTGTAGTTTTTACACAAAGAAAATAGTATCAACTCACAGGATTTTGGAAATTGAATGATACTACCTGGGAAAAAAAGGACAGTGTCATATATTCACTCAATACATATACTCATTACACAGAAATTTACTGAGTAATTGCTGCCTGCAAATCATTGTTCTGTATGGTCAGAATATATTACTAAATAAAATGAGCTTACAATTTTTTATGATAATGACAAAGACAACAATAATATCATCATCATTGTAAAAGTGACTATTTCATAATTCTTGATATGTGAGAAGCAATATTATAACTATTTTATATATGTTATTTAATCCTTCTATAAAAACTATGAGATAGATGTCTTTAGTTTTCTGCATTCAATGCATCAGGAATTTAAATATAGTGAGATTAAAGCACTCGCTCAAGGTCATGAAGCTTGTAGATGGTAGAACTGAGATCAAAGCCAGGGAATATGGCTCCAGGATCTGTTCTTCACCATAACACACTGTCACCTAATTATACTAAGTGACTATTAGTTGTTTCTCCCGGTCTGCTATCTGAAAAAAAAAAA
>CM052649.1:26370686-26386921 GCA_028533165.1 Leontopithecus rosalia | reverse complement strand
AGCATAACGTATAATTAATCTAATTAATTTCTATGGTGTAAAATTCAGTTACGTGGATTCTTATATATTTAGTCTAATGCTTTTAATTTGTGGAAGAGAAAGATGAGCACTATAGAGCCTGACTAGGTTTCTGTGATGACTGCGGGATATGGGATAGGACCGGTACTAGGATATCCAGTAACAAGTAAGGTCTCAGTGGTTCTCTTACACATTTTTTGTCCTATATTTTGCATTCATTTAATTAGAATTTATAAATGAATAATTTTATTAAATTAATTAACATCAACATACACACAAATAAGGTATTCATTATTCTGCCTTAGGTAGTAACCCAAATCCAAGTTAACAATTCAAGCTTTCGCCTTTGAGGTTAATAGTGTCCTTACTGAAAGCAATTTAATAAATATTAATGAATGTCGACTAAGCACTATGTCTATGGTAAATCCTGGTGTTAGGGCAGTAAACAAGCTGAAAAAATAATTATTAAAGCAAACTTCATGCTAAGATTGCTTTAACTACATAACCCAAATAAGTGGATTTAAGCAATATCATATTTTAATATAGAAAAATGTTATGCTGTTTCAGATGATGCATGTAAATTTTAATAGTAGTTTTTTCTAGACTTATAGACTTATTAAATTATTAAATATGGAAATCAGCAATCTGATTCTTCATTTATGTATTTGTTACCTCTTGCACACAAAAATACTATTCCACCCACCTAAATATATGCATAAAGTAAACTCCCACTCCTATTCAATTGAAAAGTAAAATACAAAATAAATGTATTTTTAAGAAAAAATTAAGTGATATTGTTGGATGTAAAAATACATTTTTATTGCTAATCGTGTACATTTTCCCTCACTATGAGTATGATATTTTAATACATTATGCTAAAGAAAAAATGAGCAAAACATTTTTTCAAGATAATTTATAATGTCAAGTCATGCATGAGAGTAATGAGATTAATAATAGAAAGTATAGATTTATTCATTCTCTGGATGATAAATCATGACAAGTCATTACAGTCATTTAATTCTGGTGCAGTAAAACCATGTGATGGCAAAGAGAATGGATAATACTATTTAGAACAGTTCATGTCTAGTTGATGAGTTAAAATTAAGTCAGAGTTGTTACTAGTGTTCTAAAATTGTTTTACATTAATAGAAGTCTGGCAAATTTGAATGGAGTATAAATCATATAAAATTGAATATTCTCTCTGAAGTTTTCAATACAGTACATAAAGAGAATATTCCAAGATGAGGTAATTTATCTTATAATTTATGAATGTATAACTCACATATTGATTAAACACTTTCATGAAACATTATTGGCCCAACAACTAAGTTATAATAAAATAATAAACATAAAGATCACAAACTTCATTTTAATCAGTTGACAACCATTTGCATATTTGTTATTTCTATGTAAACTCTCATTTTATTTTTTAAATAATTATAGGCTTATAAATATTATTTTCAACTAATAATGCAAACATCAGGCCCACAATTTGAAAGTTTCAAGTGGATTTTTCCTGATTATTACTGACCCATAGTTCTAGTTAATTATTTGGAATTGCCCAGTGTTATGAGTTTATTCAGTAGTCTTTCAGAGGTACTTCTCACATATAAAGTATACATATTTGTATTCATTTCCTCATTGCCCTTTTTACACAAATTTAAGATAATATACACACCATGCCAAAGCTTTAATTTATTTTATTGTTGTGAAGTAAGTCTTGGAAACCATTTTATATAGCATAAAAATAACCATTTGTTAAATTTGGAGTGGCCTATTTTATGTTAGAAAATACTTATCAAAAAATTTTAAAAGTGAGATATATTAATATGTATGCTTTTGAATTAATATATTAAAAATAAGATGTAGTAATAGGTCTAATTGCTATTCTATTTTGAAAGTGTATCAATTTAAACATTTTTAGATACTCATGAAAATGTAAAATACAAGAAAAATTATCTAAGATTTTTACTTTTAATTATATTCACAGCTACTGTGAAAGTATTATAACTTGCAGCCTGTGATCATACTTTAAGACAATGTTGAGTTTTAGAGCTTAATTTGAATAATTTGTTTGTTTGTTTGCTTGCCTTGTCTTATTTTCTAATTCAAAATCACAGATCAACTGAATGCTTTACATGGGTCTGTCGACCTCAGATTCAGACCCTAGTATTTAAGAGAATTCAGTCTTTATTTTTGTTTTTAAAATTGTCTGTTTGGAAACAATAATCACTGACATCAAAACTCTGAAAAAGTACACATTACTTATTTTTATGTTACTTAGTTTTTATCTGGCAAAACTGAATATCAAAATATTAATCTGCATACTCAGTTATTCTAACTTTACTTTGTTATATATTTACTTTCCAGTGTAACATGAAATAATATGTTATTTCATCATATAACATGAAACAGTTCTTATAATTTCTCAATGGAGACTGAGATAATGATATAAAATTAAGATTGCCTAAATCTATAGGTATGCTATACCCATAACAAATTACATTTGTTACCATTATTAATCATCTGATTTTAATAGCATTTCTGAGAATGAAAATATTATCTTTTGAAAGATGTATTAGCTGAAATTATGTGTATCTGTATTATGATTGGTGTTTTTTTCCAAATAATAATGTTAAAAGAAACACAGATACATCATCATAAAATAAAATTGATCTAGATCAATTTAACATTTTAACCACCATTGTGCTGATGTAAGTTTAATCTTTTAAATACTTTGAAATAAAAGCTGATTTCAGAAGTTTTGTTTACTTACATGTGGACTTTGGCATAAATTAACAAGGGAGATTTTATAATTCTATTAGGATAAATTCACGTTTATTGAAATGCAAATTTATTAGGAGATAAATTATAAAATGTTCTCCCATGGAGATTGATAGCATGTTTTTTTCAAGTTAAAACTAAGAAAAACAAAATGTTCTCTAGATAGGTTAAAAAATTTTTCTCTTGCCTCTTTGAGGTATATATTAAAATGTCACATTCTTAGTGAGGCATTTTTAGGCCAGCATTTTTACAATTGCAACCCTGTGCTATTCTTTCCCTACTTTTTTTTCCTGTGCACTTAAATTTGTAAAGGATATCATACATTTTATTTTTCTTTTTTTCTCCTCTTTATTCTCTGTACTGCCATCTAGAATACAGGCTCCATGGGTGGGGACAGGAGAGACAGAAGGGGGGTGGGGTGGGGGAAGGCACGTCTTTGTGTTTTCGCAGCTCAGACTCTGTAACTTGACTGACATAGGCTAAGCACTATATAAACCTAGGTTGGTAGAGTTCAGATAGTGATTATAAATGCACTAGTTTGTCCAAACCTCATGAGCCTCTCTTCTTAACTACCTATGTCTCAGCCTGGCCTCTGTTAACAAAGGTAGCACCTATTTAACTACCCAGCAATCCCAGCAATGATTCTCATATTGCAGCTAAGCATATAGGTACTCTGGCATTATTATAAAAAATCTGAATCAAAAGATTTCTATTATCTCCAAACATAGGCTCTACGGACTATTCTTAAAGGCCTTAATTGTAATAATAAAGATTTCTGAGTTCTGGAATTCTGGAATAGTTTCAAAGACCTCGAAGCTCTACCTTCCCAAATTTAATTTAATGCCTTCACTCTATAGGTATGCTAATTTATAAAACTTGTTCTAACTACCATGTCAAAAACAGATGGATATTTCACTCATTCCAGCATGGGAAATTGGGGCTCAATACCAAATGAATCACAGATGTCCATGGGATTTGGGCTCTCAAAGTGATTTGGATTCAGAAGAATGGTTTTTATGAATTAAGTATCACTTGGGGGAACTTTTAAACTCCAGTTATCCCAGTCCTCAATGTTCCATAGTTTCACTCAAACACAAATAATGTTTAAAACTTCCCAGGTTACTCTACCATGCAATTTCTAGGCCAATGTTCTAGCTCTGTTGCATCACCAGGAGTTCAGGCATTCTTAATCAAGGTCTGAACACTCCTTAAATAATCAATATATTCGATTTGATTCCTACTAAAATTTGCCATGGGCATTTCTACCGTACTTAGTTGCCAGACATTACAGAACAAAATTTGCAGGTTGCGAGGGAATCTAATAAGAAAGATAGAAGGTTGTCTTTTTTCCTTATCAATCCAGATATTCTGAGCTAAGATTTTGTCTTCTTTCTATTACAGGTTACAAAATGTTAGAAACCACAATTCAACCCCACTACGACTTATTTTCTCTACTTATTTCTCTATTTTAGTGGCCACCAAAATGCCTATCTGGCCTTTGGTAGGTATTGAAATTTGAGGCTCAAAAAGAATAAGCTCCAGCAGAGCAGAGTCTGTATCTGACATTTCCCAATTCCTAGAACAAGGCCTGGCACATAACATGCTATGGTGATAGAAACCTGGCAAAGTCTTAAATAGCAGATTAATAGTATTGTCTAATGGTACTCCATCTCAGGATTTATAGCAGTGTATCATATACTTGCATGCAATCACAATACTAAAAAAAGTCAAAATACTTCATATTTGGGGGTGGGTACAGGCAATTGCTTTCTACAATCAGTTAGTTGTGGGGTCATAATTTGACTCCATGTAATCAGGTATCATTGAGTGATGGTTTTAAGGATTAATAAAATATGGCCTAGGAGACTATTATCTTGCTTACACCTGCTTTTCCTTCAGATGGTGTACAGGATAATCAGAGATCAAATTGTTTAGAGAAATATTCCTATATTCTTAAAATAGCCGGTAATTTTCACATATAAATTAAATAAGAATAAATTAATATAAATTCTGAATTATAAATTCCCTTGATGATGAATTAATTTATTCATTAAGCAAATTTTGGATGAATAACTATACCCGCAGCATTCTTTTAGGTTCTGGTTGTACAAATATTTGTATCAATATGTCACATTTATATTTATATTAATGTCCAGGTGAATGAAAATTTTTATTTTAAAATTATTTTCTAAGTGTTATATTTGTATGATGCTTAAAATCACCAATATTTTACATACAAAATGTGTTCATTTATACATTCATGCCTCTCTGGGAACTTAGGATACAATATGAAAAAATCAAAAACTCATAGCCCCTCACTCAATATTCTCCTTCTGAAGACTGAAAACGGACCTAAGGACCAGTCCGACCTTGGGAACTCTCATTCCAGCTCCAGGCCTGGAATGCAAACTTGGGAATGGGGCTACAGTGGTCCTGACCCACAATAAGTGGTTCAAGTTTTTATGCTCATCGTACAAGATACCCGGGAGCCTCAGGATTTAAAAAATTGCCATATAACACCTATGCCATAAAATTCACCCTTTTAAAGGTACACAATTGAGGGAAGAGCCAAGATAGTTAACTAGACTCAGGCAGGAAGAGAATGTCCTACTAAGACACCAGACTGTCAAGACCAGTACTCTGAGCAAATATTTGGAAGGAAGTCATTGATAGTGGAAAGGGAGAGGATGTAGACTCTGAGATGAAGGAAGAGAAAACTGGGTTCCCCACATGGTGTTACCAAGCCCCAGGACTCAGTCCTGGCCCAAAGTGGCTCCAAAGGATGGAGGGATTTATATAGAAATGGAGTGGTCCATTCTCACTACAGACCCGCAGAATTCTAGTTTCAAAAGACCTCACAAGCCCCATGGACATTTGAGCTGGCAGCTGCTTGAAGACTTAGTAAGGACAGTACTCTAGACTATGTGGAGCCTAGAGGATTTGGCCTGGGAACAGCTGCAGTGAAACATGGTCAGTTATGCTCATCCTTCAAGTCTTGCCATGCTCCTGTAAGTGGTTTTGGCATTTGTTGACTCTAGTACCTATACAGAGACAGAAAAGGGCAACCTTGCTAGAGGAATGGGGACAGTCTGATCTGATTGCACCCCTGCTTGCTGGCCTCTCCCAGGGTCCCTGCCTGGCCACACCCACTTATGGCAAAGCCTCAGATACCCAACTGGAGGACTCCTCAGTGGCCATTGCCAAAGCTCCTTCACCTGAAAATCCCACTTAAGCATCAGAGAGCTTCTGCAAACTGGTACCTTCTACCATGCACCTGCTTGCTGTCTCCCCCCACTGCTGTACAGGCACACAGTTGCCTGCAGCATCCCCCCACCATTTTGTTGGTATGCACACATATGTGGAGCCAACCACCCTACCATCCTGCTGCCTCTGCTATGTGCAAGAACTCTGGCAATGCAAAAAGCCAAAGTGTCTTCTTACCTCCAAATGACCAAACTAACTCCCCAGAAATGTTCTTAACAAGACCTAAATGTCTGGAATAACGATATAGAGTTTAGAGTCTGAATGGCAATTAAGATTATTAAGATTCAGAAGAAAGTTGAAACACAATCTAAGGAAAATAAGAAATCCAATAAATTTATACAAAAGCTGAAATGTGAAATAGCCATTTTAAGAAGGAATCAAACTGATGTGATAGACTTAGTTTAGCTCTTAGTATAAGATCTGAAAAACTTAGAACAATTTCATATCTAAAATAATTTCATAATATAATAAAAAATATTCACAGCAAAAGTAATCAAGCAGAGGAAAGAATCTTAGAAACTCAGAGCTTGAAGACTAGTTCCTCAAATCAAACGAGTCATAAAAAAATAAAGAAAAAAAATATAAAAGAATGAATGAAACATCTGATAAACATGTGATTATGTAAAGAGAACAAATCTATGGCACATTGGCTTCCTTGAGAGGGAGAGAGAACAAGCAAAATGAAAAACATATTTGAGAGTATTTTCCATAAAAAAATTCTTGAAACTTGCTAGAGAGGTCAATATGCAAATTCAAAATATTTGAAGAACACATATGAGATAGGAGGTAAGACAATAATTTCCAGAACACAAATTCATCAGTTTCTCCAAGGTCAAGGTAAAAGAAAAAATATTAAAGGCAGCTAGTAAGAAGAGGCAGGTCATCTACAAAGATAACTCCATTAGCCTAACAGCAGAATTTTCAGCAGAAATCCTACCAGACAGAAGTTATAGGCGTTTATACTCAGCATTCTTAAAGAAAATTAATTCTGTGAGAGAATTTTATATACAGACAAACTAAGCTTCATATGCAAAGAAGAAATAAAATCCTTTGTAGATGAGCAGACACTAAGGGGATTTATTATCACCAGACACACCTTGTAAGAGGTCTAAGGAATTGCTGAACATGGAAATGAAAGACCATTACCAGACAACAAAAAAACACAATTACAAAGAAGATTTATACAATAAAGCAAAGATACAATCAAGTCTACATAATAACCATCCAACAACACCATGACAAGATCAAACCACACACATCAATATTAACCTTGACTATAAATGGGCTTAATGTCCCACATACAAGGCATGGTGACAAGCTGAATAAAGAAACAACACCCAACTATCTGTTGTTTTTCAGAGACCATTCTCATATGCAATCATGGCCATAGGGTCAAAGTAAAGGGATGGAGAAAAATCTATGAACCAAATGGAGAAGAAAAAAGAGCAAGGATTGCTATTCTTATTTCAGATAAAACAGACTTTAAATGAATAATGACCAAAAAGGACAAATATTACATAAAAAAAGAATTCAACAAGAAGGTAACTATCATAAGTATGTATGCACTCAACACTAGAGCATTCAGATTCAAAAAAGAAGTTCCTAAAGACCTGTGAAGAGACTGAGATAATCACACAATATCAGTGAGAAACTTCAGAACTCCACTGGTGTTATCTGACAGATCATTGAGGCAGAAAACTAAAAAAGACATTTGGAAACTAAACTCAAAACTTGATCAAATAGACCTAACAGACATCTATAGAACATTCTAACCAAAAACAGAATATACATTCTCATCTGCAGATGGCACATACACTAAAATTGAGTACATTCTCAGCCATAAATCCATTCTTTCAACAAAATCAAGAACACCAAAATTATACCAACCACACTCACAGACCACACAACGATACAAATTGAAGTCAATACAAAGATATCTTAAAATGATACAATTACATGGAAATAAAACAACCTGCTCTTAAATAAATCCTGAGTAAACAATGAAATTAAGGCAGAAATCAGGAACTTCTTTGAAACTAATGAAAACAAAGACAAAATATACCAGAATCTCTGGTACACGGCTAAAGCAATGTTAAATGGAGAGATTATCACACTAAACACTTATATCAAAAAGTCAGAAAAATCTTGAATGAAGCGCCTGACATCACACTTAAAAGAACTCGAATAAATAGCACAAATCAATTCCAAAGATAGCAGAAGAAAAGAACCAAAATTAGAGCCAAACTGAATGAAATTGAGATGCCAAAAACCGCAAAAGGTAAATGAAACCTAAAGTTGTTTCTTTTTAAAGCATTTATTTTAGGTTTAGGGGTTCATGTGCAGGTTTGTTATATAGCTAAATTGCATGTCACGGGGGTTTGGTGTACAAATGATTTTGTCACTTAGGTAGTAAACATAGTTCCTGATAGGTAGCTTTTTAATCCTTACCCCGCTTCCATTCTTCCCACCCAAGTAAGTCCTGGCGGCAACTGTTTCCTTCTTTGTGTCCATGCGTACTCAATGTTTTGCTTCCTTATAAGTGAAAACATTCAGTATTTGGTTTTCTGTTCCTGGCTTAGTTTGCTTAGGACAATGGCCTCTAGCTTTATCCATGTTGCTGTAATGGACATGATCTCATTCTTTTTAATAGCTCTATAGTATTTCACAGTGAATATGTACATTTTCTTTATTCAGTCTACTGTTGATGGGCATTTAAGTTGATTTTGTGTCTTTGTTATTGTAAATAATGCTGTAATGAACACACAAATGCATGTCTTAAAATCGAATGATTTATGTTCCTTTGGCTATATACCCAATAGTGGGATTCCTGAGTCAAATGGTAATTCTGTATTAAGTTCTTTAAGGAATCACCAAACTGCTTTCTGCAGTGACTACACTAATTTTCCCTTTCCACCTGCAGTGTATAAGCATTTCCTTTGATCCAAATCCTTGCCAGCATCTGTTATTTTTTTACTTTAATAACAGTCATTCTGAGGGGTGAAAATGATATTTCATTGTGGTTTTCATTTGCATTTCCCTAATGATTAGTGATGTTGAGCATTTGTTCATATGATTATTGACTGCATGTCTGTCTTCTTTTGAAAGTGTCTATGTCCTTCGCCCACTTTTTAATACGGTTATTTGTTGTTTTCTTATTAATTTGTTTAAATATTTTATATACGCTGGATTAGCCCTTTGTCAGATGTATCTTCCATTCTGTAGGTTGTCTGTTTACTCTGCTGACAGTTACTTTTGCTGTGCAGAAGCTCTTTAGTTTGATGAGACCCCATTTGTCTATTTTTGCTTTTGTTGTAATTGCTTTTGGCACCTTTGTCATGAAATCTTTTCCCATTGCTATGTCCAGAATGGTATTGCCTAGGTTATCTTCCACAGCTTTTATAGTTTAGGGTTTTACATTAAAGCCTTTAATCCATCTTGAGTTGATTTTTTATATGGCATAAGAAAGGGGCCCAGTTTCAGTCTTCTGCATATAGCTAGCCAGTTATCCTAGCACCACTTACTGAATAAGGTGTCCTTCATTGCATTTTTGGCAGCTTTATCAAAGATCAGATGGTTGTAGTTGTGCAGCCTTATTTCTGTGTTCTCTAATTTGTTCCATTGGCCTATGCATCTGTTTTTGTACTGGTACTATGCTGTTTTGATTACTCTAGCCCTGTAGTATAAAGTCAGGTGATGCCTATTGCTTTGTTCTTCTTTGCCTAGGATTGTCTTGGCTGTTCTGGCTCTTTTTGGTTACATACGAATTTTAAAATAGATTTTTCTAGTTCTGTTATATATGCTGTGGAAGTCATTGATGGTGAGTCCTCAAAGACCTAAAAACATACCCACCACTTGACCCAGCAACCTCATTACTGAGTATATATCCAAAGGAATAAAGACATAAAGACACATGCACATGTATGTTCACTGCAGCACTATTCACAATAGCAAAGACATGGAATCAACCTAAATTCCTGTCAATGGTAGGCTGAATAAAGAATATGTGATGCATATGTACCATGGAACACTTTGCAACAAAGGAGTTCATGCTCTTTGCAGGAAGATGAATGAAGCTGGAGGTCATCATTCTTTGTGAACTAAGCCAAGAACAGAAAACCAAATGCTGCATGTTTTCACTTATAATGAGTACTAAATGATAAGAACACATGGAAACATAGAGGGGAACAACAGACATCAGGGCCTACTGGGGAGTGGAGGGTGTGAGGAAGGAGAGGATTACCAAAAATAACTAATGGGTACTAGGCTGAATATCTAGGTGCTGAAATAATCTGTAAAACAAACCCCTGTGACATGAGTTTATCTATTTCACAAACATGCACATGTGTCCCTGAACTTCAAATAAAAATTATTAAAAAATGGGACATTCACACAAGATTTTGTGTACAATGTCACAGTATTAACACATTTTCCTAAAATTCAACACTAGATTCCCTCCAAGAACTTGGTACACGTTCATAGGTGTCAGTTAGAAGCCTGACTTAATTTTACTTTGCTTTTAATGTAAATTGTTTTCTTTAGAGAAAAACTTGGATGTCTACCCTACATGATTATATGTGCCTTGGCAATAGGAAATCCTTTCTTCATTCCTGGTAAGTGAAGAATATTTCAATATATAAAGACCCTGGAATGCATTGTCTAATTTATTGTTATTAATCACATCTTCTTTAGAAACTGTTTTGTGAATCAAATATGTGTACCAGAAAATATATCTGCTTCCTTTTGGAAATCAATACAACAAACAAATACATGTTGTTTAAATGCTGATATTATATCCTCAACTTATTTTGAAATATTACAATACTATGAATGTGTTTAAGAAACAAGCAATGCATCAATGTAGATAATTTTTTAAGTTTAGGTTTATTCATAACCTTGAGATATTGTGAGAACCAAAAAAAATTGATGCATTAAAATATAATGGAATTTCATTGTACTAAATTTTGATGTTATGATTATATTCATTTTACAATGTTAGAGCTAGCAACATAATTAGTAAAAGAGAAAATGTCTGCACAGAAATGTCAGAGTTATATATACATGAGGCACTCAGTCAACCTTGCTCATTACATTTTCTTAAACTAAGAAGTTTAAGAAAATAATATATTTAAAACATTTTTAAATATGAATATTTACCTTATATTTGTATTTTTAAACTCAAGATGACCCAGCCAAACATTAATATTTTATAATGCTAAAAAATTTCTGACCCCCAAGAGAATATATGGTATAATTTTACAAATTATTCAGTTTATAACTTAAAACCTTATTGTCATCTTATGTCTCCCAGAGTACGTGCATATATACGCACACATACATGCATACAAAAATGTTTATATACGTAATTTAGGGCTGATAACATTTGAAACTTTTTGGAAAGATGAAAGAAAACTACTAAGAAACTCAAATGTGCATATACATATACATTTGGTTTTTTAATATATGTATACCAGAGTATAACACATTTATGTATATATCAGAGTCTAATCAGAGTATAACTCTGATTTCTGTGAATCTTGTTGACTTTATAGACCATACTTTTAAAGTCTGAATCATGACTTTAAAAACTTACAGGATGAATTCCTTCATGCAGCTGATTTTTGATGATTTCACAAGGACAAACTTTAGTTATTTGAAATTCATCACTAACAGTTTCCCAAAGATACATAAATAGTATAGTGCAGCACTGAATTCACTTAAAATTAACTAATCACAAAATCATATCATTATGAAATACATGTCATAAAATGACATACCATGTTTACCTTAAATCAAGCATGGGCAGCCACAGTCACTAAAGGTGGTCATTTTGTGAAATAAAAATGAGATTTAAAGGTAAATATTCTTGTTTATTCCAGTGGTTCAAAAAGAATAGCAAGAATGTGAGTCTGTAAATGTATAAACTTTTGTAAGTTTAAGTGAGAAGTTAAGACAAAAATAATATAAGTATATTTTTAAAAATCAGGCAAAAAATTGTTTCTATAAGATAGTTAGAATTGTGATTATGTTATGTTAAAACATTGGCAAAATGTGGGCCGGGTACAGTGGCTCATGCCTATAATCCCAGCACTCTGGGAGGCCAAGGCGGGTGGATCACGAGGTCAAGAGATCGAGACCATCCTGGTCAACATGGTGAAACCCCGTCTCTACTAAAAATACAAAAAATTAGCTGGGCATGGTGGCACGTGCCTGTAATCCAAGCTACTAGGAAGGCTGAGGCAGGAGAAATGCTTGAACCTGGGAGGCGGAGGTTGCGGTGAGCCGAGATTGTGCCATTGCACTCCAGCCTGGGTAACAAGAGCGAAATTCCGTCTCAAAAAAAAAAAATTGGCAAAATGTAAACAAAATAAAGAGAATAAAAAGTATGAAATTAAGTGATTTAAAATGGTGAAACTCCTATTTGTTAGAGAAATATTACGACTCCATGGTATATCAATTCAATAAATGTTACTAAAAATTTAGCTATGCATAAGAAGAGAAACAAGGTATAATCCCAGCATATTACATGAGACAAAATTCTCTAATAGAGATAGGTTTACCATATTATTCCACCCTCATGCTATAAATAAAGACATACCCAAGGCTGGGTAATTTATAAAGAAAGATGTTTAATTGATTCACAGTTCAGCAAGGTTGAGGAGGACTCAGGAAGCTTACAATCATGGGCAAAGAGGAAACAAACACATCCTTTTTCACATGGTGACATGAAGGAGAAATGCTGAGCAAAGGGGTAAAAGCCTCTTATAAAACCACCAGACCTTATGAGAACTCACTCACTATCACAAGAACAGCATAGAGGTAACAGCACCCATAATTAATTTATTTCCCACCAGGTCTCTCCCACAACACATTTGGCTTAATTATGGTAAACACAAGTGAAGATGAGATTAAGGTGGGGACACAGAGCCAAATCATATCATTCTACCCCCGACTCCTCCCAAATCTTATGTTCTCACATTTTAAAACACAATCATTTCTTTCAAATAGTCCTCAAAAGTCTCAGTTCATTTCATCATTAGCCCAAAAGTCCAACTCCAAAGCCCAACCAGAGACAAGAAAAGTCCCTTCTGTCTATGAGGCTGTAAAGTCAAAAGCAAGTTGTTCTTCCTAGATACAATGGGGTTACAGGCATTGGGTAAATACACCCATTCCAAATGGGGGAAGTTGACAAGAACAAAGGGGCTATAATTCCCACGTAAGTCCAAAATCCAGCAGGGCAGTCAAATCTTAAAGCTCTGAAATAATCTCCTTTGACTCCATGTCTCACATCCAGGTTACACTGATACAAGAGGTGGGCCTATATGGTCTTGGGCAGCTCCACCCTTGTAGGCTTGCAGAGTACATCTTCTCTCCTGGCTACCTTCATGGGCTGGTGTTGAGTGCCTGTGGGTTTTCCAGGTGCACAGTGCAAGCTGTGATAGTCAATCTACCATTCTGGGGTCTGGAGAACAGTGGCCCTCTTCTCACAACTCCACCAAACAATGCCCCAATGGGGACTCGTATTGGGGTGCCCACCACACATTTCCCTTCCACACTGCCCTGGTAGAAGTTCTCCATGATGGCTCCACCCCTATAGCAAACTTCTGCCTGGACATTCAGGTGTTTCCATACATCCTTTGAAACCTAGGTGGAGGTTCCCAAACCTCAATTCTTGACTTGTGTGCACCACCAGGCTCAATGCCACATGGACGCTTCCAAGAGGTTTGTAACCTCTGAAGCCATAGACTGAGCTAAACCTTGGCTCCTTTTAGCCACAGCTAAAGCAGGTGGGATCCAGGGCTCCAATTCCCTAGGCTGCACATAGCTAGCAGGCCTTGGACCTGGCCCATGAAACCATTTTATCCTTCTATGACTCTAGGTGTGTGATGGAAGGGGCTGACATTAAGACTTCTGACATGCCCTGGAGACATTTTTCCCAATTGTCTTGGTGACTAAAACTTGAGTCCTCATTACTTATGCCAATTTCTGCAGCCAGCTTGAATTACTTCCCAGAAAAATTGGTTTTCCTTTTCTGTCACATTGTCAGGCTGTAATTGTCCAGACGTTTATGCTCTGCTTTCTCTTGAATGCCTTGCCACTAAGAAATTGCTTCTACCAGATATAAATCATCTCTCTCAAGTTCAAAGTTTCACAGATCTCTAGGGCAGTGGCAAAATTTCACCAGTCTCTTCATTAAAACATAGCAAGAGTCACCTTTCTTCCAGTTTCCAACAAGTTCCTCATCTTCATCTGAGACCACCTCAGCCTGGACTTTATTGTCCATATCACTATCAGCATTTTGATCAAAGCCATTCAAAAAGTCTCTTAGAAAGTTCAAACTTTTCCACATCTTCCTGTATTTTTCTGTCTTTTCTTGCAAACTTTTCATGTCCAGTTAAAGTTCCAAAGTTGCTTTCATATTTCTGGGTATCTCTACAAGAGTGTTCCACTACCCAGAACCAATTTACTGTATTTGTTCATTCTTATGCTGCTAATAAAGACATACCTGAGACTGGGTAATTTATAAAGGAAAGAGATTTAATTGACTCACAGTTCAGCATGGCTGGTGAGGCCTCAAGAAATTTACAATCATGGTGGAAGGGGAAGCAAACATGTCCTCTTCATGTGGCAGCAGGAAGGAGGAGTACCAAGCATAAGGGAGAAAAGCCCCTTGTAAAACCATCAGATCTCATGAGAACTCATTCACTATGATGAGAACAGCATGGAGGTAACCATCCCCTAGGTTCAATTACCTCCCACCAGGTTCCTCCCATGACCTATAGTGACTATGGGAACTACAGTTCAATATGAGTATTGGTGGGGATACAGCCAAAACACATCAATTTAGGAAATAAATGTTTAAAGAATAACTCTCAAATAACATCTACCAAATAGAATACTATTTTGTGATACAGTAGAATGGAAACTTAATAAAATGAAAGTACAAGGATTAAAATGAATATTAAAATGTGATATACACTTTAAATTTTTTTCTGAACAAGAAAAATAAAATGAAAAATATTAAAAATATAAGCAGGAGAAGGAGGAAGATGGTGTTCTAGAAGCAACTCACGATTGCAGCTCTCAGTCAAGATGCAGAGGGTGAGTTCACACCGCATTTCCAGATGGATCTTTATAGCCCACATAGCGGGGAAAAACCCAGGTGTAAGAGGGACGCAGGACGCAAGCACAGTGGTATCCACTGGTGTGGCCAGGCAGCCGACGCCGCAGCGCAGCGGCACAGCACACGAAACACACGGGTCTGGGCACCCTGTTAAACCGGCAATTTGAGACTTGGGAGGGCAGATTGCCATGTTCATCTGATTGAACGGATTTTGGACGGTGAACAAGACCAGGAGATTTCTGGGAGGTGAACTGTGAACCAGCGCAGCGGGTCGCTGCACGGGAAATCACACAGATCCCGGTGCCCTTTTGGCTGGCAGCTGAGGCACCCGGGAGAGAGTCAACCCTACAACTTAAAAAAAAAAGCAAAAAGGCTCGGGGGCAGGGAGCCAAGTGATCAGGCTCGACGGATCCCACCCCCACAGGGACAAGCAATACGGCGATTCAGAGCACCCGGGGTTGAGAGTTCCACTGCGGGAACAGCTGAACCCATGACTGTGCAGCTCAGTGGGGGAGGGGCATCCGCCATTGCCGAAAGTTTCTGCTCCTACTGAGGTACCTGCCCATTGCTGACGCAGTCAGCCATTGCCGAGGCAACCCACAATAACAGAGAGACTCCACCAACAGGGCAGAGCCCACATTAGCAGGGCAGAGCCTACATCAGTAGGGTGGAGCCCAAAACAGCAGGACAGAGCCCACAGCAAAAGGGCGAACCTCACGCCAGCAGGGCGGAGCCTCGGCAGCCAAATAGTGACTAGACTGCCTCCTAGCTGGGCAGGAAAGCGCAACAGATACTCACAAATAAAGCCCTAACTCTCTGAGACAGAGCATCTGAGGAAAAAAAGCAGTTTCATGAGTTCTGCCACAACAGACTTAAATGTATTTGCCTAGCAACACTGAATGAACAACGGAGCTCACAGCTCAGCACTTGAGCTCCTATAAAGTACAGATCATCTCCTCAAGCAGCTCCCTGACCCCCGTATACCCAAAGAATCACCTCAAAAAGGACTGATCAGACTGACATTTGGTAGTCATCATTCCGGGACAAA
>CM052649.1:26269394-26370186 GCA_028533165.1 Leontopithecus rosalia | reverse complement strand
AATCTGGAGAACATCATTCTCAGCAAATTGACACAAGAACAGAAAAGGAAATACCGTATATACTCAATCATAGGTGGGTGATGAACAATGAGAACACATGGACACAGGGAAGGGAGTACCACACACTGAGGTCTATTGGGGGAAATAGGGGAGGGACAGCGGGGGGTGGGGGGAGTGGGGGAGGGATGGCATGGGGAGAAATGCCAAATATGGGTGAAGGGGGCAGAAGGCAGCAAAACACACTGCCACGTGTGTACCTATGCAACTATCTTGCATGTTCTGCACATGTACCCCAAAACCTAAAATGCAATAAAAATAAAAAATAATAAAATAAAATAAAAATATAAGCAAACAATTAAGGGAAGAATTTCAAAGCATGTAACTAACCAAGAATTTTTAGACAAAATGTATTGCAGAATTTCTTCAAGGCAACAAGGTTAAAAGAAAAACACACACACAAAAAATGGATATTTCGATGGAGAATATAATCAAACACAAAATAAAGAATTCAAAATGCCCACTAATTATGTGAAAAGAGGTTGAATTTTACATACAATTCACTTACTCTCTGACAATACATAATGAAACAACTGTGAGAGTATCATTTCACTCCCATAATATTAATACACTGGTTCTTTAAAAAACAAACTTCATTTTTATAACATGCTGTATTTTTGCAAAATACAGTTTATTTTGTATTTTGACTACATTTTTTAGTTATGTGCTGCATTAATATTTTGGTCAGTGGCAGTCTGCATATATCACAGTGGTCCCATGAGATTATAAATTGAGCTGAAATATTTTCTCACATACTGACATAGCTGTTGCAATCTTATAGCGCAATGCATTACCTTTTCTATGTTTAGATAAGCTTAGATAAACAAATACTATTGTGTTACAATTGCCAATAGTATTCAGTATAAAAACATGGTATACAGGTTTGTAGCACAGGAGCAATATGTTATACTTGTATAGCATACTAGACTGTGACATCTAGATTTGTGTAAGTACATTCTATGATATTCTCATGACAAACTTGCTTAATGACATATATCTGAGAACATATTTCCTTTATAAAGCAATGCATGACTACATTTTAGATTTACTGAAAATCTGCAAATTGTTCAGAGTTTCTCTGTCAACCACACTCAGGTTCTTCTTTTATTAATCTCTTCCATTAGAATTGCACTTTTATTACAATGAATAAACCAATGTTTATACATTATTACCAACTAAAATCTGTACTCTATTTAGATTGCCCTAGTTATTTATGTAGTTATTTAGCTTCCTTTTTTTTTAATTCCAAGATCTCATCCAAGATGCTTTTCTCATAATTAAACTAAGTTTATTGGTTTGTAGGAGGAAGACCACAGAGAGTAAGTAAATTTTTATCAAAAGGTTTCAAAGATATATGCTATTTATGTCAAATCATTGTTAATGTTGACATGTTGACCTTGATTACCTATATATGGTAGTATATGTCAAGTTTCTCTACCCCAAAGGTAATATGTCCCCCTTTACATATGTACTGTTTGGAGAAACTTATTAAGCTCAGCTAACACATACAAAGTACAGTAAATTTTCACTTTTTTGAGGATGGAATATCTACACAAATTATTTGGAATTCTTGTACATGCAATATTTGTCTCTTTTTCTTATTTACATTTTCAATCATTTACATCATTACAGATTCATGAATATTTGTGTTATATTCTGGTTACAATCAATAATACTTTTGGGGGTTTTTTTCAAATTGTTCTGATTTACTGTGGGTATTAAAAGCTATTTCTTTTGGTTACTGTGTCCCTGATTATGACAAGGCTTTGGTGTATTATCTTGCAGTACTTTTTTTAATAAGTCCTCACTCTCTGGTACTATAAGATACTCCAAAATAATCTTATGTATTTCCTACCCCAGTCTTACAAACAGCCATTTCCTTCAAGGAGTCCTTGAACCTTTTATTGTAGAATTGTATTACAAATCAAGATCTGGGTGCTATATCTTATGCATGATAACTGGAGGGTCCTTGCTTCCAGGTCCTCTCTGATGAAACAGCTATTAAATATATGTGTATTCTATGAAATGTATAAATATAAATATGTGCATAAATATGTAACTGTCTGTAGCTATAGTTTACTACACATGAACTTACACTAATGTCTCCCACTCTAATCCAAAGCCACATGGATTTGCCTCACCACCCCTCTTACCTTTCTAAAGAGTCTCATTCCATCAGTGAGAAATCTGACTCCACCAAATATTTGCTTTATTGCTTATTTCCAGTATACATATATAGCAGTGTCAAAAATGTTAATCAATAACCTTGCAGGATACAACTTTATCAACTAGATTATGGTGCTTATTGAAATTTTCTTTTGCATTTAGTCTTATAAATTTCAACCATTTTCAGAGTTACTAGATCAACAGCTTTTGCCCCCAATGTCTTTTAATAAAGTTATTTTAT
This sequence comes from Leontopithecus rosalia, assembly GCA_028533165.1. Lineage (NCBI taxonomy): Eukaryota > Metazoa > Chordata > Mammalia > Primates > Cebidae > Leontopithecus > Leontopithecus rosalia. Next base: position 26,367,722 of record CM052649.1, on the reverse strand, counting down.
ACATCTGATATGCTGTTAAATCACTTTGTCACATTCTACATTTTATTCTATAATCCCCATAATCATTAATGTTTCTTAAATCTGCTTACAAAAATGTCCACTTTTTGTGTTGTGGAATGCAATTGATTTTGGCATGCATAGTGTCATGTTTCCACAATTACATTTTTATATGGAATAGAAGCAACAACAGAATACAGAAGAATCCCTGAATGTGCAGAAAGTAATGATACATTTAAAAAACAAATCTAAAGGGAAATTAAAAATCATATACATATATATATATTAAATAGCAAGCAATAAATCACAAGTTAAATTGGAATATATTCTTTTGCTGAAAGAGAATAAAAATACTATCTAATAAGATTTGTGAATGCAGCTGAAATGGAAAATTTATCATACAAAGAAATGTTCTGTTTCACCTATTTAACTCTTACCCTAGTCCCCAAACTCTGGCAACCACTGACTTTTCTATCATTGTAGCTTCATCATTCCAGAATGCCATATAATTGTAATCATACAGTATATGGCTTTTGCATACAACTTTTTATCACTTACAAATATGCATTCTAAGTTTCCTCCGTGATTGTTTATGTCTTGATAGCTCCTTATTCTTTATATCTAAATAGAAACCCATTCTAAGTGTGAAATATGTCCAACAGTTTATTTATCTATTGAAGGGCATTTTGGGTGCATTCTTTACACACAACTTGCTTCTAATTTGGGGCAGTTATGAATAAAGTTTCTATAAACATTTGTGTAAAACAAAACATGTTGACTTGTTAAATGTCAGTCCATTTCTGTATTTTTAATTATGTTTTATTGATCTACAAATCTATTCTTTAGCAAATACCATGCTGTCTTGATTAGCATACATCTATAACAAGTCTTAAAGTTGGATAGTATTAATTTTCCAACTTTCTTATTATGCTATATATTGTATGACTTTGACCTTTCCAAATTAATCTTAGAATCCATTAAGGAATGCATACTGATTCCTAAATAATTTTTTGAAGGAATTTTGGTTGGGGATACATTGAATCTGTAGAACAAACTGAGAACTGGCAGCTTAACAACACTGAGTCTTCTAATGTATGAACAGGGAATACATCTCCATTTATTTAGCTCTATAATTTAACTTCAATTGATTTTTATAGTTTTCTGCATGTTGACCCCACATATATTTAGAAAGATTTATATATTTCTTTACATTTTAAATATTATAAATAAAATTATTTTTTCCACTTTTATAATCAGGAGGCACATATGCAGGTTTGCTACAAAAGTACATTGTTTGATGCTTAAGTTTGGGGTATATGATTTAGTCAATTACCCAGATGATAAGCATAGTACCCAATAGGTAGTTTTTCAGCATTTGCCCCACTTCCTCTCATGCACCTCCAGAAGTCTCCAATGTCTGATGTTTTCACATTTATGTCAATGTGTACCCAATGTTTAGCTCCTACTTATACATAAGAATATATGGTATTTAGTTTTCTGTTTCTGGATTAGTTTATTTATAATAATGGCCTCCAGCTGCAACCATGTTGCTGTAAAGAATATAATTTCATTCTTTATTATGACTGCATAGTATTTCATGGTGTATATCTAACACATTTTCTTTATTTAATCTAGCATTGATAAACATCTAGGTTGATTCTATGCTTTTTCTACTGTGAGTAGCACTGCAATGAACATATGGGTGCAAATGTCCTTTGGTAGAACAATTGATTTTACTTTGAAAACCCAATAACTGGATTTCTGGGTCAAATGATTTGAGAAATATCTATAAAACCTACAGAATAGAAGATAATATTCTCAAATTCTGTATCCAACGAAGGTCTAATATCCAGAATCTATGAGGGGAACGTAAATCAAGCGTAAAACAAATTACCTCATTATAAAACAAGAAGACTTGAATATATACTTCTTGAAAGAAGATGTACAAGCAGCCAATAAACATAGAAAACATTGCTCATCATCACTATTAATCAGATAAATGCAAATCAAATCTCACCCAAGTCAGAATGACTTGTTAAAAGGTCAGAAAATAACAGGTGTTAGTGAAGTTGTAGACCAAAAGGGGCACTTACACACTGTCGGTGAGTTTAAATTCATGGTGTAAATTAGTCCAGCTACTTTGAAAACATTTTAAAATTTTAAATTTAATTTTTTAGTAAGATGTAAAATTTGAAATGATTTTTACATATTAGGCTTGTGTCCTGTGACCTTCTACATTAGTATATTGGTGAATGTTCTATATGAGTTTGAGATGAATAAATATTCTGTTGGTGTTGAGGATAGAGTATTCTACCAATATCAGTTAAACAAAATTGGTTGATAATGCTGTTCACTATCTCTACATCTTTATTGATTTTCTGCCTGTTTGGTTTATCAATTATTGAAAGAGGAAAATTAATTTTTTTTCTGTCAGTTACTGCCTCTTGTATGTTGACACTGTGTTGTTAGATGCACACAAGTTTAGGATTTCATATATCTTCTTGAAGAATGACCCCTTTATCATTATGTGGTATCCCTTTATTAGTCCTCAAAATATTTTTATTTGAAATTCCAATTAGGTTGAAATTAAAATAGTAACTGCAGAATTTTTTTCAATGATGTTAGCATGGTATACCTTTTCCACCTTTCCTTCAAACTACTAGGTTCCATATTAAAGGTATATTTCTTGTAGACAACATATAGTTGGGATGTGTTTTTATAAACATCCCGACAGTCTCTACCCTAGAATTAGTGTATTGCTACTCTCTCCATTTACAGTTACTTTTAATACAGTTAAGCTAAACATTTCTTAGCCCTTGTTTGTAATCATGTTTTACTTTTTGCATTTCTCTGTTTCTTTTTACTTCTTCCCCTTTGTTCATCCTCTTTGTTGTTGTTTTTATTTACCATTTTAGGTTATTGAATTTTTCTCTCATCTCTTGTCATATTAACTATATCTCCCTCTATTGTCTTTAAATGTTTGTCCTACAGTTTTTAATACACATTATTAACTAATGTACTCTAACTTCAAATATCACTACACCATTTCACATATAATATAGCTATCTTTGAGTGTTATAAATTTTTCCTCTCATATCTTATAACACTGTTTTAATTGATTTCACTTATTCATAGGTTATAATTACCCAGCACACTGTTATCCTTATTACTTTGAACAGAGTTATTTGTTAGAACAATTAAAATAAATATTAAAATATATTTTATTTATATTTATTCCCTCTGATGCTCTTTATGTAAATGTAAGTTTCTGATCTATGTTATTTTTCTCCTTTCTAAAGATTTTAAAACATCTTTAAAAGAAATTTCTGCTGATAATGTATTTTCTCTGTTCTGAAGAAATATTTTTTTTCTCCTCACCTTTGAAGGATATTACAGCTATAAAATTCTACGTTGCTGGTTATTTTCTTTGAATACTTTACTCCATGGTTTTCATATTTGTATAATTTCAGACAAAAAGTCAACTGTCATTATTTCCTGGTTTATCTGAAGTGAGCATAATGAGGCATATATACATAGTTAAATGGTATTTATAAATAATAAAGCATATAGTTTAATTAAAACAAAACAAAAGCCTTTGGAACAAAGGATAATGCATTGATTCCACGTTTCAGAATTGATGTAATCTACAACATACTCTCATCAACTCTTTCTCACAGAGGCACTGTTTTGTCAACTTATTCCCTTTGACATCTGGTTTTAAATAAGTTTTCGTGAATGAAAGTTACTGATGAGGGATTAGAATTTAGTAGCTAAAGAGAGAAAGGCATATTTATAATATTTTATTCATAAGAGATTTAAACAAACAAAATAATTATGTTATTTTGTTATATATGATAAGATCAGTTAATTTCTGATTAAACATGAAAAATTATTTTAATCATATTATTGTTACTACTCTTCTTTCATTTTCTATTCCTCCTCCTCTACTTTCTCTTCTTCTCCACTTCACTACTCCTTTTTCTTCCTTGGTTTCTTCTTTTACTTCTGTATTTTATTTCTGTCTTTTCCCATTGTTTCCCCTAGTTTATAAGGGTGAGTTGATTTCCTTGCTGGTCTTCCTTCAAGTCGAGAATGAAAGACCAGAAGAAATCAGAATTTGGGAAACTATTTTTTAGCATTGTTTATACCAAATAGTATACAATCAAACTATTTCTAGAAGCTATTATAACTACAAATTTTGTTCTATTGTCATCTTCTCTGCAACTATATCTTTAGTCATATCAAAGACAACAATCTAATATATACAATGAAATACAGAAAAAAACAACTATAACTTGCAATTAAACAGTTAACAGTATTCTACTTCCATTGTAGCATAGTAAAAAAAAATTACTACTCAAATACACATCTTTAAGAAGATATGCAGAAATGTAGGGAAGAATGGAATCAAATAACATTGATTATGATAGAACATCCAATATTATCTTAATATTGACTCTAAAGTATTTTTTCTTATTTAAATAATTGAGGAAGAAAGTCTTAGGGAAAGTATGCTTATAAATTGCATAAGTTCTTGAATTCTGACAAAATATTTTTGACTTTTTAACACAGGTATATTATAGAAACCCATACACTGATTTCTAATATAATTGTTTGTGTGCATGTACAATTCTTATAGTATTTTTCTGGAAAATTGTGCATATGGGAAGTCATATTGTATAGAAATAAAGAATACTGTCTCTGAGGTCAAACTGCCTGAATTTAAAACCTATCTAAGTTAGTGAAAGTGTGATCATGTATAAGGAACTTAGTCTCTAACTTCTTAGGTAAGACCATAAACTTAAAATAATAATACTAACATCAAACATGTTTATGAGCCTTAACTTATATATATTAAAAATTATTTAACATATTGAATTTATTAAGTATTGAATATATGTTAGTTATTACATGATGGCAAAAAATAGTTTATGCAATTTCAGCATATATGATCCATACCTACCATAATATATCTTAACATCAAATAAATGTATATTTGGGTTTATTCATTTGCTTTTTATCTTTCCTAAAAATAATTGGAATTCAATATTAATAAAAAACATATGAATTAAAACTGAAAATCAAGATAAAATATTTGGATCCTTACCATTAAGTTATTTAAATAATTAGAGATAATAGAATGCTAATGGTCACAATCACATAATCATGATCACAGAAACTGACTAGACTTTAATTTCTAAATTGTTCATAGAAAGTTTCCATTAATTTTAATATGTTTTACCTCTTGTGATTCTATTGTAAATCAATATTTTTCATAGCTGTTTAGTATTTTTATTGGTATGGTAAGATTCGGATATAAAAGTCAACATTTCAAGAGAAGAAAGAAGAGATAAAGTTTTCAGGTTTTGCCCTTAGCACTGTACTATTTTCTTTCTACAATGTTTCTGTTGAAAATCTAATTGACTGCCGTTATTTTAACTTTCTCAATTTTGAGTATGCCTTAGTTCTGCATTAACTTTTCTGTTTAACTGGACTCAGCATTTTCAACTGTTGCTGGTTTATTTCTCCATGTAAAATACTTCCATTTAAAATACTCTCTAGAAAAAGAGAACTAAATCATAAATATATTCTATGATTAGTTATAGACAAAGAAAAATGAGTCTCTTAGAATTTATGTGATATATCTTAAGGCACAGATTCAGTAACTAGAAATGCAAAGGCTAAAACATATATTTGCAATATAAATCCACTGCCCTTTGTATGTGGTATTCTTATACATAAATGTATTCTAATGCATAACACTGTTATAATAATTCAGTTTTATTATGTCACTGTACTTATATCAATATGCATAACATGCACAATCGGTGTTCTGTTCAGATTTAATTTATTTTATTTGCTCTTTCCAACACTGTATATATGGAGAAAGCCCCTTACACTAAGTTATCTGAATGAACTGCTCTACATTATGCTTTGATGAAGGCATTATTGCTTTGTGTCTCTTTAGGGTATTGCAGATTCAAAAATATAAACCTTATTAACATAAAACAGCTCCCTGAAGAAATGTCTTACGTGGAATCCAATGTTTATAAACATTTATGGCCCTATCCATCTAAAAGCTGCTCATTAGTTAGCAATAAATCAGCATGATTTGCATTTATATACACTATTTTTCTTTAGTGGCCATGCCGCAATACATGCATGTGCACACGCATGCACACACACACACACATCTATATGTATATTAATACATATAGATTAATACATATTAATACACACACATCCTATGTATGTATTATCCTATGTATTAATACATAGGATGTGGAATAATACTAGTCTGCAATGCCTTTTTCTAAGTTAAAAAAATCCCCTATCAAGTTTATTTTTTGTATATTTATTTTCATATTCAATTGATGACAATTTCTATAGTGGTCCATACCTAAGATTTCTTTTATCTTAACTTTTAGGTATTACCTTGATGTTGAAAAAAGACTTACTATGATAATTCCAATCCTGAATAGCGATATTTCATATCTCCTAACTAGGCTGAATGAGTTTCAGTTATAACATAAAAAGAGACATCAGGGTTTTATATTAACATATGTCTTTATTAATTTATCAAATATATGTGAAAATATATACAATATGATCTAGTTTCACTAGTTTATTCACTTATCTACCAAATATTAATTAAGCTCCCTAATGTCATATTTCTAACTCTTTATATTAAAGACAATTTGAAAGAAAAAAATTGAATTAAATGGAAAAAGTAAGTCAAAACTTAGTAAACAGATACAGAGGCCTTGTATAAGAAAAGACTAGCACCACCCAAGAACTGTAACAGGTAAGGTGTAGGTTATTATCTCAACAACTTTTCTTCACACCACAAAGAATAAGGCACTACTTTTAGAAAACACTGTTCGCCTATATAAAGAGGAATGTAATAGAAAGAAAAGGGAGCTCTAGACTTCTGATAGAGGCTGGTTGAGGATGGGAGCCCTCACAGTGATAATCTTGATTTAGCAAATGAGATCAAACTTAAGAAAATCAAGGGCAAGCTTGTTATATGCTCTGCACATAGACAATCACAAATATATCAGAAGCAACTTAACTAAATGAGTAAAAATACAGTGTTCTGTGATTGAGAAATTGTCCAGTGCAAATGCTTAATTTTTCTCAAATAATTTTATATATGAAATCATATTTACATTAAAATTCCAATAAAATTACTAAGCACCATTTTACTTGAAAGCACAGGGTCTTTGAGATTATATAAACTTAGTTTAAAATATCAGTTCACTTGTTAATTGAGCTATGTACCCTTGCACATTTTGACTGATTTTTCTGATCCAATATCTTACTTTGGGCCAATAATATTATCTCTTTTAATGATGAAGGTGAGAAAACGAGAGCACACATATAAAATAGCCACTGTAGTGTTTGACACTCGGGAGGTGCTTTCTGAATGCTTATTTTGCCTGTTTCTTTATAAACTCAATGACTGAGAGACCTATTGGATGAGCAAAATCTGTGCTCTTTCTTAAGAACTGTCACTGGGAAGTATTTGCCCAAATAGAGACTATGTTCTCCAGACCAATCTGTATGTACATAAGTCCATGTTAATAGTTCTTACACATGAAATATTAATAATGTGATGTGTTTCTTCAGAATAGGATAGCATGCTGAATTTCAAGTTACTTTACCAACATGTAATGAGATTAGAAGTCATCACTTCCATTTTTATGACACACAAAAAAAACTAAAAAAGTAAAACAAAACAAAAACAAAAACAAAATCTGTGGGACTCATCAGAAAGTTGACCTGCAGAGCAGACTACAATCCTGAAATCTGGAGAGAAAGGTGAATATAAAAGTTACGCCAATATCTATTTACTTGAAACAGAAGCTGGTGGAGTCACAAACTGTAAAATATATTGAAATGCTAATAGTGTAATAATATTGAGGCTGAATATAGACCAACAATTAGAGAAACTCTAGGGGGCCATAGCCTTGTGGGTGAGTGGGAAAATACTTCTTTTGGTTTTACCTCAAGCTACCCCACCAGCATACCAGCATAGTACCAGGAAGAGTAAAAATGATTGTGTGTGTGTATGTATATATCTGTGTGTGTGTGTGCGTGTGGTGTGTCTGTGTGTGGTATACAGTGGGAGAAGAAGCAGGATTATAAAATATTTCCAGAAGTCTTTTCTCCAACAGAAAACCACTTTACCAGAACTTAATTTTACCTACAGGGAAGAACATGTATCAGACGTCTTTTCTCCAACAGAAAACCACTTTACCAGAACTTACTTTTGGTTTTTTGGTTTTTTGGTTTGTTTGTTTTTTTGAAACGGAGTTTCACTCTTGTTACCCAGGCTGGAGTGCAATGGCGCGATCTCGGCTCACCGCAACCTCCGCCTCCTGGGTTCAGGCATTTCTCCTGCCTCAGCCTCCCGAGTAGCTGGGATTACAGGCACGTGCTACCATGAACAGCTAATTTTTTGTATTTTGAGTAGAGACGGGATTTCACCATGTTGACCAGGATAGTCTCAATCTCTTGACCTCGTGATCCACCCGCCTCAGCCTCCCAAAGTACTGGGATTACAGGCATGAGCCACCATGCCCGGCCACCAGAACTTAATTTTATCTACAGGGAAGAGCATGTAAAACACTTAAGTGTCATTTAGCTTTCCAATCTCATATATGGTAAAAACAGTTATATCATGCTAATATTTGTAAAAAGAAAGCTTGAGAAGCTATATTATTTTCAGAAAAAGCAGACTTCAGAAAAAGACAAATCATAAGGGACAAAAGGAGCACTGCATAATTATTAATAGGTAAATTCTTCAAGAAGATATAACTATCTTCATTATGTACCCACTTAATAATACAGCATCAAGAAATGTAAAGCAAAACCTGATAGAACTTCAAGGAAAAATAGACAAATATATTACTCTATTTGGAGGTTTGAACACTCTTCTATTAGGAACTGACAAATTCAGCAGCAGAAACTGTATGAAAATAGGTAAACTGAAGAGCAGGAGCAGTCAACTGAATCTAATAGACATTTATAAAATACTTTATTCAAAATAGTAGAACACATTCTTTGCAACATAAGACATTCACTATGATAGACCAAATTCTGGGCCATGTAACACATTCAGACAAATTTAAATAATAAAAATTATACAACGTATAGTCACAGACAATTCAGGACAATTTTCTAGGTGGCCTGATACTGACATATTTCTATCTTTTCCTACTATTACTTGAAGTTCTCAAGAATAACTGAGGAATAATGCTAACAATGCAATATCCTGAGATAAGAAAGAACTAGCCAGAATAGGCCAAGCTCTGTTCCAGTCCCTTTTAGAAACAACATATTCTTCAGTGTTTTAGCCCAGGGTGTCCACTGCCCGCCAGGTTCTACAACCCAGGGTACACAGCTTTCTAGGTTCCTTCAGCTGTAGTGCAGATGCAGCATATGCAGACACAATTCCACCTGCCCTGAACAGCTTTCCTGAAACTTGAGGGAATGGCTTCTCCTGAATGCTAGACTTCTGTTGTCTCTTATTCTCATGTGTAAATAATACACTCATGTTGTATAATTTCTGTCTTACTGGACTTGGGCAAGTAGTAAAAGTGCAATTCAAGACGAGATGAAGTGGGTTAAAATAGTAACCAGTACACAGTGAATCTACTAACAGACCACAATGCAATTAAACCAGAATTCAATCATAGGAAGATAGCAGGAGAACCTCACGATATTAGATTAAACAACACACTTCTAAATAACACATGGATCATAGAAGTCTCATAAAAAATTAAAAACAATATTTTGGTCCATCTCTACTACTCTGTCTTACCAGCTTTAAGAGTTCTGACATAGCTCTGTCGCATTCTCTGTCATCCTTGTGCTACAGGTATACTGGGATTTCTGTAGGAAGGATGCTGGGTTACCCCAGAATCCAGGAAATGTCTTGCCTCCTTTGAACTTTTAAAAATGAGTATTGAAAAATTAGGGCAAAGATAACTAACTAGATGCAGCCAGGAAATGCTGCTTCCACTGAAAAATAACAAAATGCTGAGTAAACCAGCATACTTTAAGCATATCTCTGGAGATAAAACACCAAGTGTCAATAGTGAGGCAACACAGTGACTGAGGCTGAAGAGAGAGAAAGCTGGAAGCCCTGCACAGATATGCAAAATGCTAGGAATATTTCCTGGTCCTGAATGGCTCCTAGAGAAAGGAACATGGTTGTGAACATGTGGAAATACAAAAACAGGTGTGTGGCTTAGTAAGAGACAATGCCAGCCTCTACTCTTAAGGAGCATCTACTGTATTGAAATCCAAATTAATATATATTCCTAGGAAACCAAGGGCAACAGATTAGTCAAAAATAAAGATCTTGTACATAGCCTTGGCCATATGAAATCATCCAACAATGAAGCCAATTGACTATATTTTATTTACACCATCTTTAAAGATAAACAAGCCCTCTCAGATGAGAAAACAATCAGTGCAAAAACTGGAAATTCAAAGCACCAGAGTGTCCCCATGCCTCTAAACCAGTCCACTAGCTCCTCAACAATGGTTCTTAATCAGAGTGAAATTAATGAAATGACAGATATACAATGCAGAATCTGGATGGCAAGGAAGATCATCAAGATTCAGGAGACAGTTAAAACCCAAACTAAGAAATATAAATAATTCTGTAAAATAATGCAGGAGCTGAAGGATGACATAGCCATTTTTAAAAAGAACAAAACTGAAATTCTAGAATTGAAATATGCATTACAAGAACTTCATAATAGAGTTGAAACAATATCAGAATAGACCAACCTGAAAAAAACAATCTTAGCACTTAAAGATCAACCCTTCAAGTCAACTCAATCATATAAAAATAAAGAAAAAGATATTTTTAAAATTGATTAAATCTCCAAGTAGAGATTATGTAAAGAGATCAAACCTATGACTTATTGATGTTCCTGAGGGAGAAGGAGAGTAATAAATTTTAAAAATGATATTTTAGGATATAATCCATAAAATTTTTTCTAATGTCATTAGAGAGGCTGACATACAAATTCAAAGAAATAGAACACTGGCAAGACTTTATACAAGAAAACCATTCCTGAAAAACATAGTCATCAGATGCACCAAATTCAATGCTAAAAACAAATCTTAAAGACAACTAGAAAGAAATGTCAAATAATGTTCAAAAGAAACCTGATCAGGCTAGCAATGGACCTCTCAGCAGAAACCTTACAAGCCAGAAGAGACTGGGGTCCTATTTTCTGAATCATTAAATTAAAAAAAATTCAATAAAGATTTTGATATCTCATCAATCTAAGCTTCATAAGTGAAAAAGAAATAATATTTTTTCTCAGAGAAGCAAATTCTGATGGAATTTGTTACAACTAGGTCAGTCTTACAATAGGTCCTTAAAGGCGTACCAAACATAAAACTGAAAAACAATGACACCTGCTACCACAAAAACACTGTTAGGCATGTAGAAGACAGGCACCATAAGCAAGCAGGTCTACATAACAACCTGGTAAGGACACAACGCTGAAACCAAAATCAACATACCAATACTAATCTTGAATGTAAATGGGCTGAACACCTCACTTAGAATTGAAATATATACACCCAAGATTAGAACAACCAGTAATTAATTCAGCATGCAAGAAACGTATTAATTCAGCATGCAAGAAACAACCAAATTAAAAAATGAGTAAATGATATCAACAGAAACTTCCATAAGGAAGACATACAAATGGCTAACCAAAAAAGTCCTCACCAAATATATGAAAAAATGTTCATCAGTTCAGCATAACTAATCATCAGAGAAATGAAAATCAAAACCACAATGAGATGTCATTTAACACCATTCAGAATGGCTATTGTTAAAAAGTCAAAAAATAACAGACAAAAATATTTTTTAAAAGATGAAAAATAATCTGCTGGCAAGATTGCAGAGTAAAAGGAATGCATATACACCATTGGTGGAAATGTAAATTAGTTCATCCACTGTGGAAGTCAGTTTGGAGAGTTCTCAAAAGAATTTAAAAGAGGGCTATCATTTGACCCACCAATTCCATTCCCAGAGAAATATAATTCTTTCTATGGAAAAGACACATTCTCTCTTATGTTCATCGCAGCGCTCTTTAAAATAACATAATATGTAATTAACAGGGGTACCTATTAAACATTGATTGGTAAATATAGACAATGGAATACTATTTACCCATTAAAAAAGAAAAAACATAATGCTCTTTGCAGAAATACGGATGCAGCTGGAGGCCATTATTCTAAGAGAATTAACACACCACAGATTACCAAATATCTCATGTCCTTACTTATATGTGGGAAATAAGTCTGAGTATGCATAGACATAATAAAAGACACTGAGGACTACCAGTGGAGATAAGTAAAAAGGAGACCACTGGGTTGTAGAACTACATTTTCAGTGTTATAGTCATTACCTGGGTGATGTTATCTGTACCCCAACCTTAGCATTATGCAATATACCCATGTAACATATTTGCATATGTACCCCTTGAATCTAAAATAAAAGATGAAACTATTTAAAAAACAAAACAAAAATCTGAACTAAACGAAGATAAAAATGCAACTTGTCAAAAGCTGTGGGATGCAGTTAAACCAATACTGAGAAGAAAATTTATAGCATTAAATGCGTGTATGAAATAAAAGATCTAAAATAAATAATCTAAGCTTCTAAATTAACAAAAGAAAGAATACGAATATGTCTACAGCCAGCAGAAGAAAATAAATAAATATTGCAGTAGTAATCAATGAATTTGAAAAGAGATCCATAGATGAAGTCAACGAAACAAAAAGCTGATTATTAGAAAAGAGAAAAAATTTTGACATATCTTTGCTAACCAAGTGAAAAAAAAAGCACAAATTACTAATATCACAATTTAAAAAGCAATCAGCATTTTGATGCAATGACATAAAAACCACAATGAAGAATACTATGAACAATTTTATGCCCTTACACTTGATAACTAAAAGAGACTGATATTTTGCAAGACACAAAGTACCAAAACTCATACAAAGATAATCTTACAAAGGAAAAACACACGGAATGATAGTTAATCTGAATAAGAATGTATCTATTCATTAAATCAAATCAATTAGTAGTAAACTTGTACAAAATAGAGCTCCAGATCCGAATAATTTTACTTGTGAATTCGAACAAGCATTTAAAAATAAATAATTCTTCCTGGTGTGGTGGCTCATACCTGTAATTCCAGCACTTCAGAAGGCCAGGGCAGGAGGATCCCTTGAACTCAGGAGTTCAAGACAAGGCTGGGCAACAGAGCAAGACCTCATCTCTAAAATAAAATAAAATGAATCATCCCAATTATCTTCACACTTTATCAGAAAATAAAAAGAAAGGAAACATACTGTCACTCATTCTATGAAGATATCATCAGCCCAATGCCCAAACCAGACAAAGACATTACAGAAATGGAAAATTATAGACCAACATTTCTCATTAACATAGATGCAACAATTCTTAAAAATATTTGCAAATAGAATCCAGCAATGTACAAAAATGATCATGTATGCAAAGCTATTCCATCAGTCAAAAATCAGTTAATGTTATCAATCATATCAGCAAGCTAAATAAGAAAAAAATATGATAATATCAACACAGAAATAGCAATTAACAAACTCTAAGCCCATTTATAAGAAAAGAAATCCTCAGCCAATTAGGAATAAAGAGAACTTCTAATACTTGATTATAAACATCTACAAAAACAAAACAAAACAAAACTACTGCTATGGTCATACTTAATGGTTAGAAACTAGGTGCCCTTCCCTCGAGAATGGGAGCAAAAAGTATGTTCTCTCTAACTACTCCATTCAATGGCCTTCTGGAAATTCTAGTTAATGTGATGAGACAAATAAAGAAAATAAAAGTTATACATATTGGGAAATTAAAAAAATATAAAGCTGCCAATGTTCATAGATGACATGTTTACCTATGTAGAAATCCCAATAAATCACAAACAAAAGCAATGACAAATGTGGCACTAATGAGAGTTTATAGCAGGATTCCAGATCACAAGGTTGATATAAAAAATAAAGTTGTTTTCTTACATATAAGAATTGAAGATTAGATATTGATACGGTTTGGCTGTATCCCCACCCAAATCTCAAATCTCATCTTTAATTGTAGCTCCCATAATTCCCACATGTTGTGGAGAGACCCAGTGGGAGATAGTTGAATCATGGGGCAGTTTCTCCCATACAGTTATGGTAGTAAGTATCACAAGATCTGATGTTTTTATTAGGGATTTCCACTTTCTCTTGACTCTCATTTTCTCTTTGCCTGCTGCCATGTCAGACATTCCTTTTGCCTTCCACCATGATTGTGACGCCACCACAGCCACATGGAACTGTGAGTCCATTACATCTCTTTTTCTTTATAAATTACCCAGTCTTGGATATGTCTTTATCAGCAGCATGAGAATGGACTAATACAGATATCGAAGTTAAAACACATGATAATTTAAATTATCACCAAAAAAGAGTGAAATATGCAGTTAATTCGTATAAGATATATATATATATATATATATATATATATATATATATCTGAGAAAAATGAAAAGCTGAATAAATAAATGATGAAATAAATAAATGGAGAAACATGTCATGCTCATGTATAGGCAGACACAATATTGTTGAAATGTCACTTTCTCCTAATTTGATCTGTATATTCATTGCAATCTTATTTAAAATCTTTGCAAGTTACTTTGTAAACATTGATAAACTGATTCTAAAGTTTTCATAGAAAGACAAAAGACCCAAAATAACCAATACAATAACAAAGAAGTCCAAAGACCAAAACTATTCAACTTAAAGACTTAATATATTGTTGTAATATATGTATAAACATATAATAACCAAGACTGCAGAATCTTAGCAAAATAGTAGAAAAGTAGACTAATAGAAGAGAATAAAGCCAAAACTGGATGCACGCAAATATAGTCAACTGATCTTTGGTAAAGGAGCAAAGGCAAGTCAATGAAGAAAGGATAGTTCTTTGAATAAAGTGCTGGAACAAACTAAGCATCCATGTGCAAAAAGAAAAAGGAAAAAAATTATTTAGACTCAGATCACAGAACTTTCACAAAACTTAACTGAAAGCAAATCACAGGTCTAAATGTAAAAATGCAAACGATATAGATTTACAAAAGATTACATAGTAGAAAATCTCAGATTTCTGTTTATAACATTATAGATATAATACTACAGGCATCATCCATAAAAGATAAAAATGATCAGTTGAACTTTTATTAAAATTATTAAAATTAAACATTTCTGCTCTGTTAAAGACACTGTTAAGAGAATGTAGATATGAGCTACAAACATAGAGGAAATGTTTGTGACACACATACTGAAAAATGCTTATTTTTAAATATACGAAATTTTCTTGAAATTTAACCATAAAACACAAACAACCCAATAAAAAATGGGAAAAAAATCTGAACAGACTCTTTACCAAAGAAGGCATTCACATGACAAATGAGTATATATTTGTAAAAGTTCAACAACATGTGTTACTAGGAAATTACAAGCTAAAGCACAAATCAGATGTTACTAAACATCTCTAAGAAACCTAAAATTAAAGACAGAACAAAACTGACAATGCAATTGTAGGGAAATATGCAGATCAACAGGAGCTCTAATTCCTTTCTAGTGGGAATGTAAAATGGTGTAGACAATTTGGAATATTTGGTAAGAAATGTCTTTAAAAATAAACATAGTCTTACCATGCAATACAGCAATCAATCTGCTTGGCATTTACTCCACTGATTTTAAAACATATGTCCACAAGAAAATGTTCACTTTAATATTTATAGCAGACTTATCTGTAATAGCCAAAAATTAGAAACAACAAATATAACTTTCAATGAGTGAATGGATAAACACATTGTGCTTCAGTCAGACAATGAAATATTATTCAGCAATAAACAAAAGAGCTATCAACCCCCCAAAATATGAAGAAAACATAAATTCATATTGCTAGTGAAAGAAGCCAGTTTGAAAAGGCTACATATTGTATTAAGTGTGTGACATCATGGAAAAGACAAAATTATGGCAATGAAGAAAATATTAGTGGATTTCAGGGGTCTGAAAAGAGTGGGGGAAGCAAGACTAAATAAAGCACAGGGGATATCTGGGTGGTGAAATTATTTTTATAATACTAAAATTATGGATATATAACATGCACATGTAAAAACCATAGAATTATTTCACAAGACTGTGAACTTCAATGTAAACTATAAATTTTTATTACCAATAATGCAGCAATATGTGTCATTATCTGAAGATAGTAATAGCAGAAACATGTGTATGTGTGCACACATGTATGTTTGAGGGAGAAGTGTGAAAAAACTCTGTACTATCTGCTCTAATTTTTTTTTACAAGAATTGTTTAACAAACTAAAAAAGAAGTATACAATGATTACAGGCTGTTAAAAATTATACCAACCCTCCTTTTCTTGGCAGGGACCGAGCTTATGGTCCTGCTCCCTGTAATGTACAGAGGAAGAGGGAAAGGGCTCTGCCCCCTCAGCATTAGTCTTCGGTGCCGGTGGCTTCCCATCCTCTGGTACTATCCTCAAGCGCCAAGACACAGGGAAAGAAGGAAAGAAAAAAAAGAAAAGAAAAAAAAATTGTACCAAAGTAGAACTGGATTTTATATCATGGAGAATAAAATGATGATGATTTACTCTACATAACAGCCTCCAATCATTGTATATAGGGTATCCGGGGTTAATTTTTAGGATATTCGATTTTCCAATAGTTAAGGAATGATTCATATGCATAAGACAGAATGTGTAACTTGTCAGATCAACAGGATATCAGATTTTTCCATGGAAGATGCAGTGGTTAGTAGGTAAGTAGAATGCAAATATACTGGACCAAGATTTTTAAAAAATGGATAAAGAATCTAAATTAATGTAAAGGAAATAAATGTTAAACTTCAAGAAATAAATATTAATTGAGGATTTTAATAACAGTTGAACTTACAGTGTTATTATTTGAAGTGTGAGAAGATGTAAGCTATGGGAAAGGTAAGGCCAAATTTCGTATGCTGTGCTAAAGATTTGTGACTTTTGTAATCCCAGCACTTTGGGAGGCCAAGGCGGGTGGATCACCAGGTCAAGATATCGAGACCATCCTGGTCAACAAGATGAAACCCCATCTCTACTCAAAATACAAAAAATTAGCTGGGCATGGTGGTGCGTGCCTGTAATCCCAGCTACTCGGGAGGCTAAGGCAGGAGAATTGCCTGAACACAGGAGGCGAAGGTTGCGGTGAGCCGAGATCGCACCATTGCACTCCAGCCTGGGTAACAAGAGCGAAACTCCGTCTCAAAAAAAAAAAAAGATTTGTGACTTTATCCTGTACTGGGAGACAAGTCTATGCGCATCTTTTGCATTCCATGACATCTTACAAGAGAAATCAAACGTTGCTTTTGTGCTACATTGTGTTCCAAGTATGTATACAGAAGAATAGTGGCTACCAAAAAGATAGAAGAAACAGTCAGAGAGGGGTGAAATACAGGAGATATGGTAGGAAAAGCAACAAAGAAAAAAATGTTAAAAGTTTTTCAAAGTAGATTATTAACAGTGACAAATACTTTATAGATCAAGTAGCTTAAAAACTAAGTGAGCCAAACCATTTCAGTAATTAGGAAATCACTAGTGGTCAGAGTCATTTCAGTGGTAACTGGATTGAAGTAGGTTGAGAAGTAAGTTTGGAGTGAAAAACAGAAGGCAATACAACTTAGGGAATGTATTCTCTTCCCGGGTCCACAAGGTGACGTAGTTTCCAGAGCAGGAACTTCGCAGTGACATGCCCTACCTGCCTTCTCCCAGGTCTCCATCTAGGAGACTTAAGGGTGTTTGTTTAACTTTGGCACGCTCAGGAAAGGATCAAAGTTCAATTACTCCCGAGGAAGTTTAAAGGAACTCCTTTCATAGGCCCGGGGCTTAGAGAAGGTGGGAATTCCTCCCAGGTTAAAAGTCCTCTTCTTGAACACCCCCTTGCATTCCATACTTGGGTACCCTTCCACTACCTTTGTGGAAGCTTTCTCTTTCTCATCTTTTTCTCTCTCCTTTTTCTCTTTCTCTGCCTAAATAAATCGCTTTAGGCAAAAAGTTTTTGGAGACAGATATTTACTTATGAGCACACCACACCCGGCGTGGTCCCCTCTCCCATTCTTGGGTGAGAGATCAAGAGCCTGAAGTCCACTGGAGGGGGCAAGCTAAACCTCCCCTGCACCCCAAAACCCAGAAAGAAAACAATTAGAGCGATGCTTAAATAAAATTAGATAGGCTAGTCATTAAAGAAGGACCCATGTTGGAGGCAAATTTGTTTTAAGATGGAAAAAACTAGATCATGACTTTACGCTACAGCAAGAAAACCTTGAGAAATTTGGAAATATATGACAGGAGATCATCAATGGGTCAATACTTTGCAGAGACAGAGATTTCTGAAACTGGAAGGAAGAAAAAGTGGACATAAGTACAGAGTACAAGATATGCGGGTGTTTTCACATGAAATTGAGAAATTCTAGATGTAGAAACTAAGTTCAGCTAACAAGAGAACTAGGATAGTATTAGATGGGAAACTTGAGGACTATGTTGTGAAAAGTTGTCTTGTGATTTTGTGGTAAAGCTAAGTCACAATGATCCATGGCAATGACTAAAACCATTTTGTCCTTTGTATTCCAAAGACTCCCTGAATTGGCAATCATATTAGGGCAGTGGAGGAATAATATAAAATAGTCATTAAGGCGATTAAAGAATATTCTTACGCAGGAAGAAAAGAGAAATCAACATTAAGACTATTTCCTTAATCTTTTTTTTAACGCTAGTATTTTATAAATACATAAAAACCCTGTAGAAGAGTAAGAAAGGGTAACCACTTCTGAGAAAGGAGGCCCTGAAGGCACACAATTTTGATAAGTCCAGTTAATTGCCTAGAAGCTCCTCCAGGCCAAGAGCAATCAATCAGTGAACATTTGTGTAGAGATGGCAGTGCCAATTCCCTTTGGTTATAAAAGGTTTATTGGAATTGATTTAAATCTCTTTTCAGCTAAAAGCATGTATATATATGATTTACCTGGATTACTCTTTATATTATAGTTCTGTGTACTTTTCAGGTCTGTGTTCACTACTGAATTGTATCTACCTTAAGGCAAAGAGTAAGTGTTACTCATTCTTTCCTTTAGTCCGGAGCCATTCTCTCTATATATATAAAATGCATGCTCAGTGCCTAAAATTATATACACATTAGTTTTAAGAAGTGTTTGCTAAAGAAAAAGAAAAGGCATTGCACAAGGAAAAAGCACTCAATATTAAATAGTCATTATTTCTGCTTGAGAACAGAAAAGACAAAATTCCATTGAAGTGTGAGATTTAGTATAAGCCCTCCGGTAATCTACTTTCCACTTTCTAAAATAATTGAGATGAATCTGAGAGAGAGATCTTAAAGTGGCCCTGAAGGAGGTACAGCTTTGCCCTCTTTACAATGAAATACTGAAGTTTTTAGCCAATAGGGCATATACTACATGGAATGTATATAGAATTAAACATTCCTATAGTTGTCCTACAAGTCCATCATCATCTGAAACAAACAATAAAATAGCTGAAATGCAGTTCTTATGAGATATCAACGATCCTGCCTTTTTGAGCTATTACAAGTAATTAATGACATTATTTCTTCAATACTTTTTGTACAGTTTCTCACAATTCTGGAGGCTGGACATTCAAAAGCGATACACCGTGCTGGTAGTTTTGTTTTTCCTGAGGCTTCTCTCCCTGGCTTGCAGATGGCTGCCTTCTCCCCGTGTTTTCAAATGCGTGCGTGTGTGCGTGCGTGCGTGCGTGCCTGCCTGCCTGTGCATTCCTTGTGCCTCTATCTTCTTATGAGGGCACTGTGATTTAGGACTCCACTCTAAGGTCCACAGGGTAATTTAATCACTTCTTTGATGACCTTATCTCTAAATAGTCACATAGATTAGTGCTACCCTTATGACCTCATTTAGTCTTAATTACCTCTTTAAAGGCCTTATCTCCAAATATAGTTACAATTCTAGGTACCAGGAGTTGACACTTTACGGATTTCAGAGGACCGTGTCCCTCCAAAATCCATATATTGAAGTGTCAGCTTCAATATTAAATATTAAAATAATGTAATTATAACATTATTAATATTAGAAATAACGTTTTTATTTTTATAAGATTAAATTACATATTATTAAAATATACTAAATGATAATTTTATTATTATTCAAGTAGCTTAGCAAAATTAGCATTCTTTTTTTATAATCAGGTGATAAACTTTAGAGTTTTATTTAAATAGCAAGTTATTTGATTGTATATTCTTTTGTAAGAAATTACCTTGAAACTTAATGACTTGAAATCAAACTTGTTTTCTTCACAATTTTGCGTTTCAGGAACGTGAGAACAGTTTGGCTGAGCAGATACTCTTTGGTCCACGTTGAGTCAGTTGTTACTGGCCTGGCCTGAAGAGTTAACTTCTAGGAGAGCTGTTGTGGCCCGGCGCGGTGGCTCGCGCCTGTAATTCCAGCACTTTGGGAGCCGAGGCGGGCAGATGAGAGGTCAAGAAATTGAGACCATCCGGGCAAACATGGTGAAACCCCATCTCTACTAAAAAAATACAAAATTAGCTGGGCGTGGTGGCCCACGCCTGTATTCCCAGCTACTACGGAGGCTGAGGCAGGACAATTGCTTGAACCCGGGAGGCGGAGGTTGCATTGAGCCGAGATCACGCCAGTGCACTCCAGCCTGGCGCCTGGCGACAGAGCGAGACTCTGTCTCAAAACAAAACAAAAAAAAGAGCTGTTGAATACATAACCAGTCCCTTTGACCACTCTCTCTAAACCTCTCCAAGGATGTTTCAACCTCCATGGTCTTTTCACGTGACCTGAATTTTTTTCCGGTTCAGCAGCAGCTTGGCAAAGAGCCGGTGCAGGCACCTCGAGATGCAGGGCCCACTGCAGCAGCCCTGGTTCCTAGCTGTGCACAGTGGGCGACTCCGCGATTGCTCGCCCACACTCCCCTCACCGCTCTGCGCCTGGCTCGTCCTCAGCAGGTATGGGATCCAGGCCAGCAGCAGGAGCCGAACACAGCCTGCCGGGCCAGCCTAGTGGGTGGAACAAACCCAGTGGGTGAGAGCAATGCTCAGGCAGAAGGTGCCGCCAGCCACGTAGGTTTCAGCTGTGAAGCAAAACCCCAAGGATCCTGTTACATTACCAAACATTATTTATTTATCAGCAAAATTTAATCGTAAATCCATGTCCACAGAATATCCCATATGTCACACAAAATAACTTAAACAGCCACAGCCCCTGCCTTCTGGAATTTTACAATATAGAGCAGAAAACAGACTGCTACAAAGGCATTAAATAAAAACCAAAGCACTGAATGATTATATTCAGTGCCAGAAAATGAAATCATGCATGGCTTGCATGTCTTAATTACATTTTTATCAAACTTTAACTGACAAGTAGTAATAACCGTTAATCTCAAGTATAAATTTAACATATTTTATTTATCGCTGTAGTACAAAGGCTAGCAATCTACAAAATGCTCATAGTCCACAAAGCATGAGAGAAACCACAGGCTAGATAATAATTGAAATTATGGATTGGCTTTGTATGAGTAATTTTGTGTGTGTGTGAGACGGAGCCTTGCTCTGTCACCCGGCTAGAGTGCAGTGGCGCAATCTCGGCTCACTGCAAACTCTGCCTCCTGGGTTCAAGCAATTCTTCCTCCTTAGCCTCCCGAGTAGCTGGGACCACAGGCGCGTGCCACCCCACCCGGTTAATTTTTTTTTTTTTTTTTTTTTTGGTAGAGACGGGGTTTCACCGTGTTGGCCAGGATGGTCTCAATCTCTTGACCTCGTGATCCGCCCGCCTCTGCCTTCCAAAGTGCTGATATTACAGGCGTGAGCCACCGCACCATGCCCTGTATGAGTAATATTTTTATGTATCATTTTCTTAGTTATTAAAATATAGAAAAGTTGATGCGGGCATTGAAAACTTGGTAACACTTCATTTTGCATAGTGCAACTTGATCAAGTGTGGAATGAATATATTTTGGAGGGAATAAATATGTATATCAGTCCTGTATCAGAGATGTGTTTTGCAGATATTCTCCCAGTCTTTTCATTTCCTTAAATATTGCTTTTATTTCAATTTAATTATGGAAGAATTTTTTTGTTTGTTTTTTAAGGTAAGATACTGATATCCATAATTTATAATCTTTTATAATTTAGAGACAGCTAGCTTAAGTGTCAAGCAAAGTTAATTTTAGAAAGGCCAAACAACTCTTATTTTAGCATATATTCAAAGTAACAGAATGAAAATATTCCTATTTATTGGTGTCATATACAACGCAGAAAATTTCTAAATATTATTTCCATAAGATATGCACATACACAAATAGATCTATGTCACATGACTGTTTAGAATTCCTCTACCCTATGCCAGAGATCACAGTTTTAAAATATTTTTTCTCATATGATATGCTTATATAATAACAGAATATCTGAAATTTTTAAAAAATCCTACCATACATACGTGAGTTTTGTCTTCTAAAGGGAAAAACAATTGAATAACTGTCTGGATTGCTTGTTTTGACATCATGTCGACAAATTTCTCTATTTTTATCTGATGATTTTACATTGATTAAAATTGTTTTTCTGTAGCGAAATATAGCTCTTTTGTCATTAATTCTCTGCCTGAGTATTGCAATTTTGTTTTAGTTTGTTTTAGTGACATTTGATATATAGAAATGGGTTATTCAGTACTAAAATTGCTTTTAAATAAAGTAGATATACAATAACAGTATGGAAAAGATTTTTTTATCTGTAATAGAAAAAGTTCCATTGATTTAATTACATATTCCAAGTACAAATGCATATTTTTCATAAAAATGTGTTTTAAAGTTCTTGTATATAATACAATATTAGTCAATAAGAAATGATAGCTAAAATATGATACAGTTAATCATTCATGTGTATAACCTACTCTACAAACTGCCAGTCACAAGCCAACTAGTGTGGTAGGATTTTTCCTTTTTTCTTCCTTTTTAAATGCTATATTTGAAATGCTGTAGTCATGGAAAAGAAAACAAATGGCATGATGAAACTTCATGTACGCAAGTGTTATCAACCCTCTGCCAAACTTCTCCAGGTGCCATCCCAACCATTTCCTATGGTCCCCATTTTAGCACCAGATATTTTAACACAAAGTCTCAATAACATATCTTATATTAAAGGCAGTATCATATCCCCTTTAAAACGTATATGCATTGCTTTTAAATCCTTAATATTATTAAATAGCCAGTGTTCATATTTACTTGATTATGTAAATTTTTCAGTTCCTGATTTTTTTAGTTTCACAAAGTCATAAAGATAAAATTTTTACTTTCTGAGATCTTCCTACTTTTATCAGAATCTGACTTTGTCATTGGCTTTATTGTCCCTGTTTTGTTCCGTTTGCATTTCACTTTCAGCAGTTTCTATTTAGTGCAAAGTTTTATCCTCCAATGGTGCTTAGGTTAGTTATTTAGATTCTGAGACAGTTCAATTCCTGAAGACTTCCTATAATCCCCGGACAGTCAATGTATATTTTAGCTTATGATACTCTTGCTTAATCCCTGATGATGTTCTTAGATTTTTCTGCAGTATGTGTTCATAATATGTGGGCTTCCTGGATCCAAAGATTATGACATGTTTCTTTCCTCATTCTCTAGTGCAAACTCTTATATCAAGAGATTCTTAAGACTGTGGTAGCTGCTTCTTACCCATTCTTAAGACTGTGGTGGCTGGTTCTTAACCATTCATATTTTCAGGTTTATGCAAATATATTATTTTGCAATGTATTAGTTTTCTATTGTCACCTTAGTAAGTCTTCATCACAAATTAATCCCTTCTAGTCTGGAGTTCAGAAATCCAAAATCATTTCAGCTGGGCTAAAATGTAAAGATGTCAGCTGGGATGTGTCCTCCTGGAGACTCAGGGGAAGAACCTGTTTCCTTTCCTTCTGTTGTTTTTCTTGCCCTTCTGTAGGCTGCCTGCATTTCTTAAACTCATGATCTGTTTCTCACAAAACTGCAATATTTGGTCTCTTTGGTACATTTCCCATTTCTCAAATCTCCCTGCTGAACTGTTATAAAGTCACATGTGATTACATTTAGGACCTGTGATTGTTAATATTGAATGTCAACTTGATTTGATTGAAGGATGCAAGGTATTGGTCTTAGGTGTGTCTGTGAGGGTGTTGCCAAAGATTAACATCTGAGTCAGTGGACTGAGGAAGGCAGACCCACCCTTGATCTGGAAGGTGCAATCTAGTCAGATGCCAACGAATATAAAGCAAGCAGAAAAATGTGAAAAGGTGACACTGGCCTAGCTTCCAGCTACATCTGTCTCCTGCGCTGGATTTTTCCTGCCCTCAAATATCAGACTCCAGTTTCTTCAGTTTTGAGACTTCTATGGGCTCTCCTTGCTTCCCAAGCTTGCAGACAGCCTATTGTGGGACCTTGAGATTGTGTATCATTGTGTCAGTTAATGCTTAATAGGCTATATATATAGCCTTAATAGGCTATATATATATAATATATATATTATATAGCCTTAAAAGGCTATATATATATATAGCCTTAATAGGCTATCTATATATATATATAGCCTTTTAAGGCTATATATATATATAGATAGCCTTAATAGGCTATATAATATATATATTATATATATAGCCTATTAAGGCTATCTATATATATATAGCCTATTAAGGATATCTATATATATATAGCCTATTAAGGATATCTATATATATATATAGCCTATTAAGGATATCTATATATATATAGCCTATTAAGGCTATATATATGTATATATATCCTATTAAGGCGATATATATATAGCCTATTAAGGAGATATATATATAGCCTATTAAGGAGATATATATATAGCCTATTAAGGAGATATATATATATATACATAACCTATTAAGGATATATAAGTTCTGAGCCTATATAAGTTCTGTCCCTCTAGGGAACCCTGACTAGTACAGATTTTGGTACCAGGAATAGTTCCAGAGATACAGAATATTAAGGATGGAGTTCTTTCATTGGTTTTGGCATTTCTGGAATTGGCTGCTTAATACAACTAGACCCCCAAATGCTAAGCACTGTACTTCTAATAGTATAGGGAACACTGATAGTCCTTGACATGAACTGTTTAGAGAGTTATGCAAAAAAAAAAGTTTTGAAATCATGAAGTGTGCTTCCTCTTATGTTATTCTTTTTCACCAGTGGTTTGGCATTTTTTACATAAAACTAAGCCCAGTTTATGAATTTCTGCAAAATCTTTGATTTAAAGTGACAGATATACTACTCTTCCTTTCACTTGAACACTTAGATGCAATTATAGTTTAAATCATTGGCCAATTTTCAGTATTTTTTATCTCAAGAAATAAAGAGCCCCAGGAGAAGAAGACAGACTGGGGTGATGCGGCGGGTGATGGGGGGGTGCACGGAGGACAATGAGCAGGAGTCAACACACACAACATTTGTCAATAAAATTCTCCCTCTTATATGGGTATAGTTTTTGGTACCCCAAAATGATACAATTGAAGCATTAAAGATCATTGATTACGGATTGTAATGACGGAGAAAATAATAATTTTAAATGTTTGAAGTGTTGTGAGAATCACCAAAATCTGAACAGAAACATGAAGTGAGTCCATGCCGTTGAAAAAAAAAATGGCCTTAATATACTTGTTCAATACAAGGTTGCTACAAACTTTCAATGTGTAAAAAATGCAATATCTACACAGTGCAATAAAGTGAAACCTGTACAAGATTATATTATCTGTAATTAGATGTAGTTTTGCTTCTTCATTTCCACAATGTATGTTTTGATTTATTTTATTTTCTTACCTAACTGCCACTGCTAGAACCTCCAGTGTAAGATGGGATAAAGATGGTAAGAGCAAGTATCACAATTCTATTGGAAATCATTCCATTTTCACAATTAAATATCATGTTAACCTTGGTTTTTTAGTAGTCGACCTCGATCAAATTGAGAAAAATCCTTTTCCTTTCTAGTTTGGTGAGAGTTTTAATTATGTGTACATTCTGGATTTTGTCAAATGCTTTCACCACATCTATTGAGATAACCATGTAATTTTGTCCTTTACTGTATTTATACAGTATATTAAATTTATCAATTTTTCTGTTTATAAAACAATTTTACATTCCTGGTATAACTTCACATGATTATAGTATATAATCCTTTCTGTATGCTGCCGGATTTGTTTTGCTAGAACTTGTTGAGAATTTTGGTCTGTAGTCATAAGTTATATTGGTTTGTAGTTTTCTTGCAAAGGTTTTATTTTGTTTTAATCACAGAGTAACAATGGCTTCATGGAATTAGTTTGGTATTCCCTTCTCTTATATTTTGTAGAGGAATTTTTGAAGAATTGGTGTTAATTCCTCCTTAAACATTTGAGAGAATTAATAAATGAAGCCACTGAGACACGGACTTTTCTTTATGGGAAGTTTTTAAATTGATATGTATTTTAACTATTTATAGATTTGTTCGGATTTTTAATTTCTTTTAAGTCAGTTTTGGTTTTGTAATTTTGTAGTCTGCTTCTTGATACAACTTCTTTTTTGAAGTGAATTCCTAAATTAAATAGTGGTAATGCTTGTATAATTGTGTGGATATAATTTTTAAATAAACAATTATATACTTTAAAGGAAGAAATGTGGTATGTAAGTTGTATCTTAATAAAGTTTCTATTAAGTATTTAAATAATAACATATTACGTGAATTTAAAGTTGAAAACTTTATAAACTGTATTAACTTAGAGCATCTAGCATTACTAGGTTTATAAACTGTATTCCTTTATAAACTGTATAAACTTAAAGCATCTAGCATTACTAGGTTTACAATTATTGATCTAATTCTTGGAGATGTGAAATTACAAACAGTAAAAATTTTAAGATGGATAAATGTCTCAAGACTTTTTGCAAATTTGTAGTTTATGAATGTACCTTTGAAATGTACATTATGCATTTGCTTTTACTTCTTAACAACTGTAGAGGTCTTGGCAGTGAATCGTGTTTAAGAAGCTCTAAGATGTCTTCCCAAATTGTGAATGATTTACTTGTAAAAGAATGACATTTAACTATGCGCCTTTCAAGGGTCCTCAGTGTAAAATGAAACATAGTGTTCTTTGTTGATCTTACGTGATAACCCTGCGGAGATTAGTAAAAAATTATTATCTTTCTTGACTTTAAGAGGTATTTCTTATGTTAATGGTAAAGTGGAAGTAACATACTTCATATGGGTTATAAAAAATGTTAACCTTTTTTTTATCCTTAAGGAATTATAGTCAGTCATAAACTCTGTAAAAAGGATGAGATCATTATTTATATTGGGACCATTTCAAGATGAGAGAAGATATGAAAACAGGAATGTCAAGATTTTTTGAAAAGTTAACATTTAATGGCACACTTTTAAAAAGTATATATTAAGAAGTCAATATAAGTTTAATCAATTAAAAGCTAAATAAATTGTTCACATTTTTCTTGGAAAAAGGAAATGGAGGAATTATAATTTTTGTGGTTATAATACCATAATATGTAAAGGCACAAACATATACAAGATTTGGCCACTAATGAAGTTAAATAAAGTTATAAATTATAAGTGTTTATGTAAGTTTTAAACTTAAAAACATTTTAGTCCATATAGGATCTAATTTCATTTTATTTTATCAAATGGTACTAACAGTGCCATAAATTAATAATATGCTAGTCTTTTATTTTTAATTTAAAAAGCCATTCAGCTTTATTAAGATAAAATTGGTGAATCAAATTGTATATATTTAAAATATACCAAATGATGTTTTTATATATGTGTACATATATAAAATAATTATTGTGAAATAATTATCATAATCAAGCTAATTAACATATCCATCAATTTGCATAGCTAACTTTTTATGTATGTGGTGAGACAATTAAAAATCTACCCTCTCAGCAATTTCAAGTATATAATACAAAAACATGAAGGACAGTCATGGCTAGATGTGGTGGTTTATACTTATAATCTCAGAATTTTGGGAGGCCAGGGTGGAAGGATTCCTTGAGCCAAGAAGTTTCAGACCATCCTGGCAACATTGCCCTGTCTCTACAAAAAGAAAAAAAAAATTTCAATGTAGTCATTTTGCTATACGTTAGATCGCCATAGCTCATTTATCTTGCACAACTGAAACTAGTAACCTTTGACCAACATTTCCCCATTTCCTTCCTCTCCAGCTCCTGGGAGCCCCGTTCTACTCTTTGCTTGTTTCAGTTTGACTTTTTGGGCTCTACACACAGGTGAGATTATGCAGTATTGTCGTTTTTGCCTGGCTTATTTCATTTGGTTTAAAGTTCTAAGGTTTATCCTTGTCGCGGCAACAACAATCTACCACTTTTTTATTAATAACAATTGTAATAATTGTTAACGGAATCACTGTTATTACCATTATCAACAGAAGTATCTCTAATGTTTAGTATATCTTCTATTCCAGCTCAATTATACGTGCTTTGCTGTAGTAACATCTGATATTATAGGCCATAATTTTATAAAGAAAGAAGACTAAAAACAAAGTTTTACTTTTTTTCCTTTTATAAGAAAGAAAACTGGCCCTAGTTTTAGAGATGAGGAAAAGCAATGAAAAGGAAGTATAAGTAATTGATATAATTCCTCTCAGGTAGCACATATTGAAATTAGCATTGAGCATTCAAATACACAGGCTCTCATGTGGTAATTTGTCTTTTCACCATTTAACTTCTTTTAAAGCAAGTGTACGTCTTATAAACACATTGACCTGGAAAGGAAAATCAGAAATTCTGTATTTAATCTCAGCTCTTATTTCCTCTAGCTTTATGGTATGGGTTAATCAGTTCTTAATCTATAAATGCATGTACAGCACTGTTACTTTATAAATATATTCAGTTCATAAATTCAGGCTATGTTTCTCATTTTCTACAAAAACATTCCCAACATTTTCACTTCTATAATCTTACTGACTTGTGACATAACATATTTCATAAGCATCTATAGTGTCATAGACAAAACTAAATCTGAGACAAAATTAACAAAGGCTATGCATTCATAAAATTGCAGCAGGAGAACACATATGCATCACCTTTGTTTCAGAGGAGTTTAATGGTGTTAGAAAGGAGAGTCAATATTATAGAGTAAAGAGAGGAAATACCTAGACAGTCTCTTATTGGTAAGCACTCTCGTAGTGCTTGGAAGCAAAAGGTGTATTCAAATTGGTCTTCAGATATATTTGGCAATTCTTGGTTAACTGTAAAGGTCAAGTAAGCAGTTTTGAGGAATTTCAAAAGAGAAAGACTTGCTCAGTATTAATGCAGAATGTGTACTGTGACTGTTCATTTCTTAGAATAAGTGGGGGTCAATAGAATGCTTTTCTGTGGTCAAACTGCAATAATGGTCCTTAATTAGGGGAGAGGAGACCACCATGCCAGGCAGTTGCTCATTAGAAAGATTTTGACTGCCACCATGTGTGGTGGCTCATGCCTATAATCCAAGCACTTTGGGAGGAGAATGCAGGCTGATCACTTGAAGTCAGGAGTTCAAGACAGCCTGGCCAACATGGTAAAACCCTGTCTCTACCAAAAATTATAAAAATTTGCTGGGCACGGTGGTGTACACCTGTAATCCCAGCTACTTTGGAGGCTGAGGAAGGAGAATTGCTTGAAACCTGGAGGTGGAGGTTGCAGTGAGCCAAGATTGTACCACTGCATTCCACCCAGGGGGACAGAGTGAGACCCTATCCCTCACCGAGCAAAAAAAAAAGATTTTGATTGCAAATTTATAGAAATAGAATCATGAAAGGGCACTAATTTTAATAGCACACATTTAAAGTGAAAATTAAAATTAAATTAGGAGATAGTTTTTAAATAAAAACTTTTTAAAAAAACAATTATTTAAATAAAAATTTGGTTATGGTATGTTATGGTAAATTATATTTTAGAAACAGAAGGTTTTTTTCCAGCTATGAATCTATACAAAACATATATTTAATATTTACCTACAAAATATATTCTTACTGATATCCTCATATATTTCTAATATCATTTGCTGTAAGGTATAGACAAAAATAAGTGGACTGTTTATTCACACGTTAATATGGCTTGTTTTTCCTTGCTGTAACAATTTGTAAGTATTATTCAAGTTTTTTCTCTGGTCTTTAAACATGTTAAGTAAATTTACTGTGTAAGATATTACACCGTGGCACCTGCCTATAATCCAGCACCTTGGGAGGCTGAGGTAGGTGGATCACAAGGTTGAGAGATTGAGACCATTGTGGCCAATATGGAGAAACATGGTCTCTACTAAAAATACAAACATTAGCTGGGTGTGGTGGCACGTGCCTGTAGTCCCAGCTACTCAGGAGGTGGAGGCAGGAGAATGGCTTGAATCCAGGAGGCAGAAACTGCAGTGAGGTGAGATGGTGCTACTGCACTGCAGCCTGGTGACAGAGCGAGACTCTTCAAAAAAAAATTTTTGCTAAGTTATAATAGGTTTGCTAGGTTTTGCTACATTTTGCTAGGTTTTAATAATGGAACACAAATTAATAAAATTTCTTAGTTGTGTTGTTACTGCCTTACAACTATTGTCATAGTTTAATATTTGTATATGTGCATGCATGAATACTTGGACCTACAACTATGCCCATGAACTGAACCTGTTATGTACAGAGTAGCAACATTGAATAACAATTTTACTTTCATCCCCCGACTTTCTCATGTTTCTCATCCTACTCATTTCTGTCACATCGGCTATAGAGATGAAAAGATCTTTCATGGATAGCTATTTTAAAAATATAGTATTTGTGCCCTCATTTGTTCTTTTCAAAAATAAAGTTTGCAAATGCAAGTATATAGAAGAATAGTTATTTTCTGCTTTTTAATTTTTTTGGTATTTTAAGTGTTGTGAAGATTTATCTTGCCTAATTTAGTTTCTTGCTGTATAATTTTCACCTTCAAGAAAATACACATTCAAGAGATACTGTTGGATTAAATCCTAGAAATTTTGATGAAGCAGTTAATTGTAGAAATGGAATCAACCCAATCCATGCTGTCTAATAGCTATGTTGGAACTTTCCTACTTTACAATAAGAAATCAATAAAAAGGGAAGTAATTCTTCCTACCAATTAGGTTTACTTTATAATTTTCAGCATTCTAGATGATTATGGATGCAATTTTAAAAATAAATTAGTAAGGAATTTCATATCTTTGCAAAATCATGATCAAAATTACAACAAAATCTACTACATGTGATTATTTAAATCCAAATATACTCCACTGACTTGAATATCATATTGTGCTGATTATACATTTATTCTATCATTGTGCAAATTTATATAATACTCTAATATTGGAAATTTTAATAAAAATAAAATATTAATCCAAGAATATTTTCAATAACTCATATTTATGTTCACTCAAAGAAGTTCATATTAAAATACTTTTGAACTATTCTGATTATTATATATTTATATAATCATAACATTTCTATATTCTAATTTAAAATTTTATTTAAATACTGCTAAAGAATTGAAATGTATGGGCTGCCATATGGTTTTCACCATAATTTTGCTACCAAATACTTTTATCTTAAAATGAGACATACAATTTAGAGAATTGTATGAGACATACAAAGACTGTATTAATATAAGACATACAATTACTGTTTTTAAGAATATGAGACATACAATTACTGTTTTTCTTGAGACTAATACACACAATACATACATATTTCTCTTGTAACTTGACAGGCAAATTTGATAAATTACTACATTTAACAGAGTACAATAGTAATAAATATAAGATGCACATTATAAATTTTATGTAAAAGAAATATACATTCAGTTATAATATTTAAGGTTAAAAAATTGAACCATGAAAAATTGAAATTATAAACTGGACAAAAATTCTAGATGAGATTATAAGGTGACACAAAGCAGCAAATGAAAGTGATTTTCTTTTAGCATAATGCAGTTTATAGGGAGTTATCCAAGTTAAATTAAAATTATTAAAACATATGTGGCTTCCATATATTAGATAATAGTTCTTATAATTACCTATATAATAAGGCGCAGAGAAACTGAGTCACTTGACAAAGTTCACATGGTTAGTTAGTGGAAGAGCAGATAATTCATGTTTGTAGGCTGCCTTTAAGGCCAACTCCTAAACAAAATTAGATGAGCCTTTTCCAAAATTTAGATTTAACATGTTATACTTTGCCTGCATTTATTATTCTGAGTTTGTGGAATGATATTTTAGGAGGTGTTCTAATATTATTGGAAAACTTTTATTTGAAAATTCATAAGACCATGTGTAGAATAAAGACTGTGATGCATTGAAGTTAGGCAATTGTTATGTCAGCAAGTCCCAAATTCATTTCAACATGGAATGTTATTTTCATAGAGTGAATGAAATAATGGTCCTTGGGGAAATAACACTAAAAATTACTTTCAAACCATTTGCACTTTTTTTACCTTGCAAAAATGAAGAAGTTAAATATACAGAAAAAGTGAGTTTGTACAAGTAAATGTAAACATTATAGCAATGTTAGTGTTGAGAAGAGAGCTCTCATAGAAACTAATGGATGGATGGATGATAGATTCATAGTATTGAAAATTATGAATAAATAAGACTGAAAGAAGTCGAATGGTACAGTGCTTAATGTTACAGACAAAGTGCCCAAATTGTTTCTACAAATACAAGAAGGTGATATCTAACTTTTAATTCCCAATTTGCTCGACAGGAATCTTTTTTTTTTTTTGAGACAGTCTCATTCAGTCACTCAGGCTGTAGTGCAGTGGCCTAGTCACAGCTCACTGCAGCCTCTGCCTCCAGGCTCAAGTGATCCTTTCACCTCAGCCTCCCAAGTAGGTGGGACTACAGGCATGCACCACTATGCCTGGCTAATTTTTCATTTTATGTATTTATGCATGTATTTATTTGTTTTTGTGGAGATGTCATTTCCCCATGTTGCCAAGGCTGGTCTGGAACTGCTGGGCTCAAGTGATCTACTCACTTAGGCCTCCCAAATAGTGGAATTACAAGCATTAGCCACTGCATCCAGACAGCAGGAGTCTATTTATATTCAATCCATAAAGTAAATTACTGTATTTTTGTTCTCATGATGTTTCCCTTAATTTAGGCCATATTCTCATACTTACTCACATTAATCTTAGACTTAATTGATATTTGTATCTTCCCCATCACAACAAAAGTGTTTTTGTGGAATGATATTTGTGACCATGTTTTTGTGGACTTCTTGTCCACCCTCATCATGGTGCTATATGCAAAACATAAACTCTAGCTTTTAGAGGGTGTACTTTCTCTTTTTCATAAGTAATTGTGACAATCACATTTTAAATAAAATTTGTTTGGATATAACCTTCTGGGTTCAACGGCAACTTGTTTTAAGAAAAAAATTATTTCTCAAATTTTTTTCTTGCATTGGGAAATATGATGTCGATCAGGAGATGATCGGCTTTTAGTGTCTGAAAACATCCAGAGATTTCTCAGTGTTTTTATTGTTAGTCTTAAATTTCATTGTGTTTACAGTTACAGATATTTCCCTTATCTTCCCTGTCAGGTGTTCCTGAGTCTTTCCATATAAAGAGGTATTTCACCTTTCTTTAAGTTTGGAAATCCAATATATACACTTCCCTCTTGCTGGAAATTCCAGCAATCAGATTTTGGCATTTAAACTTCTAGCCATTGTAGAACTTAGGTTTCATTTTATACTTTGTTCTTTTTTTATGTTCTGTTGCTTTTTGAAAGACTACCTCAATATGTTTCTTTAACTAACTGATGAATATTTTTTTCAAATGGATCCAGTCAGCTCCTTATCCCATTCACTGTACTATGTTTTTCACATGCACTGTTTCCATTTTATTATTCCTAGTGCTTTTTCTTATATTGATAGTGATATGGTTTGGCTGTGCATCCACACCCTGATCTAATTTCAAAATGAAATTAGAAATTTCATTTGAGGGAGTGTCCTGTTGGGAGGTGATTGGATCATGGAGGAGGACTTTCCTCAGGCTATTCTCACGATAGTGAGTGAGTTCTCATGAGATCTTATGGTCTAAAAGTGTTTGGCAGTTACCCCCTCACTTTCTGTCTCCTGCTGTCCTTTGAGACATTCCTTGCTTATCCTTCACTTTCCACCATGATTGTAAGACTTCTGAGGCCTTCCAGCCATGTAGAACTGTAAGTTTAACCTTTTACTGTTTATAAATTACCCAGTCTTCAGCAGATTTATTATACAGTGCAAAAAAACAGACTAATACAGATAATTGGTACCTTGGAGCAGTGCTATAAAGATACCTAAAACTGTGGAAGCAACATTGGAACTGGATAACAGCAGAAGATGGAACACTGGAGGACTCAGAAGATAGACAGATGTGAGAAATTTTGGAACTTTTTAGAGACTTGTTGAATAATTTTAACCAGCATCCTAGTAGTGATACAGACAATGAAGTTGAGGCTGAGGTGGTCTCAGAAGGAGATGAGGAACTTCCTGGGAACTGGAATAAAGCTCACTCTTGCTATGCTTTAACAGAAACTGATGGCATTTTGCCCTCATCCTAGATACCTTTGAAACTTTGAACACAAGAGAGATAATTTAGGGTATCTGGTATAAGAAATTTCCAAGCAGGAAAGTGTTCAAGAGCTGACTATGCTTTATCTAAAAGTGTACTCACATATAGACAAACAAAGAGTTCATGTAAAACTGAAACTTATGTTTAAAAGGAAAGCAGAGAATAAAAGTTCAGAAAATTTGCAGTATGAGCATGTGGTAAGAAGAAAAAACAATTTTTGGGAGAGAAAGCACATCTCAGAATTGTTCATAAGAAAGAGAAGCTGAATGTTAACAGCCAAGACAATGGAGAAAAGGTCCGCAGGGCATGTCAAAGATTTTTGCATCAGCCCCTCCCATTACAGTCCTGGAGACCTAATTAATTTCATGGGTCCAAACCTGGTGCTGCTGCTCCATGCAGACTCAGGACTTGGTTCCTGCATCCCAGCTGCTCCAGCTCCAGACATGGCTAGATGGAGACAAGGTATAGCTCAGTTCATTGCTTCAGAGGATACAAGCCCCAAGCGTTGGCAGCTTTCACATGATGTTGAGCCTGTGGGTGCACCAAAGACAAGAACTAATGTTTGGGAACCTCCCCCAAGATTTCAAAGAATGTATGGAACACTTCCAGGCAGAAGTCTGCTGCAGGGGTAGAGCCTACATGAAGGCCCTCTGCTAGGACAGTATAGAAGGGAAATGTGGGGTTAAAGCCCCCACATAGAGTCCCTACTAGGACACTGCCAACTGGATCTGTGAGAAAAAGGTCATCATTCTCCGGACTCCAGAATGGTAGATCCACCAACAGCTTGCACCATACAAAGCTTCAGGCATTCAACACCAGCCCTTGAAGGCAGCCATGCAAAGCCACAGAAGTGGAGGCCTTTGAAGCTCACTCTTGCATCAGAATCCCTTGAACATGAGACATGGAGTGTAAGGAGATTATTTTGGAACTTTAAGATTTAATGACTGCCCTGCCAGGTTTCAGACTTGTATGGGGCCTGTAGGCTTATTGTGTTGTCCAATTTCTCCCATTTGGAATGGGAACATTTACCCAATGCACATACCCATATTGTATCTTGAAACTAAATAACTTGCTTTTGATTATACAAGCTCATATGTGGAAGGGGTGTGCCTTGTCTCAGATGAGACTTTGAACTTAGTCTTGGGGTTAATGCTGGAATGAGTTAAGACTTTGAGGGACTATTGGGAAGGCATGATTGTGTTTTCAAATGTGAGAAGGACTTGAGATTTTGGAGAGGCCAGTGGCAGAATGGCATGGTTTGGCTCTATGTCCCCACATAAATTTCATCTTGAATTGTAATCCCCATGTTTCAAGGGAGGGACCCAGTAGGAGGTGATTGGATTGTGAGGGCAGATTCCCCATACAGTTCTCATGATAAGTAGTGAGTTCTCATGAGACCTGATGGTTTAAAAGTATCTGGCAGTTCCCCGCTTGCTGTCTCGGTCTCCTGCCATGATGTAAGATGTGACTTGCTTCCCCTTTCCTTTACACTATGATTGTAAGTTTCCTGAGGCCATCCCAGCCATGTGGAACTGTGACTAAATAAAATCTTTTTTTTTAAATAAATTATCAAGTCTCAGGGAATTTTTATAGCAGTGTGAAAACAAACTAATACAGTTAGGTATTTTTATTTCTTTCTTTTTCAATAGATCTGAACTTGTCCTAAAATGCTTGTCTTTTTAAGTAACTATGCTACTCCATGGGTGCATATTTATTTAGATTAACTCATAGTCCACTGAGGTTATTGATTATTCCGTTAATACTAGCTCTTGTTATGTATTGGTAATGTCTAGTCACAATGTGTGCACACCAAGTTTGGTGAATAAGTTAAAAGAAGTGATGCACTTCAGTGTGGAAAGTTCCAACAAAGTTCCTCTTCTTGCAACTCCACAGACAATTACTCTGGTTAGAGAGTCACTTTATCTCTGAAAGGAGAAGTATCAGTAGGATATGGCAATTTTGTTAGTTTTTAATCCACAAAATCCAAAAATTGAGAGAAGGAATTGATAGAAGATTAAATATCCAAAGGAGGCAATGGTTACTGGAGGCAACACTGGGGGAAAGTAAGTGTCAGACACTGTATACCTCAAACATCTTCAATCTTTATTTGTCAATTAAATTTTAATTTTTTTTTAAGCTTGCCTCTTATCTTCATGGGCAATGTTATTTTGTCTGTAGTTACTCACCTCCTCCACACCCATAACAGTTCAAAAGAGTCTTCCATCTTCCTGGGAAGTTTTCTGAGTTTGTTGGTGTTATTGGTGGAAATAGTAGCTTTGATAGTGGTTTCTGAAATCACGTTTCCATTTCTTTCTACATCTTTTTCATATCCTTTCAGAGCTGATTGTGGAGGAGGTAATCAACAGCATTTGCTTTTGAATATATTGCAAGAAAGCTAAATCTCAATTTATTTTTATATTTGCAGCCTTGTGTAAATAGAGAAGATGTGTAAGTACTCAATATATTCTAAATTAACTAAAGAATTTTGTGAATATCAACTTATTCTTTATTTCAGGGTATTATGAAAATAACTTTGTATTTGTTAATAATATAAAACATTGGATGTAAAACAAACAAAACTTCTTATTAATGAAAATGCTTTGATGATCTTTAAAACACATATTGCTATAAAGAATTATTAAATGATCAACCAGTTATCTATAGAAACTTTTAAGAGTCAACTTTTAAGATCATTTCTTAACTCTAATGGACATTTCTTCAGTGATATAAAAAATTTTAAGAAGCCTGTTTTTTCTTCAGGTATAGTAAAAATGTAATACGTATATATAATTTACAGGATTACCTAGAAATAAGAGAATGTGTTCTATAAGTAAATACACACACACAAACACACACACGTATATGTATGCATGAATATGTGTATATACTATATTAATGTGTGTGTATATATACATGTATATATACATTATGTGCATGTATATATGTATATACACATTATGTGCATGTATATATGTATATACATGTATTTATATGTATATATGTATATACATGTATTTATATGTATATATAATGCATATATATGCACACACACACATATATATATAAAATACATATATATACACACAAACATATATCATGAGACATGATTTTGCTTTTTACCCAACTTGAAAATACAAATTCTACAATTGTATTAAGTTGAACTATTTATTACCTCATTAAAAAATAGTATATATTATTTAATTTTTATGATTAAAAATAAAATACTCTGATTATAAAATTAAAATGGGTAATGAATACAGAATATCGTTAAAAGATGGAAGTACTTTTTTAAATCTATGATACGAAATAGCAGTACTTAAGTTTTACTATTTTTGTGTTAAAAGCAGAGTAATAATTCAAATGTAGAAATATATTCAATGGGAATTTAGTTTATTTAAACATTTTTGTCTTTTCCCATTATGTTAGAAATTCAGGTCATATTACTTTACATAAAACAAGCACTTCATACATTCACTATAATTATTATAATATTATATTTACAAAACACTTTATTGTCTATGATAACTTCCACCTTAACAACATAAGATGATATTATAAGGTATGTAACTATATAAAATACTTTTTTCATTTAGGACTTTCAGAACAACTACTGTGAAATACCCAACATAGTGGCAAACAGTAATTATGAACATTGCAGAACTCTGCTTATCAACGGGAATAGGTGAGTCAGAGAAGTAAAAGCTTGTGCTTCATTTTCACACAGCACAAACATGAATTTTCAGAATTGCTTAACTAAATGAACATGTGAGTAAATAATTTCTAATGTTTATAACTTATTTTTGTTAGCATTTGGCTGTATCAATAGAATATAATAGCACAAAATGACCTTGGAAAAATATGGAAATGTGTCTAAGTCCTAAAAGCAAACCATTGTATGCCTCATATCTCATTTGTTAGAAATTCCTCACTGTACTTTTCTGGTTTTGTATTGTTAGTGTTAAGCTCTTATGGTGAAGGTTTTCTTTCATAGATAACAAATAAAACTCTCCGCCTTTGGCTTTAGAAAGCCAAAGGGAGAAAGAGAGTGAGAGACAGAGAAAGCTAAAAAGGGAGAAAATGTTTCCTTCTCTCTTACTGCTATGGAAATGCAGACACCATTCTAAAGAACCAGTTTTAATAAAGTGGTGAATTGAGAATATGAACAAAAGCATCAATCTTATTCGCCTTCTAAATGTGAAGACATGAAAATATATAATCCCATTCAAGTTAGTTTTTAATGAACACGTATTTTAAGGCAATTGCTCTACAAAGTTTGTTACTATGTTCTCTAAAATATAATCTTTAATCCCTAAAAGTTTTTCCTTCTATTATTTTTCCTAAGTAGTTTCCATGTTAACATTTAAAATATCTACTATAATTTTATAAACATTTGATAACACCTATAAAGTTTTTTGTTGAGCCAGAGAAGAAAGTAGAGTTACCATTCTCTCCCCTCATGCATAAAAGTATGACTTTGATGAATTTCTTGTTAAAACAAATAACTTAAATCTTTCATATTTAACAAAATAAAGTGCTCTTTGTAAATGTTGGTCCCCTGAGCTGGACAAAGTCAATGAACTGCACATTAGTTCTTGACTATTTGTATCCAGAAATATCTCTCCTTTTACTATAGTATTTAGATTTTATTGAGGCATTCTTGTTACCACTGCAGTTATAATACACACTCTATAAAGGAAGAAACATAGAAACTTGCCTATTTAGCCCACCACTTTGTCCACAAGTTCCTAATACACTCCTGACACACAGAAATCATTCACTAAATATGTATTAAATAAAATGGTGAATTATGAAATGGATAGATGTTTGTTTCATTGAGGATTTGGAATTTGAGCAAATAATATTATTGAAAGATACCATAGTGAGGGGCAGGACAAGAAGATGATACTCTGCTGCATATATGGAAAACACAAAAGTTTTTTAAATGCATGATTATGGTATTTATTAGGATTATATTAGTACCTAATATATAAAGTTAAGTTAGAGAAAGTATTTTGGAGAACTGATTTTCAAACTAAGACAGTTTTGAAAGTCTGGCATATATAAGTAAAAGGTTTCAGTTTCTCTTTTAAAAAACAGCAGTGTTAAATAATATAAATGATATTGTATAGGAAATATCTTCCAGATATGAAAAGACTAGAGAAATGGAGCTTTATTAAATGCTAATTAAAATTAAAATGTATCATGTAAGTTAATTTCTAAAAGCTAAACATAATTTTTCAAATGTATTTCTATAGCATAGACTACAGAAATAGTTTGATACAATATAAATGAAAGTCTCACAGAGTAAGAATAAGAAAAAATTGTATCATTAAGAAATTTCTTTCCCATAACTAAAATTTCAAGACAGCCATCTTTGTCTTAAAATTCAGAATGTAAAGCCAGGAAATAGTATAACTTGCCTTCAGAAATGACTTATCTGTAGTATTTCTAAATGTGAAGCCATTATTTATTGAATGAGTAAACATTTCTGCAAATTTTAAATATTTATTACTTGTTACAGGGGTTTCCAGTGAGCTTTGTTATTGAAAAATCAAACTTCCTAATTTGCCAGAAAAATACGTTCATCTGCAAGATCCAGAATGACATTCTTCAAAATCTCATTCTAAACTCATTAATAAGTCATACACATTAAAAAGAGTTAGCATCTTTTAAATGCAGAATATCTTGCTTTTATTAATTTAATCTATTTTGTGTTGGGCAAGTAGGCCCAGGTTGGTCAGCACTAATTTTTCTCTCTGTCCCTTTGGGTATATATCCCTTCAAATCCTTTTAAAAATGTCTCAGCATTTCTGGTGGAAGACAAAGCTATTATCTTAAATAATGTTTAAAAGGTAGTTTAGGTAGCCGGGCACAGTGGCTCATGCCTATAATGCCAGCACTTTGGGAGGCCGAGGCAGGTGGATCACCTGAGGTCAGTTCATGACCAGGCTGGCCAACAAGGTGAAACCCTATCTCTATTAAAAATACAAAAATAAGCCAGGCATGGGGACAGGTGCCTGTAGTCCCAGCTACTTGGGAGGCTTGGGAGGCTGAGACAGGAAAATTGCTTCAAACAGAAAGTGGAGGTGGCAGTGAGCTGACATCATGTCACTGCACTCCAGCCTGGGTGACAGAGTGAGACTGTCTCAAAAAAAAAAAGGTAATTTAGGCTTTGTAAACATTCTCATGTGGATGAGTGTCAGATGCTAATACCAGGGAAAGAAATGGGTACAGATATCGATAAGCTAGCTAAGAAATGGGCTGTTTGGGGTGTGTTCACTTTATCAACTTTGCTGATAAAAAAATGGAAAAAATAAATATTGCCTATGCAGAGAAGCTGAGTTCTAAAACTGATTAGTCTCTGTGGTGCAGACATTCAGCCAGTGCTAGCAGGAGCCAATTAAGAACTGATGATGGCAACCTCAATTTATTGACTAACTTATTGTCAGGGAACCCTAGGAGGTCAGTGACCAAACCAGCCTGAGCCCACAGAGGCATTTGCAGCCCTAGTGTCTCAGCAGACAGAAATTCCCCAACCAAGAAAATTTCCTGACCCAGCCTGAAAACCACAAGTCACTCACTGAATTTAAAAGATCATATAAGAAAGAAGACAAAAAAAGTATAAGTAATTACATTATACACTGTTTTTCATAAATTCATTTTTGTTTCTATTTTTTAACATAGAGCTTCTTCCTAGACTGAAGCAAATAAAAATTTTGTGAAGATAATGACTAAACTCCATGGAAATGGCCTTTATAAAAGCACAATAAAATTCAGTTAAAAGCAAAGGGTCCAGCTAGGAAGTTACATACAAATCAATTTAGAATATCTATAAGTGTGAGTAATGCAGTGAAAAATCAGGAATTCAATATCCGTAAATCTAGGGGCAGGGCAAAGCAGAGAGGTGAGTAACCAGACAAGAAAGCTTAGTGCCGTGTTTCTCAAACTTGACACTGTCGTCATTTGGGGTCAGATAATTCTATGTTTATGAAGAGTTGTCCTGTGTAATCAACAGTACCTCAAGATGTTGTCAAATGTTTCCTTGGTGTCAAAATTGTCTCTATTTGAGAACCAATGGTTTAGAGATAGTAGTTGAGCAGTGGATCAAAAATTTAAGCCTATCTTATGCAAACTAGTAAGAAATGAATCAAAATCAAGTTGAGCCATAGATACAGATGACTAGTGATTCCATATTCTGTCTCAGCAATTAATAATAGTACAAAGTAATTACAAAATGACACTCATTGTTAAGCCCCTCATTAGCTATATTTTATTTTAACTTCACAAGATATGATACAGAAAAGAAAAATAAGGCTGATAGATAGTAACATCATAGGCAGTGAATATATTATTATTCATGTGTGCCTGTATTCAAAATCTATGAATAAGAATTAGAGTATTCTGCCTTACATTTTTTGTATGTTTCCTGCTTGGAAAGGAAGCAGTGTTTGGACACCCTAGATCTAATAGTTAAGAGTTGGTAAGTATCAGTGGACTCCAGGGAATTGCACAAATAATAAACAGGATTCTTTTCATGTGCTAGTTTGTTTCTTCAATCTGTAAATACTACCTATCACCTACATTAGCATAGTAATACACAGAGACAAAGTTGAAGAGAAAATGCTAGAAATTCATTTTATGTGCTCACATTAACTCTGGCTTCATTGTGTAGTCATATCATAGTTTTTATTTTTCTGTATTGCCACAGTTTTATTTCATTGTATGTACTTTTATATGTGTTTCTGTACTCATTGGAATCCTTTGAAAGGACATGGTTTATTTGTAAATATTAATAACTCAGAAGTTCAACAGCATGAATGATAGAGCCACATAAACCCATGTAAAATTCAGAATTTAATGTAAATTATAGTATGTTAAATTTCTGTTTAAATAATTTGAAAGAATGTTAAATAGGTTTTCTCATTTACAACATAAATGTAACCTCTGCTGTGTTTTTGGTAGATTTAATATTAGAATATATTTAATATGCAGAACTTAGTTCTGGCTACATAAACATTCAAAAGTTATATGATTCACCTCCACTTATTGTATGACTGTCAGAATAAAAAAATTCATAAAGTAATATCTTCAGTGCTTAGATGCAAATCAAATAATTTTTTTTTTTTTAGTGAGGCTATTTTTATTTGAATTTGTTTCTGATGATAGGTACTGTGCTTTGTGGCTGTCTGACAGACATGACAAAAGCTTGAAACATTTTTTTCTTTATTTCTTTTCCTTTTCCCAAAGTGAGATGACTATCACTGTGACTCATTCTTTTAAGTTGCTTCTGTGTGATGACTAATGTGTTCACTCAAACACCTGGTCAATCCACTACATAATATCCAGCTGTTTACCTAATAGAAATAGTGCCTGCAAGCATACACCAGCTTGGTGTGCAAAAAAGAAATGCATATTTGAAAAGTTATTTTAGTCTCAAATTACTAACCAGTTACCTCCATCAGAGCACTTTAAATATACGGGGGGAAATTGCCTGGAGGAGAATAGTCTCAATATATTTATTACAAAATGGAAAAGAAACTGTTTTGTTGTTGAAATAAATATAGAAGTCTGAGGTGTGTATCGTGTTTTAAGTAGTTTTCAAACACTAATATTACTAAAATATGTAATAATCACATGCCTGGGGCTGAAATATATTCCTAATAAATGGTTAAAAAGAAATGTAAGTATTACAGTCTCTCTAATTAAAATACTCTCAAGGAGATGAAGTTTTACTTGGATTTTGAAAAACTGATGTATAAATAGCCGAGAGAATTGAAAAGATATTTATTCACTAAGATGTGTATAATGAAGTGCAGAGAAAAAGACAGGAAAGTGGAGGACAAATATCTAGGAAAACAGATGAAAAGAGAATAATCTGGTGGTGTTATGCAAGATGAATATGAGTGTCTATCTTATAATGGGGGAGCAAGTTTAGCAGCAAGAACAGTATA
Organism: Leontopithecus rosalia; assembly: GCA_028533165.1. Classification (NCBI taxonomy): domain Eukaryota; kingdom Metazoa; phylum Chordata; class Mammalia; order Primates; family Cebidae; genus Leontopithecus; species Leontopithecus rosalia. Next base: position 26,324,017 of record CM052649.1, on the reverse strand, counting down.
AAATCTATTTCAATTATTCAAACATGAAGTAAAAAGAGGCTGAACTCACCAAATGGCAGTAGAATAGAAATGACAGATGTGTGAGATATTGTACATGATGAATCAGGTCTTCTCTTTTCTATCTCCAAAATAGCCCCATAGTTAAATATGCTGATAATACAAATTTATGGGTGTGGTAAACAAGATGCAATGTAAATGAGAATTTGAAAGGGTCTGAAATATTTTGATAAACAAGCTAGTTGGCAAGAACATTTAAATGACAGCTCCTGTGAAGAAAAATATGTTTGATAATAATTAAACACCATAAGGAATTAATGGTTTGATTCATGAAGGAGCAGTGCTTATCTTTTAGTCAATAGAACCCATTGCTACATTTATCATCCACACAAAATAATATTTGTCACATTTTAAAACTTATAAAACATTTTTCATACATCAAAAGGCCACTGTCAGGAAGACATAGCTTATATTGTAATGTGCATTTTATAAGTGCAGGCACTCATTGATTTCATTGTGTAACCATCCCATGGAGTAGGAATACATTCCAGGCTGTATAGCAGGGATACTACATTGGGCAGAGACATATTTGCAGTTGTAAGCTTAAGGAAGTGTATCAGTCAATGTCCTGGAAGGAAAAAATGTCCTGAGGAACAGTTAAAATGTTTAAATGTTTGCCATACCCAAAGGTGAATGAAATCAGGAAGCTTTTGTCTCTATGGTAAGAAGAAGATGAAGTTGCATGAGCTCAACAAGAACAACCATTTGGTAAAGAAATGTGATCAACATGTGGAAGCTTGGAAGGGGATCAGCAGGGAAATAAACACTTCACCTTGAGACCTACTCCCTGCTCCCTGTAATTCTGATCTCTTACTGCTTCTCATTAGCCGAAACCATCCAGGAGCCAGTGGCAAGGGAATCTGTTGACCTAGTCTGCATGGGGAAGCCTCCTCAGAGCTAGAGAAGAGTAGAGTTATTTGGCCAGTGGCTCACGAAGAAAAAAGAAATCCAGCAATAAATCTATGGTGTGTTTTTAAGAAAAGAGGTAAAAATAATGACAGTAAATTATATGACTATATGCATCTTTCTTACCCGGAGACCCATCCTTAGCAAATGGTCAAAAGCAATTTTTTCCGCAGAAGATTATTCATATTTGTCAGGTGAAAATGTCCTGGTCTAACTTAATTGGACTAGGAAAGTTACCTGAAATATACATGGGATTGGGCATGAGTAAAATTGACCATTTTTGAGGGGACTATATGTTCAATATGCCCCAGATAGATCCATAATATAAACACTATGTGCACAAACATAAGTCGATTTCCTCAAGCTCTAGATTAGCCATATATAAGAGGGATTGTGTATTTTTTTTCTGGATCCAAGTCTTTTTCTTTATTGTATTGAACAAATTCAGATGCTGCTTCAAGTTCTTTTATGTGCTTCTTAGCGGAGTCCTGTTTCCAGGAGTCATTTATGAATAATTCACTCTTTTACCACTTAGAAAGTTAATTAACACATAGAGTGTCCATAAACTTCCTAATTATTCCTATAACTATTTCATTTACATGTAGTTTAAATTGAATATTCAAATGCTAAGCCCATGGTAAAATTATCCAAAAATTATTAAGTGTTCTGGCAGACACTATCAGCTCTCACTAACACATATGGTCTGTCTCTCCTTTGGTGCTCACCACATTAATTTTAAATCTATCATGTGATTGGCATTGGCAATTTACTCATTATAATAGTTATATGTCTGGACTTTGTCAGACTCTGTCTAGCAGTAGGGGCACAATTCTCTAAGTTCTCCTCCTTCATCATGGTGAATACTGAGGCACAATAGCCCAAGGCTATAGAGAAAGATGTTAGGGACTGCTGCAGCTTTGGTGCCTATTTGATTACAATGATGACCTTGTAGACCTTGATTTTTCTTGATGACCAGCAGTAGAAATGAACAAAGAAAAAGGATTAAGTTTTATTATTTTAATATCTTGAGATTTTTGAAGATTGTTTATTACCACAGAATAAACTAGCCAAGATTATAATTTGTAGTATTACATACGAGGACCTTAATGATTGCCCACTTCCTGTTTATCATATTCCACACAAAGATGTGACCATTTATACAAACAGAACACTTTAAGTACATCAAACAATCTATGTCATGTCTTGAAGAATTTTTACATCCATACATGATGCTTCAATGGAAATTCATTTCTTACAATTCTTGACCTTACTTACTTTTAGTATTCCCACCAGATTACCTTATCCACACAAAAGCAATGTTGTGCTGGAGCCAAGTCCATGAGAGCAAATTGTTAAATTTTCAATAATTTTGCAAACCATGTATTTATTTTTTATTATTTTTATTTTATTTTATTTTATTTTAAGTTCTAGAATACATGTGCTGAATGTGCAGGTTTGCTACATACGTATTCATGTGCCATGGTGGTTTGCTGCACCTATTAACCTGTCATTTAGGTTTTAAGCACCGCATGCATTAGATATTTGTCTTAATGCTATCCCTCCCGTTTCCCCACGATGCCCCAACAGGCCCTGGTGTGTGATGTTCCCCTCCTGTGGCCATGTGTTCTCATTGTTCAACACCCACTTATGAGTAAGGACATGCGATATTTGGTTTTCTGTTCCTGTGTTAGTTTGCTAAAGATAATGGTTTCCAGTTTCATCCATGTTTCTGCAAAGGACATGAACACATCCTTTTTTCTGGCTGCATAGTATTCTGATGTATATATGCCACATTTTCTTTATCCAGTCAATCATTGATGGGCATTTGGGTTGGTTCCAAGTCTTTCCTATTGTAAATAGTGCTGTAATAAACATGTGTGTTCATGTGTCTTTATAGTAGAATGATTTATAATCTTTTGTATATATACCCAGTAATGGGATTGCTGGGTCAAATGGTATTTCTAGTTCCATGTCCTTGAGGAATTGCCACACTGTCTTCCATAATGGTTGAACTAATTTACATGCCTACCAACAGTGTAAAAGTATTCCTATTTCTCTGCATCCTCACAAGCATCAGTTTTTCCAAGACTTTTTAATGAGCACCCATCTAACTGGCATGAGATGGTATTTTACTGTGATATTGATTTGCATTTCTCTAATGACCAGTGATAATAAGCTTTTTTTCATGTTTGTTGGTCACATAAATATCTTCTTTTGAGAAGTGTCTGTTCATATCCTTTGCCCACTTTTTGATGGGGTTTTGCTGCCCAGATTTAAAGGAGCATAAGTATTAATTTAGATAACTTATAACTAAACAAATTACTTTAAAACAAAATGTATATTTAAAATGAATGACTTTCTTGTTATTTTTCTCATTTTACTATTATTTAGGTTATTGCATATATATGTTGAAAATAATATGCTGTTTTGTACTACTGTGTATCTCTTCTTAACTTTAAAATCAGTGATATCCATTTGGTAGTTTGAAACTGGCCATAGTGAGATTATTTCTATTACAGAAATCAGCAAATATCAAAGCAGAGTTGGATTAATTCACTTTCTTGACTGCTTAGACTTAGAAAAGTAGAAAATAAATGTTTACAAAGCCGATTAAACTTAATGGGAAGTGTGTTTGTAGTCATTACATTACCAATACATACAAAAATATTGAGGAAATAGTCTTCCAATATCCCAAAATCATTATTTAGTTCAATGAAGCAGTTGCTCACATCATTAATAATCAAGTGCAGTTCTAACATACATTTTTATTTTTGGGAAGGAGTTTCACTCTTGTTGCTCAGGCTGGAGTGCAATGGTGCAATCTAGGCTCACTGCAACCTCCACCTCCTGGATTCAAGCAATTCTCCTGCCTCAGTATCCCAAGTAACTTGGGTTATAGACATCCGTCACTATGCCTGGCTAATTTTGATTTTTAGTAGAGACAGGGTTTCATCATGTTGGTCAGGTTGGTCTTGAATTCCTGACCTCAGGTGATATGCCTGCCTCAGCCACCCAAAGTGCTGGGATTATAAGCATGAGCCACTGTGCCCAGCTTGACACACGTTTTTATTGTTTTATTTTATTTTACTCATAAGCATAAAGTATCAACCAATATTCACTGTCCCCAAAAGTCAGTTATTAAACATTTATCAACACATGGCTGCACAAAAGTTACTTCATTCAGAAAGTTTATTTTTATAATCTTCTTTCAGGAAGTTTTATATATTAATCCAACTGTTATGAACATAATGTTTTTTTCCCCAAATTTGTATGTTGAAATGCAAACAGGATGCAATAAAAGTAAAATGCAGTTATCAGGGTGGGTCCTTAATATGATAGGGCTGATGTCCTTGTAAGATGAAGAAGAGGAAACACTGATCATATTCTGTTCACCAGGTGAGGACACAGAGAGAAGGCAGCTTGTACAAATCATGAAGAAAATCCTCACTAGAAACTGCATCAACTTTATTTTGATCTTGGACTTTCCGGCCCCAGAACTGTGAGAAATTCATTTCTGTTCTTTAAGCCACCGATTTTTGGAGTTTTGCTATGATAGCCCACGCAGCCTAAGACACTAACTCCCTCTGAGCAGTGTTCTTCCTAACTGCTTTATTGATCCCTTAGCATAATATTATCAGATAAATTACTATACTCTAGTATAAGTGGTTCTGTTAGTCACAGCAAGTACTAATAGTTATTTATTGTATATTGTGTAGGAAATGCTTTCTAATTGCTATATTAGCAGCTTTTAACAAATGAAAAATGTTCTTTGTTCTTTTGGAGATTATACTCTAGGGTAGGGAGACAAAATAAACAAGTAAGAAAGATCAAAAATTTATGGGAAGAATAAAAAATGAAGGAAAATTAGACAACGCTAAAAAATGATCGTAAAGAAAGGAAATTTTTATATCAGGTGGTGATGATTTGCTTTTTTAAATCAGCACTTTGATTTGCTCCACCAATTCCTAATTCTCTGCTTGCTGTGATGAAGCACTCCTTCCATAGCTACTGGCAATGCTAAGGACTGCCTTTTTGCATTGAAGTCTCCCAGCAAACACTGACCTTAGCTGAAGTGAACTGCCTGTCTTCACTGTTGGCAGCATATAACGGCTGGACAATACGTGTTTAAAGGGCTCTAGACTCCTTGCTTCAACTCAAGGCAATTCTGCGTGACCATTCTAGCTTCGGAACTCCCCATGAAACTGTCTGAGGCTTCCATATCCAGGAATCAGCAACCAACCACTTTTGTATGACTGCCTTATCAGCAACCAACTTCTTCCTCTGTCCAATTCTGCTTCCTTAACTCCTATCAGCTGTTATGCCTGAAAAACTCCTCACTAATATTTTCATATCTCTGATTCAGATTCTGTTTCATGGGGAATTTCAACTATCAATAGTACAGAAGTGGTCCAAATAAGCAGATGTTAAGTGGAATTCCTGAATTATTCACAGGCTAATTGACAAAGACGTTTCTTTCGCTGGGTGGTAGAGAACCATGGATAGCCTTTGACGGGCAGTGTTACAAATGTGCAATTGGTGAAACCTCCATTGATGGTTAACTAAGATGCTACACCAGTGAAAAAATGCACTGGCATGTGTAAAATGGCATGTCTTGAAGTATAGGAAATGTGTAATCATGTCAATACAATTAGATAATTAATCCTGGGAATAATAAAAAACTGAGAGCAATTGATCAGCAATTAAATACCAAGTGTGAGTATTAGAGGAAGCCCTGGTGGCATACAAACAGACTCTTATTAATCAAAAATGCAGTAAACAGCCAGGCCTCTAGTCCAAGGCTTAGTTATGTTATTAGTAAAGTTTTAAGGTTAAATTTTTACTCCAATATGTCTGATACCGAGTTCAAGGTATTAACTGGGGCAGTACAGGGAATTAAGAAATCGGATGACAACTTACATGGGAGGGTTTCAAATTACAAAAATAAATTATATATTTGATTTTTCTGTAGGTGTCGCCCAATCCTGTAATTTTAAAGCTAGAAAATAGAGTTTAACTTGTATGAAAATGATGCCTTAGAAGACCATAGTCTCATCACTCACTGCCTTTTCCTACCTCCTCTCCTATCGTAAGAAGAAAGATAGGGTAAAGGTACAACATAACTCTATTATATAACCCTGTGCCCCCATCCAAATCTCATCTCAAATTGTAATCCCCACATGTCAATATTGGGAGGGACCTGGTAGGAGGTGATTGGATGGTCCAGACCGTTTCGCCCATACTGTTCTTATGAAGATGAGAGAGTTCTCTTGAGATCTGATAGTTTTAAAAGTGCTCTCTCTCCTGCCACCTTGTGAAGAAGGTACTTGCTTCTTCTTCACCTTGCACCATGATTGTAAGTTTCCTGAGGTCTCCCAAGCCATGCAGAACTGTGAGTTACTTAAACCTATTTTCTTTTCTTTTCTGTTTTTTTTTTTTTTTTTGAGACAGAGTCTTGCTCTGTTGCCAGGCTGGAGTGCAGTGGCACAATCTCAGCTCACTTCAACCTCTGCCTCCTGGGTTCAAGCGATTCTTCTGCTTCAGCCTCCCAAGTAGCTGGGACCACAGGTGCATGCCACCATGCCTGGCTAATTTTTATATTTTTAGTAGAGACAGGGTTTCACCATGGCCAGGATGGTCTCCATCTCTTGACCTCATAATCCGCCCGCCTCGGCCTCCCAAAGTGCTGGGATTACAGGCGTGAGCCACTGCACTCGGCCTAAACCTATTTTCTTTATAAATTGCCGAGTCTCAGATAGTATCTTGATAGCAGTGTGAAACAGACTAATACACCCTACTTGGAACATGCCAAGTATTCCAAGAGTAGGTATTATCTTTCCAAAAAGGAGCAATAACAAGTCAACATATAACTTTTGGAAACAAATAAATATGATTGTGATTATATCCTATATGTATCTGATCAACGAAACAAAATATAAAGTTGGATAGGAAAAAAATTGTTATTTTATGAGCACGCTTCCAAAATGTAGTAGTTAATACTTTGGTTAGTGCTTTGGGATAAAACACTAAATCACTGCGAATATTTGTCTTAATAGTTTGGAGACAGCAGGGCAAGTAGGAATTCCAGAACTGCTATGACAGATAAGATAAGTACAATTATAAAGACAGAGAAAGTGAGTATGTAAACGTGACATGCTGTGCAAATCCAACAAATCCACAAGAGGAGTATGCTTCATGGGAAAGCTCCAAAGGACGTTCTATTTATCAAAGTCATTAGAAATGTGATTTTGAGTGAAGCAAGAGTATCTCTGAGAAACACGTATGCCACCTGCTTTGCAGATTAGGCCTGAGAGTAGAAAATGTTGATGCATAATTTTTTTCCATAATAGAAATGAGAATGATAGAATTCTGATACCCCAATGATCAGATGGCAGCACTTAACCATCACAAGAAAGGTAGGTGCAATTGTCACAGTGAGGAAGGGAGAATGTATGGGAAAATAAGTGATTCATAGAAAACTACAGAGATAGTTAACAGACCACAAGGTCACAGGGGCAAAACCTATGGTCTAAGTCAATAATGGAATTGCTCAAACATACATAATGTTTTATTAAATACAAAATAAAACTGGAATATGGGGGATTAAAAGCAGTCATTCCAGTGAAAAGTTTTGTTCCATTGCCCTGTTCTTCAACCATTGAAGACTGAGAGCCTATTAAATGAAAGAGAGGCCAGATCTTCCACAGAGAGGCTTTTGCACCACCATGACAAGTGTGTGTTTATTGTGATGATTATAGTAGTCCTTTCTGAAACAAAAATTATAGTTTTTTATTCAGGTAACCAACACTGAGATAAGGGTTATGTCCAAACTTTTTGAGAATTGTTCAATTTAGAATCCAATTGACATTGATATAAAGAGATCCACCTTTAAAAATGCAGCTAATAGGACCTCAAGTAATAATGTCCCAGCATAGTCTGGGCTCACAGTGGATCCACTGCCTCCAAAGACTTATTTTAATTTCCCTTTCCCATAAATGTATAATTGGACAAACATTATTTTTTGTTAGCTGAAAAATTTGTCCATATTTGTTCCTTGATTAGTAGGGTGAGATCTGCGGTAGTATAGAAGGGTAAGTAGAATTATCAATAAGTCCTGCTTCTGACTCAACCTAGTGTATCAAAAATAATATAGTATTTTTGATACACTAGGTTATCAAAAATAACCTAGTGGCTAGGGAAAGTATGAGATTGGATATTCTTGAATAACTGACACAGGTGATATTCTTGCATTACACCCTCTTTTTGATTTACCAGTCTGACGTTTACAAAGCACTCTGGAGAATAAAAGTAAATGAATGCAAATTCAAGAAAATCATAGATCCAGATTCCAGAGATTTATTGGCTTAAGTAGATTGGCAATCACTCAGATTCATGACATACAGATATTGATCTGAGAATAACAATTCTCCCCCACCCCTGTGAGAAAATAAGGGCTTCAATGATTACATTTATGTAAAATAGTAACAATATACATTCATGAATTAGCTTAAGGATTATGTTAACTCTCACGCCATTTGTCTAATATAGCCCAAAGAGTCCTAGATAAACTGTACATGACAAGAATATCACATTGTTCCACTATATTGTTGACATAATGTTAATCAGATCAAATCAGAAAGTAGTAAGTATGTTGGTCAAGAGTGTATGTGATACAATCTGCCAGGTTTTACAGGTCATGGAGCATGGCTTGACATCTCTCCAAAACAAACAACAAATGATTGTACCTAGTTTCATCAACCACAGAAAAGGAGACACCTGAAGCAGAGAAATCAATGCTGTTTTTTCTTTTTAACCATGTTTTACAGTAATTTTTTTTTTGAAGAGAATATGTAGTAACATATCATGGTGGGAATTTAAAGCTCAGTTATTATGAAACTCCATATTAGGGAGGTTTCTACAATGATGCTGATTAAAATTGAGAGAATTAAAAAAATGTGTGATAGGCTTTTTTTTGAGACACAGTTTCCCCCTTTGTTACCCAGGCTGGAATCCAGTGGCACAATATCAGCTCACTACAACCTCCGCCTCCCGGGTTCAAGCAATTCTCCTGCCTCAGCTTACCAAGTAGCTGGGATTACAGGTGCCCACCAGCACATCTGGCTAATTTTTGTATTTTTAATAGATACGGGATTTCACCATGTTGGCCAGGCTGGTCTTGAATTCCTGACCTCAAGTGATCTGCAGGCCTCATTATCTTCTATTTTATTGCATGTAAAAGATCATAGAAAGTAAAAGATCTCTATGTAGATATCATAAAATTCTTAAAATTAGCTTACTCTGTGGGTAGAGTTCAACCTAAATAAACATGGAAAACTTTAAAGAAATATTTTAAATAAACTTTTAAAGAAATATTTAGAACATGTTAAATTGCTTGAGGAACCCCAGTAAGAATAAGAAGGAAATACATATATCTGAATCTGAGCTAGAATATACATATATAAAATCTGAACTCCTAACGCATATTTAATATCAAAATCCAGAGCCTGAAAGAGCTCACTCTAGTTTGACACAGAGGAATCAAAAATAACTCTTCAATTACTGGAACAGAGAATTTTTAAAGGAATAGAATGGGCAAAGGATGCTAAGAAGAGACAAACATTCAGTAAGGGAACAGTCAAGAGTGCTGGGTTATAAAAATGAATACAGGTATGTACTTAAAGAAACAATAGACTAGTTAGATCCTTCATAGTTTACAGGTGGAGTAAAATATGAATAAAAACATGATCATTTGATTTGACATTGAGATGTCATTTTTGTGTTCATTGAAATGGTGAGCCAAAAAAAAAAAAAAAAAAAAAGAAGGAAAAAACAATGATCTTTTGCCAAATACACAGGATACAGCTTTTGGTAAAAACAAATCAGAGACAGAGAATGGTAAGATGCTTGGATGGAAACAACAATGTACATTATCATTTTTTTCTGTTTTTTTTTTTGAAGGAGTCTTGCTCTGTCACCCAGGCTGGAGTGCAGTGGTGTGATCTCGGCTCACTGCAACATCCGCTTCCTGGGTTCAAGCAATTCTCCTGCCACAGCCTCCTGAGTAGCTGAGATTATAGGCAGGTGCCAACACTTTTATCTATTTTTATGTATTTTTTTTTGAGACGGAGTTTTCGCTGTTGTTACCCAGACTGGAGTACAATGGCGTGATCTCGGCTCACCGCAACCTCCGCCTCAGCCTCCCAAGTAGCTGGGATTACAGGCACGCGCCACCATGCCCAGCTAATTTTTTGTATTTTTAGAAGAGACGGGGTTTCACCATGTTGACCAGGATGGTCTCGATCTCTTGACTTTGTGATCCACCCGCCTCGGCCTCCCGAAGTGCTGGGATTACAGGCTTGAGCCACCGTGCCGGGACTATTTTTTTGTATTTTTAGCAGAGGCTGGGTTTCAACATGTTGCCCAGGCTAGTCTCAAACTCCTGACCTCAGGTGATTTGCCCACCTTGGCCTCCCAAAGTGCTAGGATTACAGGTGTGAGCCACCATGCCCAGCCGCCATGTACATTATGTAAGAGACGTTTTGCTATAAGAGGGGTAGAATATGATATGGGAGTAGTTACACTGGAGATTATATACATGTCAGGGCAAAAAAAAAAAAAGAGAGAAATTTGTACATTTTGTTTTTCAAACTTGGAGAACCAAGACATGTTTCCATGATGTTTGAGATTTTTCAGTGAAGTACAGTAAATGAATAAAGAAAGATAGAGACAGAATAATTAAAATATGGAGTCATATCCTTTCAGAACATAAATGAGATAGGAAACTGAGAAGAGTGGAAATGTTACACTCCTGTTACAATATTAGCCAGAAATGTCTGTCTCTAGTTACACTTTCTGTAAGCCATAATGAATCATTGTAATGTAATGTTATATATATTTGGTTGTTTTATTATTCTCTGACTTCAAATTGACATAGAAGCAATTTAAATATTGGGCATTTATTATTTGAGACTTCTTCATATTTTATTTGAAAGAAAATGGTATCCACCTGCATACTGCATCAACCCATTTCATGTCCACTAGTGAAATAAAACTGTCTTTCATTCTCAAAAATATATATTGTCTTTCCCTACTGTCATTATTCTCTCTGTTTTTTTTAATCTTGGATTACATCCAGTTGTTCCTCCATGTATTGGATTATTTGTGTTTGCTTGTGCCATATTCCATTTCATATTACCTCTCTGTTCCCATATATCATAAAGTCGCTATAGAATACTGTCCCATGCAAGTGATTTGTAGTGAGCAAAGGCTTCCCATACATGCACAATTTTCTAGATTCTCACTGTCTGATGCCTTTCAATTGTCATTCAATTTTGTGCAAAACATATCGATGTCAAAGAACAATGTTTTCTGAAGAGATAGTCTGTCAAAGTTCTGGGAGTTTCAATTCGAAAGGAATAAATAAACAACAGTTTGACTATGTGGCTTAGTTTGAAATGTAATCTTAGAGATTTATACTAAAACTATCCTACAATATATAAAGATTTGGATTTCTTTATATGTTCTTCTTTAATGTAACTTCACCAGCTCTCATACATCATAAACCCTCCAAAAGATAATTGATTTCATGTTTGTGTACAGTGACAAGTGCTTCTTTCACATTTCTCATTATTCCTAAATAACTTATCGAAAAGTTAATTTTTAAAAAAAAATAAAACACAATGCTTCTTCCTTGTGTTTTTATAAAAATAAAAAATGTTAGAAATGTATTATACATTTTTATTAAATTTTCTTTATGACTATTCAGGTAGTTTTACTTAAATATGATTAAAACTACTTAAATAATATAATTATGTTGAAAATGATAAGTCAGTAGAACTTTCATTTATTTGGAACTATCACAACATATGTGTGGTAAAAATAAAACATTGTCTGGAGACTTTATAATTTTATTTCTACATTTGTATTTGTGCAACATAAATATTAACAATAATTTCAAAGTAAAATGTTGGAATTTTAAAAAAGATCTATACTTTCTAAAATGTTTAAAATTGTAACGCTACATTGATATTAGCTATGTTTTGTGACCAAACAATGCCAACTATACCAAATATTATCTAAAATTAAAGATAAATTGATTTCATTCTAAAAGATTTATACTTCTTTTGTTTCAGTAGAGATATTTTAATGAAGCAATATAAAAATTGGCCATGAAAGACTTGACTTTTGAATGCACAGAAAATGTTCTGCCTTACTTAATTCTCCTTAATTTTACATCAGGAGATATTTAGAGCATACTACATTGTTATTATATAAATTTATATTACATTTCACATGTTCATTGATATTCTGTTTATTCCTTGATTTTATTTTTTACCCATTAGTGATTTTTTATCTTTAGTTAGAAAGGTTCAATAAGACCCCTTTACTGCAGTGATGCTGTCATCAGATCGAACCAGAAACATCTGAAAACATTGAAAAAGCACAATGATTTTGAATTTTTGGAAAGCACTGCATTAAGCTTCAGTTTCACAAAAAGAAAAGAGTCCGTTTTATAGACCTACATTACAAATTAGTACCCAATCAAGTATCAATATAAATGTTTGAAAATGAATGATTATATATTTATAATTTAATTGGTATTGTGTGTGGGTGTGTGTTACACTTCACTTCAGACATTAGGAATGTCAGATAAGATACCATCCATGTATGGATGATAAGTTAAATATGGTTAAAGATCACGTTGAAAACAGTTCTCATAAAGCCCGTTTAGGGATTTGTTACGTACTTGAAACAATTGATTTGCTAGCAGCATAATAATATCTTAGAAATTTTAAAAGTGATGATAGGGTTATTTTAACTGCACTATAATATTAAAAGGCATTGACCCTTTAAATGGTATATATTTAAATAATGATTTTTCTGAAATTGTCATACTTAGTGGGTTTTATTTTAATTTAATAATTTATTGGCTATTTGAATGAGATTACATAACTGTGGGAACAAATATATTTTTAACATTTTATTATATAATTTTCAATGAAATAGAATTCCAACTGTTATGAGAAATGAAAAAAATCAAATATAATGCAATCTTAAGTTATGCAGAAAATTTCTTTGCTAGGTAAAATAAGAAGAAGTTGGCACTTTAATACTTCAAACTTAAGCAAAATATAATATTCTGGTCCATAGGTACATATAAAGGCTACTTTTGCAGTCCAGTTTCTTTTGAAATTGCATACCTACTTCAATGTAATATTCCTAGAATGCTTCAGGGTAATTTTTACAAATCATGATCTTTTGGAATAATTCATGATTTTAACTAATATCTATCACTGTATCCTAGTATGAAATCATCCCTGAATATTACCAGTTTTAATTCAGTGTGAAATTCTTTCTCCTTAACTTTAAATTATCTTTCTCTCTTCTTTTCTCTCCCCTCCTTTCTTTGTTCTTCCCTAACTGCACTCCTTCCTACCCTCCTTCCTTTATTTCTTGTATGTTCGAATGAGATATTTTGGGATTCTTTGGCAGCCAAGAGGATCGTCAGCCAATCCAAACATCCATGGAATATAAAGAGAAAACACTGAGATTGAGGTAAATCTTGAACAGCATTGAGAGTCAAGTTGGCATTAAACAGATAAAATGTGACTAGGAGATGGACATATGCAAATAAACACATGGAATGTTGAGGGAACAGGGCAAAAAACAAATAATGTAATGACTCTGAGGGTAAATACTTTGCATCTGGAGGAGTAACATAATGAAGGTCATGTGGGAAATGAGGGTACAGGTTGTTACAAATCGTAGGTGCCATCGTGAGGACTATTACTTTTAGTATGAAAAAACATGAGGAAAGCACAGGATTATAAAAAAAAATGTCAGAATCACAATTGCTTTCTAAAACATCTTCACTGCCTCGATTGTTCAGTAAATTGTAAGTAAAGTACTTGTGGGAAGATCTCTGTAAGTTTTTATTTAAACTAGGAATCAGCTGGGCCTGGGAGGGCAAGGCAGGAGGATCACTTGAAGTCAGGAGTTCAAGACCAGCCTGGCCAACATGGCAAAACCCATCTCTACTAAAAACACACAAAAAAATAGCAGGGTGTGGTGGTGCATACCTGCTAAGGCACAAGAATGGATTGAATCTGGGAGGTGGAGTTTTCAGTGAGCCAAGACCACACTACTGCACTCCACCCTGGGTGACAGAGTGAGACTCCCCCTCAAAACAAACAAACAAACAAATAAAACCAGAAATCAATCAGCTTTGATGATTAAAATAACACAGACCAACAACAACAATAATTGAAAAATCATTTAAAAATACTCACTCATAGGTGGGTATTGAACAATGAGAACACATGGACTCAGGGAGAGGAGCATCACACACTGGGGGCAGTTATAGGGGTAGGGGAGAGACAGAGGGGACGGATAACGTTATGTGAAAAATCATTTAAAAATAGCACTATGTATGTATTATTACTACATAAACATATGTACATACACATAAACATCACATATGTCTTGTGTATGTAAATAAAATTTTTACCCTATACTAGGTAAGTTATTTCAATTTTTAATTTTTTGATTTAATAAGGATATTTGTCTCAATTAGTTCAGCTTAAGAAAACTATTCAGTTTGACCATCTATTTGTCCAGCACAAGCTTTTCTGCTAAGCAACAACTTTCTAGCTGCATCTAATTTGTTCTAAACAGAGTTCAGGGTTCACCTTCATGATACTTACAAAAAGTATTTAAAATTATTGCTCAAACTGCTTATCAATATCCTATTAGTCTACAAGCAAGACATTCAACAGTCCTCTAATTACTCCCTTCCCTCAGTTTGCTCTGTCTGACTGAGAAATCTTATTGCATATATGTCACTAATAATTTTAAATCTGATTTCTTTTGTTCACTCACCCTGGTGAATTAGAAAAGATTTGTATCACTAACTTACTATTTTCCATACTTTCTCTAAGTACCTATGAAATTAGGCTAATTTGTTTTTCTGTTTTCAATTTTATCACATTTTCACTCCATTGTCCACTTTCAGTATATCTTTCATTTTCCATCCATTACTCAAAACATAGACTCGAATGCATTTTTCCTACCTATATCCTTAGAGTTCTTACCTACTGCCCTCTAAAATAAGATTTCTTGGAATAGGCTAGGAAGCCTAGTATTATCCTGAGTGCTCTAAAGTCTTCAGATTCATATTGTCACTCCCTTTTCTACTCCTTCCCATACATATGCTTATGCAATATTCAGCTAATTGCACTTTACCTAATAATTGTTTGTGGCTTTATTCCTTAGCTTATGCTCCCGCTTTGATCAAAATCCCCCTACCCTCTCTTCTTATTCCATCTGGCAATGGTATATCTACCTCTGAGACTAACTTGTAACTATATTTTCTTGCCAGCATACTTTACAAATCACTTCAGGTTGCATTAAATATATTTTCTATATGCTCAAATGGAATCTTAATGTTACAGGTAGGGCTGTTCAGTATCTTATTTAATAAATCACAATGTAATTTTAAGTACCATTAGATCATTTCTCATAATTTATTGATATTTGTGGACTCATTACTTATTTTCTTTAGCAATCTACTTTGAATCAGTTACAAGGGCACAAATAACACCCTTTTAAGTACCTTTAAAATACATCTTTTAAAATTCATAAGACAAGCATAGAACAGTCCTTATGCTTTTCCTCATCCACGTTTTCAAGAGTTCTGACATTTTCAGAAAGTGTTTCCTGAAAAAGAAAGGTGAGATAGTTTTAATAAGAAAAGAAATTGCAAGCTTATGAAAGATGAGAACTTTGTATCATTAGATGATAACCTCTTCATTTTTGGCTTTTTATGGTGCACATAGGCAAGCTCTCATGTACATTAGTGAATCTTTGAAAGTGTATCTACTTTTTCTAGAAACGCTTTCCTTGATAAAATCCAGTCTACTATAATTCCAGCTACTCGGGAGGCTGAGGCAGGAGCATTGCTTGAACCTGGGAGGTGGATGTTGCAGTGAGCCCAGATAACGCCATTGCACTACAGCCTGGGCAACAAGAGCAAAACTCTGTCTCACAAAAAAAAAAAAAAAAAGAATTCAGTCTACTAATCACAGTCTAATCTGCCTAAAATTTCCTTACATCTAACCCTCAAGCCACCTCAAAATCCTGAGACTGTTATATAAAGTTTTGCATATGTATGACCTTCCATATGTAAATTAGATTTACATATGGAAGGTCATACATATGTAAAACTATTAAATTTATAGCAGAAAATTTTAATCATTAAATGGCAAAGTGCATCATAAAAAGAAGCATAAGAAATTAAAAGTTTTTTGTTTGTATATCATGCCTTGTTTAGCGTAATTTTATGTTAAAAATTTACTAAATTAAAATCATGGCTCATTAAAATTTAGCCAATAACAAAATGATTCTTTAATATGAAACTTTAAGAAGCATTATTTTATCTTAAGGTGGATGAAATATAGGAGCTTTACCAGATAATTTCAGTTTAAGTCAGATAGTTTAAGTTCAGTTACATTACTGGATCTACGTAAATATACTATAGTACTGGACAGGACTTCTAAGAGTCTGAAATCTCTTCAGCAACCTGTTGCTTAAGGAGACATGCATTTCAGTCTTCTAAAGGCCATAGTCGTGTTTTATGAGTTTTTCCTACTGAATCACACTGAACCTATGAGAACAAATATGGAGTTTATTAACTTATAACTATTATCCATCAGTATATCTAGACTATTGCTCTATTAGATTTCTGAAGGACCAACTATCTCAGACAGCACCTTCATGTCTCATACGTTTCCTGGTTGACAAATCCACATTTCCAAATTGCACTCAGTCTATAATGGAAAAGACCTGCAATCCATTAGCTATACATGACCACCTGGATTTGACTCTTTTAGAAGATTCAAATGTTATGATGGGTTACTGCATAATATCATGAGATATTATTTTTTGACTAAGTTACTTATTTGTGGCAGTAACATAATGAAGCATGTTAATTTATGACTTTTTTGGTAATGACATGTGAATTTCACATTGAGTTTCTTGCTCACTTAAATGCTTCCATAAAGGTGACTAAATCATAATTTTTAATACCTGAATATCTATAGCTTCTGATGACTAGTTATTTTTAGATTTATTTAGTGTATTTTAAAATCACTATGGTAAACATGAAAGATTCCAATCATTTATAGTGTCACAAAAGATAAAATAAAAATATTTAATATCCCAAAAGGCTATGTTGTATATAAACATTAATAAATTACTAGGAAATAATTCTGTTTTATACTAAAATATTTTGAAAACCTGTTGATACCTGTATTTCCAAAGATCACATTTTCAGTCCGGACTTCTAGAAATATGAGATCCCTTCAACAACCTGATACTCAAGGAGAATTGTGAAAATCAAAAAGTAATTCTCAGGTTGAATATACACAGTTATTTAATCATATATATGTATACCAACTAGTCTTCTATACTGTCAGGGAGAATATTACTTTTTTATATAAGGATAAATCATTGAGCCAAAATATGTGATTACCCAGTGTTGAGGGTGTGGTCAATAATTTTGTTTTATTGTTTAAAGAACATCTTCCCAAATTATATAGAGTGAAAAAATGACATATATATGGCAGCATATGAAAAATACTAAATTAAAAATAAGAAAGTAATATAGGAGAGGTTAGATTTGATAGACCTGGATGATGATGTTGACTCTTCAGGATGACCTACACATTCTTTCTCACTGTTGCCACTAGTTAAGTGAGTTTGATCATTGATCATTTAAACAAACTTTTTTTTTTTGAGACAGAGTCTTGCTCTGTTGCCCAGGCTGGAGTGCAGTGGCACGATCTCAGCTCCCTGCAACATCTGTCTTCCAAGTTCAAGCAATTCTCCTGCCTCAGCTTCCCGAGTAGCTGGGATTACAGGCACATGCCACCACGCTCGCCTAATTTTTGTATTTTTAGTAGAGACAGGGTTTCGCTATATTGGCCAGGCTGGTCTGGAACTCCTGACCTTGTGATCCACCCATCTCAACCTCCCAAAGTGTTGGGATTACAGACGTGAGCCACTGCACCTAGCTTCAGACAACCTTTTGTGGTATAACTGACCCTCCATGCATTTGCCTTTTTGTACAACAATCTAAACTTGGTTCTTTTTGCTACAAATGTTACTAAAATTTCATTACTAATTATGAAGAAGAGAATACATGCAACTATGAAAAAGCCTTTTAAATAAGCTTTTTAGTGTAGTTATTAAAGCATTAAACACTGACTATGGAGCAATATAGCTGGTGTTCAGTTTCTAGTTTCCCATTCCCAATCTATGTGACTTTAGCAAATTATTTATCTATCCAATATCACAGATTCCTCATCTGCTATATAAGCTAATACACACCTAACATGTATTTTTATAAAGATTCAGTGATTTATTACTTTTAAAGTTTTTGAAACAGTTTTCATGCACACAGAAATGTCAGGGCTTTCATTTTTCCTGCTGAAGGTATTTTGTCAAACATGGGTTTCTTAACTTGGAATCATGGAATCCATATGTGGAATTAAGGGATTTTGAAATTTGGCATGGAAACACTACATCTTTGAAATTTCAGATTACTTTCATTTGATATGTCTTTTGCAGATACCTCAAAATGCCATTTATAGTTATCTTTACTGAACAATCACAATAATTATTTTGATATACGAAACATTAGTGATTACCATCTTCCTGTTTACAGATGGCTATGTGATAAAACTGGCCATCTGTTGAGCTATATGGGGTCTGGCTATAGTCATCAGGCCACAAAACACTTAAATTTGTAGTTCTCCACTTCTGACTCAGACAAGAAGTTACTTTGCATCATTGTCCATTCTCAATCATTTGCTGATCAGTATGTAAAAGGCAGTTAAAACCAGCCTAGAGTTAAATGTTTAGCCATTACAGTCGTTACACTAATCCTTCTTGAAACATAAAATTTAACTTGCCTAGTCTTAAATGCTTTCTTATTTATCGTGTTATGAGAAGCATATATGTTACAATTTATAAAATACTGTAATAAATTTCAAAATATTTCATGTTTATTGTAATTCTATGTATTTCTATATAATTTAATACATATTTTGACAGGTAGTTTAAAGAATTCAACAGATTGTTCTAGTGGGTCACGCACACACAATGTGCACACACAGCCTCACATTTAACTTTCAGACTCTACCCACTAAGTCGTTTGTAAAAGCTCAAAGGACACCTTTTTCATAAAACTTTCATGGTTTTCCTCAAACATAACTACTATATATGAAGTGATTTACTTTATAGGAGGCAAGCACTTTATATATACCATTTTAATAAATTCGTAAAGAAAATCTGCAGGCTACTTATTTTAATCCTGAGTTTACAAATACAGTCCATAGAATTTAAATAAGTATTTAAGACTAACTGGACTGCTACAGGTTGAATTAAAATTACAAATTATAATTTTAAAGCAATTTTAGATATATTCTATTTCTGTTGCATTTATCTGTAGCTCTTTTTTTCTTATTGTTTCTAGTACATTCTAAGTCTCTATGTAATAGGTATCAGCCTTTTTTTGTGGCAACTGGTTCAAAGATTTATACCTAGTGGGTACTCACTACTTATTTATTTGACAAATCAAAGCATGGGTTTTAATTCAGAGAGAGGAAGCAGAGACAAAGGAAAGTGGCAAATATGACATCATATAAAAAAACTTAAACTCACACATTAAATATTCAGAGTTTTGAGTCTTTTTCTTTGTTAATTCCTGTAGGTAATACTGACTCTCATTGCAAGTCGATTTTTTTTGTCTTCAGTTTTGCTTTTTCGATTTGTAAGACCTTAGAGGGTCACTTCAAATATAGTGCTAGACCTCTATATACTCATTTCTTAATAATAATATTTCATTTCCTAAAGAAAATCAAGTGTGTTTTATTCACTATGTAAAAATCCATGATAAAACCAAAATGCTCTTTGATAAAATGAGATATTGTATTTGTAGATTACATTTATTCTCTAAATTGACCTACTTTTCTTTGTAGAACCTCATTCAAATCCATTTAATCACAATAATGTTAATATTATATTAGCCATTTTTCCTCAATAAATGATTTCTCAATTGCTCCATGGCACACAAATGCTTATTTTTTCCCCATGTTTTCTTTAAAGAAAACATATATCTAAGAGATTAAGTGAGGTTACAAAATACACAGTCTTACAAACCTTGATGTTATGAATCAGACGCTTAGTCTTTCTGGCCTTAACAGCATACAATTGTGATATTCATTGATTTCTTTGTTTTGATCCAGTTACTCTACTGAGCACTTTAACATAAATCACTTAAATTAAGCTTGGCAAAAAAAAAAAAAAAATCTGTGCTTCATTATTAAGTTTTTGGATTAGGGAACTAAAGAATCAATAATTTTAGAAAATTGCTCTAGTCTATTGAGTTTGTAACAGAGTCTTGATTGGAAACACTACGTGTTGTCTTTGGTAGACATAGGTTCTTAACGATTAGTCTTGGGTGTTTCCTCAGAGATGGACCAGTGTTTATTGTGATCCTCTCCCATGCCGGGCCTCTGTTACATCTTTCATGACAAATGTGTTCATTTATTTCTCTTAAAAAATCATGGCATATTTCCTTATCATTTCCTTCTCTATCTCCTGGGGAATTTCTTACAATAATAATTGTTTTGCATTTATTAATTGCCAGGTACTCTTCTAGATGCTGGGAACAAAACAATGTGTAAAAGTAAACCCTCTTTTCATTGAATTTACACTTCTTTAGAGATTTCCTCTTTGACTAATAGATCATTTAAAAGAGCTTTGCTTTCCTAGAGTACAGTTAGTAACTTCTTTTTTTTTTTTTTTTGAGATGGAGTTTCACTCTTGTTACCAGGCTGGAGTAAAATGGCGCCATCTCGGCTCACCGCAACCTCCGCCTCCTGGGTTCAGGCAATTCTCCTGCCTCAGCCTCCTGAGTAGCTGGGATTATAGGTACACGCCACCATGTCCAGCTAATTTTTTTGTATTTTTAGTAGAGACGGGGTTTCACCATGTTGACCTGGATGGTCTTGATCCCTTGACCTCGTGATTCACCCGCCTCGGCCTCCCAAAGACAGTTACTAACTTCTGATTACGTTTCCTTGTAACTGGATAATACACTCTGTAAACTGTGAATCTATTTAAACTTATGAACATTAGGTTATGTACAGTAAAGGGTCTACCATGGTGAATATACACGAACATTGGAAAACAATATTGACTTTGCAGTTTTCTAGAAATATCAATTTGTCCAAAGTGTTATTTAGATCTATGTCTTTATTTTTGTTTTGTTATTATTTCCCCAGTTGTTGTATCACTTACTAAGAAGCTGATGTTAATAATGTTTTTCTGTAATTGTGAAATTATTTATCTATTCTTTTTCATGCTGTCAGATTTGCTTCAAGTATTTTGAGGCTTTCTTATCAGGGGTATACATTATAATTGATATTGCTTTTCTAATAAATTTTTTTCTATCACTATGCATAATATCTTTTTTGGTTGAAGAAGTACTTTTTTTGTTAATTTATATTCTCAAATCTGCATGTTCTCATTTTTTGTTTGAAATGTATTTTTTAGCAATGTAATTGTTCCCTATTTTTTATATTCAAAGTGGATTCCTTGTAGGCAGTAAGAAGTTAGATCTGGTTTTTAAAAATTCACTATGTGAGTCTATCTCTTTCTTTAGTCCTTAGAATCTGTTTCTCACTAGTATAATTTCCACCTTGCCTGAGAAACTTCCTCTATAATTTAATGTAGAACGTAACTATTGTTCTCTTGATTTTTTTTATTCACCTGAATATGTCTACCTCACATTCAGCTGCAGGTTATGTTCAATGGGTATAGAATACTAAAGTGACAGGCATTTTATTATGTCTTCTTTTCTTTTTTCTTTTTTTTTCCTTTCTTTCTCTCTGAAATTTGAAAACATTGCTCTACTGTCATCTAGTCATGGTTTCTGACAATCTATTTGGATTATTATTTCTGTATGTATGTTTCATTTTTCTCTAGTGCTGTGCACTTTTTCTTTATATATTTTTTTAACAATTTGATTTAACAGATATAGGCATAGTTTTTTTAGACCTTATGTTGCAGAATTTTGCTTCGTAGTTTAGCTAAAACCTGGGTTCTTGTCGCATGACCAGTAAAATTTAGGAATGCAGACACATTGAAAGGTGAGTAGAGCAGGATTTTGTTGGGGGAAAAAAAAAACCTTTCAGGGTTTCCTTAAGCAACAGGGGTTCCTGCTAACAGGTCCTCACCTCACACATTGATTCCCAGGTTACCACAGGAGCTGAAGAGAGCAGACTCCTCCCATGCATAAGTGGCTCCACCCACTTTCCTCAGTGCCCATACTAGGCTCCAGTCTGCTGTGGGCATGCCCAGACAAGCCCTGGGACGGTTTTCTCATCTGCACAAAAGCATCTGATGTAAATACTTGTGTGGAAGGTTGGAAATTCTCTGGGTGCACCCTTTCATCTGCCTAGGCATTTGGCTGTTTCATTACCCCATCTAAAGGAGTACTAAAGAAGTACTAAAGAAGTATCTAACTGCCATTAGAATAAGGATAAAGATAAGGATGAAGACCAATTTTAATTGCTTCCTGCTGACAGGGAAGCTATTTTGGGAAAACCACAGTCAGATTTCACTCAGAGGCGCCTCTGAGGTTTCCCAGCAAAAGAGGCCATCATCGAAGGCTCCAGTTGCAGACGCTTTGGAGTTTGATAGCTTAAAGGTGAGAAAAGACAAACCAGTTTATTAGAAAACATGTATCAAAACCAAACAAGGCGTGGTTAAGAACAACTCAAAATCCAGAAGGCTTTAACTAGTCTGCACAGGAAGAGGGAGGCCAAAAGCCCAACTGGTAAAAAAAAAAAAAACCTTTTACCCTTTTGCTAGCATGTCAGGCTTCTGGGTTCCCTTGCCCCTGAACCCAGTCCTAAGCCAACTATTCAAAGGTTTGAGAAATTACCTCTTCCCAGCTTGAAGTATACATCTGAGACAAGCGTCCTGTGGTACAGAGACACCGCTACCTACCTACCAGCGAATAGAGGACAGAGGAAGAAAAAGGAAAAAAGAAGGCATTTATTTCAGGATTCCAGGGGTTTAGGATGTGTTATAAAGGGGTACAGACTAAAGAGAAATGGCTACTCATCTAGAAAAATAGGTGAGCAGGAGTGTCTGGTTTCTTTCTATAGCCAATAGAGAGAATATGAGGTGTTCCTCTTTCTTTCCTTGTATTGCTGAATCCTGGCAACTCTACCAGGTGCCAACCATGGGTGTCAAAGTGGCTTTCATTCATGATTACAGGGGAGTAGGGGGTGGGAATACCTGCTCTTTCTCACATACTCCGTATCTCCCCTCCTGGAAGTAGCCTTAGAATTCTCTAGAATTCATTTATGCCATGGATACTAGCATATCCTTTATCCATGAAATGGGAAACTTGGCTTGATGGAGGCATGCTCACCTGTGCTGTGTCTTTTGACTTTCATTATTGTCTGGCTTCTGGATCCCTAAGATCAAGTTTTTTTAGACCTTTGACAAAAAGCTTGGAATTCAGTTTGGGACCAAAAATGTGTCTCAGCATCGGGGTTGCATGGACTCATTATCATGAGCCGAATGCTAAAGGGAAGCTGTGGAATTGAGTTCTCCTCCAACAAGGGAAAGAAAAGGATGTCTTGGGACACACCCAGATAACTAGTGGCTGTAGTTATGCTTGCTGAGAGTAGAGTACGTGGGGCTTTGCTTTGCTTAGCTCCCTTGGTTTTACTTTCCCAAAAAGGAAACCTCTGGATCATGGGCATCCTATTTATTCCCATCAGCTGGAGGATTTGCAGGCTAATTGTTCAGAACTAAAATATCGATCCAAATTTTTACATTATCCATCCCCTTTTGTACTTTCTGATCTGCAGTCAGAGAGTGCTGGTTGGTTCACAGGAACAAGCAGGGTTAGTCTAAAATGTAGGCAAACAAAAACAATGAGTTTAGAAACTAATGATGATAAGTTTTAAAACATAATTTCTCTCTGTCTAATCCTCATTTCTGTTAAAAACAAATCATGATAGGGTTGTGTTACTTGCAAAAAAAAAAGTATAAGACTTTAGTCTTATACTTGGCTTAATTATTTGCATAAAGTGCAGCAAGAATAATTACAGGCTCCTCAGATTAGCTTTGATGGAAATCTGTTCCATAAGAAATCTCAGATAAGACCATTTAAAGTTGAGCCAAGCCCTAGATTTGTAGCTTCAAACACCTGTGAGTTGGGTAAACTCCTCTTTTCTTGAGGTCCCAAGAGCATCTGGTATCTGTGCGTGTTGGAAAGTGACATTCTTTACTCACCAGAGGTTAATAACCCTGTATGTGGACTGTGTAGACAAAGGTATGATGCCAGTTTTCCCAAGGGGCTCTCATCAGCTCTGCAAGTTGATTTTGACTCCTTAAAGGGAAGCGCATCTTTCCAATCAAAGCCTGGTAAAACAATCAGTTCCTCCAATTGCATTCTGTTGCAAAAGAAAAAGGATTCTTACTGCACTGATGCAAATGACTATATTGCCATGAGTTAGTTAAGAAGGCTCCCTACTAGCTTCTAAATTCTGAAGAAGCCAGGTAGGGCGAGATAATATGCTCCAAATTTTGTTCACAGGAGGACATCTTACTCAATTATTAAAGGTCATAAATAACTCAAAATAAGTTTGTTGGACTCTGAAAAACAAAGCAATGATCAGCAATATTCCAAGCAAAAATTAAAAAAGATTCCTTCAGTTTTCTATCAGTTCATTCAGTTAACTCTTGTTTTGCTTGATATCTGTGAACATTTTAATTTTCACGAGTCCTGTATGTTTTTATTTATTCCAATGTCACAATCTCCAATGTTATCAGAAACCTGCATTTCAGAACACATATTAAAGTTCCATAGCTTATTGTAAACCAACCATTGAAGAGGATGAAAACAAGACAACAATGGTCTGTGAGTGACAAAATGTCCATGGTAGTTACAGTCGGAAACATAATTGACAAATAAATTTGGTTATCTCTGTTGTTTACAATAACAACATAATAACTATAATTATGATTGATAGCATATACTCAAACATTAGAATTTTAGAAATCCCATAAAATTTTGGAACATATATTAATATTATTCACCAAAATACGACCTAAAAAAGATTTAACATCATTTTATCAATCCCATGTACCTAGAACATATCAAATAATCCTGTTCACCCTTTTTTTGATACTCTCGGGGCACTCTGTAGCATCTAAAAGCCTGTCAAGAAAGACAATTTTAAAACTGAAGTTTGCTTTTGAGAAGCCTGTTAAGTATGTTAGAGATTTAAACTACTTGATGTTATGAAATGGAATTCCAGATTATGGTAAGTTATTTACTTTGCCAAAATGACTCAGAAATTTAAAAAGCAAAAATCTAACCATTTACCAATTTTGCTAAAGAGTAGCTTAGTGCTTTAAGAGTACACTGTTGTACTTTTTTTTTTTTTCAAAATGGAGTCTTGTTCTGTTGCCCATGCTGGAGGGTAGGGGCACAGTCTTGGCTTACTGAAACCTCTGTGCCTGAGTTCAAGCACTTCTCTGCCTTAGCCTCCCAAATAGCTGGGATTTTAGGCACCTGCCACCACGCCCAGCTAATTTTTGTATTTTCAATAGAGAAGGGGTTTCACCATCTTGGCGAGGCTGTTTTGAACTCCTGACCTTGTGATCCACCCGCCTTAGCCTCCCAAAGGGCTGAGATTACACGTGTGTGCCTGGTCCCTTGTTGTACTTTTATTTCAATACTGAATTTACAGAAAAATTATGTAATACCCTTTGAATTTTTTTCAATATGTTCACACACGAAATTTCCTTTGCAAGATTAATTTTACAATTCTTCCACAACTTGTTTGAATTTACAGAATTACCTTATTTAATTGAAAACATTCTTTTAACCTTAGGCAAAATTTTACATTTCTATGCTTTCTTACAATCTTTTACTAAGAACACATTTTACTGTTCTTACATACTTCAAATGTAAATATATTTTTAGTAGTCTCAATTACATTATAATGGTAACTCGTAGCAATTTTTACCTTTAATGTAAAACTTGGTAAGTTATTTCAATTATGAGCTAGGTGCAGCCAAGGTTTGACTCCTTCCAGCACAATTAAGGGCATGTTTGGTAACATCTGTTCCTAGGCCTTACCAATTGTGAAGCCAGCAAATTGAATCATTCACAAAGAGCAGTTTACAATCTTAAAACATTTAGCAAACCTAGTATCTGCCCTGCATAATTTACTCCAGCAATTTACATTTTGATGCACACACATTTCACCAATAACCTTTAAGGCAGTTTTTATTTCTCAAAGATTAAAGTTACCACAGCTTTTACCTTTCCTCTAAAAAATATTCAAGTGCTTATTTTTAGTTAGGCCAATTAATTAGAGCTGTTTTTATAAACATCACAAACACAAAACATATATCACTGCACAGACAGGCAGAAAAAAAAGACACTCGGCAGCCACAAGATTTTCCATTTGCCAATCTCATAATTGGATTATTGTCCTCCAGGCGGATACCTTTCAGAGACAGGGCTAGGAAAACATGCTGCTTCTAGGGCGTAATAAACAGGCATAACTGGGAGGCAAAAGCAGATTTCGACAGGGATCTATCTGCTTCTAATTCCTGGGGTTCCATGAGGAAAACAGATTTCTTCCCAAAATAGGGTCAGTAGTGCCTTCTGTTTTTCCCAAGGAGTCCCATGCCCCGCGGAGTTATCTTAGGGCCTCTCCTGAATACATCAAGAATGG
Source organism: Leontopithecus rosalia (assembly GCA_028533165.1). Taxonomy (NCBI): domain Eukaryota; kingdom Metazoa; phylum Chordata; class Mammalia; order Primates; family Cebidae; genus Leontopithecus; species Leontopithecus rosalia. The sequence continues at coordinate 26,297,222 of CM052649.1, read as the reverse complement.
CAAGACAAAATGGAGAAAAATCCCTTTTTCCAGCCAAACAAAATCCAAGGAAAAAAAAAAACTAACATCATAAGTGCCTTTTAAATATGCTTATAACTTGGATATCCACTTTTAACTCAGGTGAGCGCTCTCTAAGAAAATTATTTTAAATCCCTTGTTATCTGATTTTAGTTGTGCCAAGCAGCCAATATTTCTGGCTTTCAAACTTTACTAAAGGCTCAGGGAAAGAAAAATCCAAGCTGTTTGTGAAGGAGAAAAGAGTCAACAAATTGCAAAGGTCATGCAGATATCAAACCAGAAAGCGTTTATTCCCTAAACCAGGATTGAACCCAGCTGCCATTGTAAAATGGTGGAGGCTAAACAAAACATTGCCATGAGGTTACAGGTCATAGTTTCAAGGAGGTAAAACAAGATGGGGACCTGCAGCAAAGTTTGCTACTGACCCATGCAGAAAATCATACAAAGCACGCTAGATAGGCTACAGATTAAGATCAATCTCAGGAATCCTTTTTAAGAATTAAAACTTTACAGAGAATATAAACAGTGATCCTTATAATTCCTGGCCTAGTAAAATGTCTTCTAAAAGGAAAAAATAAAAACTCTCACTTAAAAGTTAACTGCTGGCAGGGTAGGGAAAGGCAGAAAAGTTTGAAGTGCAGGGTTGAAAAGATGCCTGTGGGAAGAACATCTTGTTCTCATGCAAATGATCCTCCAACAGGGCAAGAAACTTAAGAAGGGAGCAGAGAGCCTCTGGTTCACCTGTCCTTCCCTTAATAAAAGGAAAAGGCTGACATTCTCGACCCCTGGAAGTGACTGGAGTGAAGGGGAAGAAGGCATAATTTCCTCTACCCTCAGAAAATGTCAGAGGACACAAAGGCTTAGAAGCAAAAGGAAAAAAAGGGGTTTTTCTTTTGGCTCGCACTTACCCTTTCTCGAGCCCCATGTTTGGGTGCCAAAATGCTGCAGAATTATGCTCCATAGTTCAGCTAAAACCTGGGTTCTTTTCACATGACCAGGAACATTAAGGCACGTGGGCACATTGAAGGATGAGTAGAGCAGGGTTCTGTTGGGCAAAAAGGAAAACAAAAAACAAAGAAAACCACTAGCAAAGTGAGAGGGGTTTCTGCTTAAAAGCCCCCACCTCACACATTGATTCCCAGGTCACCACAGGAGCTGAGGAAGGCAGGCTCCTCCCCTGGGCAAGGTATGAATTTCTCACGGCGCCACACACTTGCCCCAGTGCGCATGTCAGGCTCCAGTGCACTGTGGGCATGCTCAAACAAGCCCTGGGCAGGTTCCCTCATCTGCACAAAAGCATCTGGTGTAAACACTTGTGGGGAAGGCTGGAAATTCTCCAGAGACCACTTTTTAACTGCCTAGGCATTTTGCTGTTGTACTTATACTAGCTGGAATTTGCTGAGTTTCTTTAATTTGTAAATGTACGTCATTTACTGTATTGCAGTTTTTGAAAGCCTTTGGATATTCGGAAGTATGCCCCAATTTTACCTTTGGGTACTGAAATTACACGTATGTTACACCTTTTAATATTGTCCTTCAGGGTCTGAGCTTTCTTATTTTTCCATTTCAAAGTTTCTCTTTAGTCTCATTTATTTTCTATGTTCTTTATGTTGGGTAATTTCTACTGATCTATTAATTTGTACCTTTTTCTTTATATTTAAAGTGGATTCCTTGCAGGCAGTAAGAAATTAGATCTGGCTTTTTGAACATATTTTATGTTTAATATATTTTCCCACTTTCATTTTTTTTTGCTATTTAACTTATTTAATACATTTTTAATTTCAGATATTTTATTCTCCATTAAAGATTTCTATTAGTTTCCTCTGTCACATTCCTTTGTCTCTGCTGGTATTTGCTAACTGTAGAGGTGTTCAACCCTTACTCTCCTCTTGAACCTCATTTCTCTCTCTAGCTCCCAGGATGTCAGTTAATTTTTTTTTTATTCCTAGTCAGATAGATAGCCAAGTGTCTAGCAAGACTTTTAGTCACCTATGCTTTTCTACACTGCTAATGGGAAAAAAAAAATCCCAAGGAAAAAAATAATGAAAAATTTTTTTTTCTTATTTTTATTCATCTCATTATTTTTCATTGAGATGGTATCTCGATGTAGTTTTATGACATCTGTTGTCTCCAGATTTTTTTTAATGATCACCATTCTTACTGGTGTGAGATGGTATCTCAATGTAGTTTTATGTAGTATCTCAATGTCACTTTATGACAGTTGCTTTTTCAAATTTTAACTTCTCTTAAAAAAATCTAATTTCTTTAATTTCAGAGTTTTCAATTAGGATATTTTCAACTTACTTTTCTTACTCTAAAAAATGTATTCAAAGTTTATAGTTGCAATGAGTAGGATGGATGGACTCTAAGGAGCTTTCACTGCCAAAGAGTAACCAGAATTTCAGTGTTATATTTTTGCTTTTGTTTTTATTTTTTGAGATTAATTTTAAAATAAATTTGTTAAGTCTTCTTTCTGATATTCCACTTAATATAAATAAGAATTTTATCCAAACAATAAATTTATTTTTAATAGGTTCAGAACATTTATATTAGTATTTATATAAAGAAAACATATAGATTTTATTGTCTTCTTGTCCTATTAGACACTTAAATAAATAATTAAAATAAAGGTTTTTCATTATATTCCATTTGATCATACAATTGTCTTACAGAATTTTCTTTCTTCCCTTTTTTTTTGTTGCAATTATGAAACAAATTGTTATCTTTCACTAAGTACTTTGCTGGTATAAGGAAAAGTTATAAACTTTGTATAAATACTTCTATTTGGTGGTTTCTTAAATTTTATTTTTTTCCTAAGGGATAGAATTATATCATTTAAATTATTTTGTATCAAGCCTGTTCATCTTTTACAACTTAGTTGCTTTTATTTTATTTCATATAATTTCATGATCAAGTTAATAAAAATGAGATATTTCATACAATTTTATTTTATCTTTAAATGTTATACAGGGCTTTGTATCATCTGTTGAAATAATCAATTACATTATCTTAAGAGTTTTTGGAAGTAGTATTCATGTAATAGATTTCTCCTTACTGATGCACTCTCTCACATGAAAAGAGAATGCTCTTAATCTTTATTACAGATGCTTCCTCAGTGTAACACTTTATTATCTATCCACGCCTAATTTCATTCTATTCATGATGTGTAGATGAGTTAATGTTAATCAATAAGTTGAGGAAGCAGAATTCTTCATAAAGAATACAACTCTCTGTTTCCTTTTACTTTGGAACTAAGAGATTCTCAAAGGCCGTATGCACTGCTGTTTCCTCTGGCCCATAGTAAAACAGTTTGTTCCTAAGGAAGAATCTCTTTAGACAGAACACCCTTGAACAATTCTGGAATCTAGTATTATAAGCCCCCTTCCCCACAAGAAAGCACCAATCGAGTAGAATCTGGTTTAACTTTAACAGTTTCTTATCCAGTTTCTCACCTGATTAAGAACTTGGGCATACAAGAGTGGTGTTATTTATCAGCCCCCTTGGTACATCAGCATTTTATTGCTCTTAATTTAATTGAGTATACTATCAATCATACGAGTTCTACTTAATCATGTATGTACTATTCTAATATTTGTTAGTAATTGTCAACAAAATTTTATTGTTGTGTTTTCTCAGAATCAAAATAGAAAAATTTTGTTACTTTAAATTCTGAAGCATTTTTATTGCCTTTACTGGTTATTCTTTGAACATTTTCAAATGTAATTGAGTGATTCTGTTTTCTTAACTTTGAATCAAGTAAGATATTTTATAAATAAAAATGTAAATTTCACAGTTGGCCAATGGTATAATTTTCTATTTTACACATCACATGTGAGTGTGGAAGCCACCTTCTAATTAGTGGTTTCTTAAATTTTATTTTTTACTCAGGCATAGAATTATGTCATTTAAATTATTTTGTATCAGGCTTTCCAATCTTTTACAACTTAGTTGCTTTTATTTTATTTCATATAAATAAAGCTACCTTCCACACTCACATGGGTTGTGTAATATAGTAAACTATACCATGTGCCCACTGTGAAAATAAACTCGAATAATACATTCAATCTTGTCTGACAAAGAAATTTTAATTAGTATGATAAATATTTGCTATCATGGTGGCTACAGTTTTTTTTTTGACTCATTACTAATACAAGTATGTTTCACATGTTAAAATCTGAGTAAATTTGAAAATCACATTAGTTAGAACTTTCATTGATAATAAATGCTATTTTGGTTTGGCATTTCTTCGCTCTTTCAAATTAAGGCAATGAAAACTAAAAATCAAAGCATATGATGTGCTGAAATTTCTCCAAAGGGTGCATAGTGATTTAAAATCATTGAAAGGCTTTATATTTTATGGGTACTCTACTGTGGAATTTAGAGCACTTGGATAATTTAAAATTACTCTTTGCTACACAAAGCAATTTAAATTTATTGGAAACGAAATCTGGAAGAGTTCAAATTCTGGGCAATGTTGTACATATTGCTTGAAAATTACTAAAAGCACTTAAGCATTTTTTATATGCACTTCATTTAAAGGTGATCCAAGCTTTTTAGTGTGGAATGATATAGAAACATTTGGAAGTGCTAGAATCACTCCAGCTTCAATTCTAATTCAGAAAATTTAAGGTTTTTTTAAATAAGTATTTAACTCTTCAAATATTCAAAACATAATCTTTAAAATATAGAAATATATTTAAAACATTTTTGTAATGGCCTTATTTTCCAGTCTTTTTACAATTCATTTCAGGGAAATTAGTGAAGTTCCACTGATTATAATTTGGAAAGTTCCGACCTAAGTTCGGATGAATTCTGATTCTATTAAAATGGAAGCATCAAATGGGTTTCATTATATCTATTATACACAATATCATTATATGCTACTACAAGAAAGTACATTATTATGAAAACAATCCAATCTCAATACAATATGTATCCATTATAATTAAATCCATTGTTTTACTAAGTTAAATAAAAATCTTCAAACATATACCAAATATTTTGCAAATCTGAATGTGTCTTACATTAAGAATTGATAGACTCGTCTGGGCGCGGTGGCTCACGCCTATAATCCCAGCACTTTGGGAGGCTGAGGTGGGTGGATCATGAGGTCAAGGGATCGAGACCATCCTGGTTAACAAGGTGAAACCCCGTCTCTACTAAAAATACAAAAATTAGCTGGGCATGGTGGTGTGCGCCTGTAGTCCCAGCTACTCGGGAGGCTGAGGCAGGAGAATTGCCTGAACCCAGGAGGCGGAGTTTGCGGTGAGCCGAGATCATGCCATTGCAGTCCAGTCTGGGTAACAAGAGCGAAACTCCGTCTCAGAAAAAAAAAAAAAAAAGGAATTGATAGCCTCAAACATGAATAGAATTTTCAGTGAGAGATACGTCTTCAGATGATGTTTGAAAACGTAAATATTAAGGCATTTTGTCTCCTGCCTTACAACATTTTAGCACTGGGTTTCTCTCCCTGATAGAGCTTTAAGTTTATGTACAAAGCAACATGCTGAGGAACAGCAGTAAGTAATCCATGGTTTTGTCTGCACATTATAAGAAGTGCCATCTAAAAATAGATCTACCTGTGCACAATAGTCTCCTGAACCTTAAAGAATGAAGAATTTTCTCATTTACCTCAGTAAAGAAGTAAGCCCTTAAGCATTTTGTCAGCATTTCAGGAGTGATGAATAAGCTGGCTTGAAGTACTTCATGCATACATTTTAATGATTAGAAGGGACTATAATTCTCTCTAGCCTACCTACAATTCTGTAGGAACTTAACTCCTGAAACTGAATCTGCATTATCTAGTAGGCATCTTTATAAATGAGTTTAGAAATGATGCACACAGTATTTGCCTCCAGTGACATTCATTCTAATTAAATTGTAAATAAAGCAGTGTGGGTGTAAACCAACCTAAAACTTTCTTCACTACTGAAAGGCAGAGAAAATCCTTAAATAGATTCCTTTTCATTGCTAGTGACTCTGAAATGACATTGAGGGTTGTCCATTCACAGCTTCTATTTTTATAAGAGCATCAACTTCAATTGTCTATGCCTTGAAGACATTGACTACAGTGTCCTTGCAACAAGTAACATGAGACTGAAATTCATGTATATCACAAAACACTAAAATTATGATCCCTTTGTAAAATAGTATTCAATAACTTATTTGAATAAGTTAAAAACACTAAAAATGTGATCTCTTTGTAAAATAGTATTCAATAGCTTATTTGAAGATGTTAAACAATGATAGTTTGAATGCTTTGATGAAATTCGGAAGACACAAGTGCCCCTCGTTGTTTAGAGACATCAAAATTGATCTTGATTTTGATTTCTAGTGATGGCCTCACTTAACACTTTCTGAATATAATAATTGGATAGAGCAGTATTAGAAGACACATAGTTACAATGTGTTTTTGAAAGATACATATACCAAATGTTAGAAACTCAACTCAACATCATAGAATTGTTATAGGAAAAAGCAAAGAAATACTTTTAGACTTGATTTTTGAGAAATGGTTATGAAGATAGAAGGAGTGATGGAAGTAAAAAATAAGTGGCTTATGAAATTAAATGTTTACTTTAGCTTGCAAGGAAAAATTTACCATTGTTAAATCTTAATGCAGAGAACACTCAATTTGATTGTCAGTGAGTGCTTAGTTTGAAAAACACTGGTATCTATAAACAATTTCTTCCCAACATAAGAAATTGTTTGGGGAACCTCAACCCTGATTGCCAGATTGTGAGTATGACTAGAATTGACCCTTTCATTACTATTTACACAGTTTAACCTCTTTTTGTTTTAGCAAAGTTAGCATTTTGTAAGAATTAAAATAACAAATAGAAATCTATCAAGGGTGAGAGTTAATAAACAAAATCTCATGGACAACAATATAAAAAGAAGAATGTGGAAAAAAATGACAGAGGCATTAGATTTGGTACTAAGGCAAATGAACTGTACTGAAAGAGCTTTTGCTATAATAAAATTATCCCCAGGAAAAAAAGTACAATATTCACAGCTGGGTGTGGTGGTTCATGCCTGTAATCCCAGCACTTTCTGAAGTTGAGGTGGGTGGACCACCTGAAGTCGGGAGTTCAAGACCAGCCTGATCAACATGGAGAAACCCTGTCTCCACTAAAAAAAAAAAAATTACAAAATTAGCCAGGCATTATGGCATCTTTTCAATCATTAAAAATAGCAAAAATATTCACAAATATGATAATGAGTAGATATTTTATCATGTAGACCAGTGCATGGTAATGAAACATAGCTACAAATAGCAACATGAATTAACCTTAATAACATAATGGTGAGTACAAAAAACAAGTTTCAAAGCACAGAATATACCATAATGCTATTTTGGTACAGTACAACAACAAATTAAACTATATAAACTTTAGAAATGCATGCACTTATGAAAAATATATCTAAACATTTTTAAATAGTGATAACCCTAAGTGTATGATAGTACTTACCTCTTGTAAGTGAAAGCTAGGGAGGTAGAGAGTTAATTTTTAAGAGGGGCACAAGGACAGAACTGTAACTTCAGCTCTTATTGATGGGGTCAGTATTAATTATCATTATGCTCTAGAACTCACAGATTTATTATACTATTCTTTTTGTATAGATCAAATATTATAAAGTGGAACTAAAGAAAATAGTCAAGGAAAAATGTAACTCCCCCAGAAGCACTTTGTTTTGTTAGCTATATTATTTTTCAAAGATTTATGATTCTTTTCTTTTTAATTGTAAATTAAACTCCTTTAATTTGGATTATGAACATTTTGCTCAAAAGCATGTTTTAAATGAATAAATGTTTCTTGTAAGGATAGTTTTTAGTAATTCCAACAGTGAGTTTAATTGAAACCAAAAGGTAATGATAAAATAGCCAAATTATTATCTATCAATAACTTATGTGATTTTATTTTAAATTACAACTTTGATCTCATGAATTGTTCATGAGTAAATTATGAAATCAATACACTGATTATACATTAAGAAATAAAAATAGAGAGTGAAATTAATTCTATGCAGTCAAGCTATTAAATAATAAAATCCATCACGAGGTCAAGAGATGGAGACCATCCTGGTCAACATGGTGAAACTCCATCTCTAATAAAAATACAAAAAATTAGCTGGGCATGGTGGCGTGTGCCTGTAATCCCAGCTACTCAGGAGGCTGAGGCAGGAGAATTGCCTGAACCCAGGAGGCGGAGGTTGCAGTGAGCCGAGATTGCGCCATTGCACTCCAGCCTGGGTAACAAGAGCAAAACTCCGTCTCAAAATAATAATAATAAAAATAAAATCCAAATTTGAACATGGATCTTTTTTACGTCATAGTGCCTGCTTTTATCCACTATGGTATGTATTGAATACTTTCTTTAAATTCTTTAAATTCTCCCTTCCCTGGATGATACAGAGGCACAGGTGATTTATTAATTTTTAATCACTATTTTTAATTAAAAAGAAATGTGTATTATGAATGTCAACAACTTTAATGAAGACCATATATAATTAGAACTATAATTTTGAGGAGACTTTGTATTTATATATACTACTCTTTTGGCTCTTGACTTTTACATATCTATGACTATTCTTATCCCCAAGTCAATGTGAGATTGTGCAGTACTTACACATTTGCAGAATCAAAATTTTAGGGTTGGTGTCTTTACTAATCTTTTTTTTCCAGAAGTTTTGACATTTCTAGATTCATTCTTGTTTTGAAACTATGTGTAATAACCAAATAGTATTTATTGTTTTTTTCTATGAATGTCCAGCCTTTTTCACTTACCTGTATATATTATTCATTAAAATTAGTTATTTAGGAAAATTCTTTCTATTATTAGTTTAGTACAAGAGTAATTGTGGTTTTTGCATTGTTGGCATTTGCCATTTGATATTGGAATACATTCTTAAATAAATGTAGGTATGTGATAAATAATTTTAATGGAATTTTCTCACTTCATGTTTTTTTGCTAATGACTTATTACTTCCTATTTATTTTATGTTTATTTTAGAATATGGAAGTGATGTCAGATGAAAAGCAAATTCAATAGATTTCCTTACTGGAGTTTAAACTAGATCACAAAGCAGTGGAGACAGCGCGGCAACATCAACGCATTTGGCCCAGGAATTGCTTACAAACATAAAGTGCAGTAGTGATTCAAAACTTTTGCAAATGAGATGGGAGTCTTGAAGATGAAGAGCATAGTCACTGGTGATCGGAAGATGACAATGACCCGTTGAGAGCAATCATCGGAGCTGATCCTCTTACAACCACCCGAGAAATTGCCCAACAACTCACCGTCAACCATTCTACAGGTCATGTGGCATTTGAAGCAAACTGGAAACGCGAAAAAGCTCAATAAGTGGGTGCCTCATGAGCTGAGCAAAAATCAAAAATATCTTCAACTTGAAGTGCTACCTTCTTTTATTCTACACAACAAGGAACCATTTCTCTATTGGATCGTGCTGTGCAACAAAGTGACTTTTTTTTTTTTTACAACTGCTGATGACAACGCTCAGTGGTTGCATTGACAAGAAGCTCCAAGCGCTCCCCAAAGCCAAACTTCCACCAAGAAAATATCATGGTCACTGTGTGGTGGTCTGCTGCTGGCCTGATCCACTACAGATTTTTGATGGAATCATTACATCTGAGAAGTAGGCTTAGCAAATCGATGAGATGCACTGAAAGCCGCAATGCCTGCAGCCAGCATTGATCAAAAGAAAGGGCCCAATTCTTCACCAAAATGCTTGACCACAGGTTGCCCAACCAACGCGTCAAAACCTCAACAAATTGTGCTCTGAAATTTTGCCCCAAGTGCCATATTCACCTGACTTCTGGCAAATCGACTGTCACTTCTTCAAGCATCTCGACAGCTTTGCAAGGAAAATGCTTCCACATCCATCAGGATGCAGAAAGTGCTTTCCAAGAGTTCATTCAATTATGAAGCAAGGACTTTTACGCTACAGGAATAAACAAACATTTCTTAATGGCAGAAATATTTTGATTTTAATGGTTCCTATTTTGATTAATAAAGATTTGTTTGAGCCTAGTTATAACGACTTAAAATGCATGATCTGAAACCACAACTACTTTTGCACCAATTGAATACTATCGTTCTATCGAATGATTTAAAATTTTAATTTTATTTTTATAGTCTCTTCAACTTCTTGTTGCACTCTGAGACATAATGGCATAATAATTAATAAGTGGCTATTTTTAATAAACTCTATCTGCATTTTAGCACATTTAACTTCTTTCAGAAAAAGTTTTTAAGCTTAGCAATGATATAATATTTAAAAATATATTTTTTTCTGGAAAGAACAAAACTTTGGCACATATACTTTAAATCACATTGAAGTACATCAACAACTTTATAATATAAAATGAGACAGTGAGAAAAAGTCATGAATAGTTTCCTCTAAAACAATTATCAGGTAACAATGTGAAACCCAAGATTAATTGATGGTATTTTTAGATTCGAATAATTATGTCTTTAAATATATGATGTTTTGTCAACTCTTCCTGTCCTATGATGTCAAATCTAATGGGGAGTATGATATTATTTGATATATGTTCGCTTATCTTTTCATCCACATTTCTTGGCTCATAATTCTCATAGTCTTTATTATTTCCTAAGTGACTAAAACAATAAGCATATATTTTGTTAAAGTATTTGGCCTTTTTTCCTTGGTTCCTGAATACCTTCAGAAGGATAAAAGCAAAAGACAGTCTTTTCTTATAATGATGGTGTGCTTTAGGCTTCAGAAGCAGGCCTCATAAAACAGCATCTCCCTCTGAACTTCTTCTGCCCTCCTCTCACCTGCTCCTTTTTTTTCCTCAAAGCAGCCCATAGAAACTGAAAATACTCTCTAATCTTCAACAGCCTTTCTGTCTTGGAGACAGTTATAAAGAAATTTTCTGACCTACCTTGTCTGATTGTAGGTCGTAAGACCCCTATTACATAAGGGATCTGGCCCTTTCTGGAGGAAAGGAATGCTGAGCAGAGAATAATCTGAGCAGACAGGCTTTTCTGAGTTCCCCCACTCAGTCTACTAGTATTAGATCACGCACTTTTGTCCAGTCACATTTCTACACAGTCGTCACAGTTTCCCATATTTCAATCGTGCCTATCACTGAAGTCTCCATAGAGGATCAGAGGGTGGGGTATGGAGAGCTTCTGGACAGCTGATCTCCTGGAGGTGCCTGGAGGATGGTGCATGCTGAAGAGCTCAAGGAAGCTCTGTGCTCCTTCCCTCCATCCTGAATCCCAGATGAAAAATGCATCTCTTCAACTGTATGTTTTAAACCAGTCTTTGCAATGGTAGTAAACCTAAGTACGTGTTTCCCTGAGTTTCTGAAATGCTCTTACCAATTAATTTTAAAAAAAAAGTTGTGGGAACCCCAATGCAACCAGTCAGCCAGAAGCAAAAGAAAAATAACCTGGGCTTGCGATTCTTAGTGTAGGTGGGATTCAGTCTTGTGGACTGAGCCCTCAACCTATGTGATCTGATGCTATCTCCAGTCAGACAGTATCAAACTGAATTGAATTAGAGGACATCCAGCTGGTTTCCTCTGCAAAACTGATCGCTTGCTTGATAAGTGGTGAAAATCCTTTATGTTGGGTTGCAGAAGTCTTCTGTGTTAATTATAAAGGAGGATCCTTATATCTCTGAATATCTTGTGAGAAATTAAATGTATAAAATAGTCTTATAGCCCTGATAGTGTCTATGAAGGGCTTCGTGTATTACTATCAGTACTATTTATCATGTATTTCCAAAAAGTTTTCTGTAATATTTTGAAACATCAAATCCTCTGAAAGTAGCAAAACTTTATTGTCTTTATGGAAGACTAATAAGAAAAATTACAATTTTAATTTAAACAAATATTGGTATAGATAATGTAACTGGTTGTTAATTATGGTTGGTTGTTCTTTGGTTCTGATTAGCTGTTGATGGAAAAGTCAAAAATTGTGTTAGAGAATGAATAGATAGGTAAGCTGAAATGACAGCATTTACCTTTATACAAAACAGTGTTCCTTTCTTGCTCCTATCATGAAAAGTTTAAAGAAGATAATTTATTGTGAAGGTCTATGTTTGCCATTTATTTTAAATTTGTCTCTTTAAAATGGTCTCCTCTGATAAAAACTATTATTTTATTTTACTAATCAAAAAGCTGAGGCTCAAAAACATCAAGTGGCATGCCTAAATCATAAAATAAGGAGAGCTGAAATTTAAAACTAGATTTGTATTAACTTCAAAATTATTTCTTCTACTACATCACGTTAGCTCTCTGAAAACCAGCTCTTGCTGCTCTGTTGACAAGCTTTGAAATACATAAATATTTCACATAGTGTAATAGCAAGTCACAGTACAAAAATACTTATAAAGTTGAATGAGAGAAAGTCAAGTATCACACTTCAAACAGCTAAACTATTCTCTCTGATGTCTTCTTGAAAGAAAAGTATTACTCAAATAATGTTGAAACATTGTATATAAAGCTTGAGGACACATGACGAAAAAAATATGGCATGCTTCAGGCATAAGCATTGCTTTGCTATCATCAGTTGAAAGCTCTGATGATAAACAGATAAACTCAGAGTTAGATGTACAAAAGTATGTTGTACAAAGTAACTATAAGTCTTATTAGATGTGTCCTGCCAAATTTTGGACATATGAAAAATGTTTTCCATGGAACCACCCTGGTCTGAGAAGTGTTTAAGCTACAATATGCAGATAGTTATGACAGAAGTTACTTTTACAAAACCTTCCTTTCCACATTGATTTATTCTGCTATTTCAGTGACTTGCTATAACGAAGTTTCTATAAATGTGTGAACCCATAGACTCTCAATTAAGATGAATTGACAGGTCTATCATTGTGCCAATATCACATTATTTTAATTATTCTAGCTTTATCGTAAAGCTAAATCATAAATTTTATAGACTAAGTCCCCATCCACCTTATTCTGTCAATATTTTTTGATAATGACAGTTTCTTTAATATTCTGTATAAACATTTCGATCAGCTTGTAAGTTCTACAAGTAAAAATACTTTAAAGGCATTTATTAAAATCGTATTGAATGTGTGGATATAATTAGATGTACTGAAATTATTAGGGTATGTTACAATTTACATAAACACTTTATCTCTCAAATAATAACTTATCCTCAATAAATTTTATAGTTTTTTACAAATGGCTTTTGTAATATGTGTTATATATGTTTAAATGTTCCTTATACTTTTCATTACTCTATTAAGACTTTCAAATAAAATTGCAATTTCGAAGTGGTTAGTTAGTAAATATAAATCTTGATTTTTGTATATCTCTATCTAGCAACATAATAACATTTTAAGTACTAATTTGTCTTGGGGTTTGGGGGAATAATTATATCATCAATATATAAATAATAATTTTTTTTCCTGCATTTGGTAATTAAATCTTCTTTCTTGAGATACTGTGCTACCTGGCTGGGGATTTTACACACACACACACACACACACACACACACACACACACATAAACGATCATTTTTATATTTTACATATTTTAATTTTAAGAATGGCACATATTTATTTCATCAAATAATTCATATTATAGGAATTCATATCATAGGAAAAAACCCAAGGGGATTTTTTTCTATATTATGTGTACAAGCACAATTTTTAGTTATATGCATATTTCAAAAATCTTATTGTCCAAAAAATGCTTTTAGAAACTAAGTCACTCTCACTCTAAAAGATCAGTATGCTCTATTTTATGCCAATACATCTTAAAATCTTACTGTTTTCTTGTAGTGGAAAATTTCAAATTAACTTATGAAGAAATGGTAGATAAATTAAGTAAAATAGTGTATTGAAAAAACAATATCATCATACTCAAACTTTTAAAAGTTCTAAAACCAGAGTTTAGCAAGTGAATTATCTTAAACCTCCAATAAATAGAAGTTATAGAGGCATTTGTTTTAAAGAGAGAGTGGTATCAACTGAACCAAAAGTTGGTACAAACACACAACACGCAGGCACACACACACAAGTATAAATTACAGATCAATCTCCCAGGCAAAATATACACAATTAAATTGCAAAAAAAATTCAGTCTTGTAGTTTTATAGAATAAAGTTTATTTCATAAGTGAAATAATAAAACTTTATGTAATGAACTAAGCCATACTAGTAAACATTGACCAAAAAGGGACAAATTTAGCATTATTATTATTATTATTATTATTATTATTTGAATAGGTGTCTTGCTTTGTTGCCAGGCTGGAGTGCAATGGCAGATCTCCGCTCACCTCAAACTCCACCTCCTGGGTTCAAAGGATTCTCCTGCCTCAGCCTCCCTAGCAGCTGGGACTACAGGTGCACACCACCACACCCAGCTAATTTTTCTATTCTTAGCAGAGACAGGGTTTCACTGTGTTTGCCAGGATGGTCTTCATTTCTTGACCTTGTAATCTGCCCACTTTGGCCTCCCAAAATGCTGGGATTACAGGTGTGAGCCACCATGTCTGGTCACATTATTTTTAAAAAACGTATTGTTCCTTTGACATGTTGAAAAAATTTCAACTCCTTAATGTTACATTTAATTAAAAGGTTTATAACTTGGTCATTTATTTGTCTGTTGATCAATCAATCAACCTCTGTTTTTATTTATATAATGCTTTCATATAAGAAATAACAAAGTATATAATCTTTCTACATTTTGTTTTTAACATTATCAATATCAAAGGATAAGTTTACAAAAAGTCTATCTGAAAAAATTGTTAAATTTATTAACAAAAACAGACATTTCATTAAAAAAAAAGTAGCAGAACCCTAAAATAATAATCAGTGTACATACATACATACACACTCACACACACACACACACACACACACACACACACAAAACCACACAAGTCAACTGTATTTCTAGATAAATAGACTAATAATATTTCCTACTAGGAAGGATGAATGCCTTAAGAGAGCACCAGGGATATGAAATGAATTACGTAAGTCCAGGATCTATGAGACACAGCTTTCTCCATAATATCGCATAAGCTATAAAAATATTCTGTTGATTAAAATATAAATGTTTTATTATATAAATGTGCTCCACATTAGTTGAGGTGATTCCATCAGCTGCACTTACAGACATCCTGTAATATGCTGAATAGAAAGTTCATATCCAACCTGCGAAGGAGATATCCAACCAATGCTTGTACTAAATGATGTGTAAAATCTCTAATTCACTTATTATTTTTCAATCTGGTCTTGTGCGATAGCTCATGTAGAAAGGTGTGGTGTTATATGTGTTTGTCCCACTTGAGTTTTGTATTATAACTGATGAAATATTGCTTCTCCTCTCTCTGCTTTTCTTCTGTTATTCCAGTTATGCATGTATGAGAACAATACACCATGTCTCATGTTTCCTATGCTGTTCACATGTACTTCATGTGTAGTTCACATATAACTGACTTGTAGTTCTGTGTCTTTTCTCTCTCTACTTCTATTTGATGAATACCTACTGATATTTAATTTCCAGGTAATCAATCCAACTTTTAGGTAACTATTCAGCAATTAAAATCACTTCAGTGTTTTAAGATTCAATTTGCCCCTTTTCTAGAATTCAAATTTGATATTTATTTATACATTCAATTTTTCTGGCAAAATTTTTCATTTATCTTTTATTTCCTTTTACCTATCAGTGAGTATTGTTGCTTGTCTGCCTTCAACTTCAAAACAGGAATTCATTTATACTCTGTTTATGTTGTCAATTAATTTTGTCAGTGTCTTTTGTTGCTGCTTTGTCTTTGTGTCTTATCTTATTGATATTTTATTTTCTTTTTAAACTGGACTTTATGTTCAATGCTGTGGTTTGAAGATGGTTGGTTTGGTTCCATCAAGCCTCATGTTGAAATTTTACTCCCAGTGTTGGAGGTCAGTCCTGGTAGGAAGCGTTTGGGTCTCGGAGGAGATGCTTTATATATCTTGGTGCCATGTTCGAGGGTGAGTTCTCATTTTTAGTTCCTGTGAGAACTGTTTGTTGGAAAGAGCCTGACACCTCCTCCTGTATTCCTCTCTCTAGTCATATCATGTCTACAGTCTGGCTCCCTATCACCTTCGCCGTAAGTGGAAGCAGCATGAGACCACCATCAGAAGCTGAATAGATGCCTGTGTCATTCTTCTTATGCAGCCTGGAGGACTGTGAGCCAGACAAGCCTCTTTGCTTTAGAAACTACCTATCCTCAGGTATTCTTTAGAGCAACATAAAAATGGACTAAAAAAGTACGAAAAAAAATTATAGAGAGGAAATAGTTGATGAGGTGCAAGTAATGTATATCCAGTTTCAATTCGTGATTATTTACAGTCTGAGTTTCAGCATTGTGAGAGCTGATCTATTTCCTGTTTGCGTTGTTCTCAGGACATAAGATTTCAGAAAACTCAACTGAAACTGAGTGTTTAATAGGGCACCTCCTCTGCCTGCACCCAACTTCCAATTTTCATATCATTAGCATAGTGAGTCTACTAATTTTTCTACTTAGGTCTTTAGTGTCTCAGCTGCTGCTTTCAGTGTGATACATAGTCTTCTCTCCTCTCAAATCTTATTTCACCCTAGGTTCTTGGTGTCTCAAGTTTTGGCCACTCTTTAATGTTTATTGCTTTTTAAAATTTTTGTTTATTTTATCCAGCTTTCACAGTTGTCCTCAGTGGAAATGTTTCTCTGCTGAATCTAATTTATTTTGTTTTTATTTTTTTCCAACTTTTTTATTGCATTTTAGGTTTTGGGGTACATGTGAAGAACATGCAAGATTATTGCATAGGTACACACATGGGAGTGCCTTCCTCCCTTTCACGTATATCTGGCATTTCTCCCCATACTGTCTCTCCCCAACTCCCCACCTCCTGCTGTCCCTCCCCTATTTCCCCTCTACAGACCTCAGTGTGTGATATTCCCCTCCCTGTGTCCATGTGTTCTCATTGTTCAACACCCGCCTATGAGTGAGAACATGCAGTGTTTGATTTTCTGTTCTTGTGTCAGTTTGCTGAGAATGATAGTTTCCAGGTTCATACATGTCCCTACAAAGGACACAAACTCATCCTTTTTGATGGCTGCATAATATTCCACAGTGTATATGTGCCACATTTTCCCCATCCAGTCTATCATCGATGGGCATTTGGGTTGGTTCCAGGTCTTTGCTATTGTGAAAAGTGCTGCAACGAACATTTGCATGCATGTCCTTATAGTAGAACGATTTATAATCCTTTGGATATATACCCAGTAATGGGATTTCTGGGTCAAATGGAATTTCTATGTCTATGTCCTTGAGGAATCACCACACTGTCTTCCACAATGGTTGAACTAATTTACACTCCCTCCAACAGTGTAAAAGTGTTCCTATTTCTCCACATCCTCTCCAGCATCTGTTGTCTCCAGATTTTTTGATGATCGCCATTCTAACTGGCATGAGGAGGTACCTCAATGTAGTTTTGATTTGCCTTTCTCTAATGACCAGTGATGATGAGCATTTTTTCATATGTTTGTTGACCTCTAAAGTGTCTGTTCATTTCCTTTGCCTAATTTTAAATGGGCTTGTTTGTTTTTTTCTTGTAAATCTGTCTTAGTTCTTCGTAGATTCTGGATATCAGCTCTTTGTCAGATGGGTAGATTGCAAAAATTTGTTCCCATTCTCTTGGTTGCCAATTCACTCTAATGACTGTTTCTTTTGCTGTGTGGAAGCTGTGGAGTTTGATTAGGTCCCATTTGTCTATTTTGGCTTTTGCTGCCAATGCTTTTGGTGTTTTTGTCATGAAGTCTTTGCCTACGCCTATGTCCTGAATGGTTTTGCCTAGGTTTTCTTCTAGGGTTTTTATGGTGTTAGGTCTTATGTTTAAGTCTTTAATCTATCTGGAGTTAATTTTAGTGTGAGGTGTCAGGAGGAGGTCCAGTTTCTGCTTTCTGTACATGGCTAGCCAGTTTTCCCAACACCATTTATTAAACAGGGAATCCTTTCCCAATGCTTGTTTTTGTCAGGTGTGTCAAAGATTGGATGGTTGTAGATGTGTTGTGTTGCCTCTGAGGCCTCTGTTCTGTTCCATTGGTCTATATCTCTGTTTTGGTACCAGTACCATGCTGTTTTGATACCAATACTATACTGTTTTGATTACTATAGTCTTGTAGTATAGTTTGAAGTCTGGTAGTGTGATGCCTCCTGCATTTTTTATTTTTTTGCTTAGAAGTGAATTGGCTATGTGGGCTCTCTTTTGGTTCCATATAAAGTTTAAGGTGTTTTTTTCCAGTTCTGTGAAGAAGGTTATTGGTAGCTTGATGGGCATAGTGTTGAATCTGTAAATTACTTTGGGCAGTATGGCCATTTTAACAATATTGATTCTTCTAACTATGAACATGGAATGTTTCTCCATCTGTTTGTGTCCTCTCTTATTTCATTGAGCAGTGGTTTGTAGTTCTCCTTGAAGAGGTCCTTTATATCATTTGTTAGTTGTATTCCCAGGTATTTTATTCTCCATGTAGCAATTGTGAATGGCAGTTTGTTCTTGATGTGGCTCTCTTTAAGTCTGTTATTGGTGTATAGGAATGCTTGTGATTTTTGCACATTGATTTTTGTATCCTGAGACTTTGCTGAAGTTGCTTATCAGTTTCAGGAGATTTTGGGCTGAGACGATGGGGTCTTCTACATATGCCATCATGTCATCTGCCAATAGAGACAATTTGAGTTCCTCCTTTCCTATTTGAATACCCTTTATTTCTTTTTCTTGCCTGATTGCTCTGGCTAGAACTTCCAATACTATATTGAATAGGAGTGGTGAGAGAGGACATCCTTGCCTAGTGCCAAATTTCAAAGGGGATGCTTCCAGTTTTTGCCCATTCAGTATAATATTGGCTGTTTGCTTGTCTTAAATAGCTTTTATTATTTTTAGATACATTCCATCAATACCTAGTTTATTGACGGTTTTTAGCATAAAGGGCTATTGAATTTTGTGAAAGGTCTTCTCTGCATCAATTGAGATAAATGTGGTTTTTGTTTTGGGTTCTGTTTATGTGGTGAACTGAAGGAGATAGAGACACAAAAAACCCTTCAAAAAATCAATAAATCCAGGAGCTGGTTTTTCAAAAATATCAACAAAATAAACAGACCACTAGCCAGATTAATAAAAAAGAGAAGAGGGCCGGGTGCAGTGGCTCAAGCCTGTAATCCCAGCACTTTGGGAGGCAGAGGCGGGCAGATCACGAGGTCAACAGATTGAGACTATCCTGGTCAACATGGTGAAACCCCATCTCTACTAAAAATACAAAAAATTAGCCGGGCACGGTGGTGCGTGCCTGTAATCCCAGCTGCTAGGGAGGCTGAGGCAGGAGAATTGCCTGAACCCAGGAGGCAGAGGTTGCGGTGAGCCGAGATCGTGCCATTGCACTCCAGCCTGGGTAACAAGAGCGAAACTCCATCTCAAAAAAAAAAAAAAAAAAAAAAGAAGAAGAAGAAGAAGAAGAGGGAATAATCAAATAGATGCAATAAAAAACGATAAAGGGGATATCACCACATATTCCAGAAATACAAGCCATCATCAGAGATTATTACAAACATATCTATGCACATAAACTAGTAAACCTGGAAGGAATGGATAAATTTCTGGACACTGGCCTCCTCCCAAGCCTAAACCAAGAAGAAGCCACAACCCTGAATAGACCAATTACAAGGTCTGAAGTTGAGGCAGCAATTAAGAGACTACCACCCAAAAAAAGGCCAGGTCCAGACGGGTTCACAGCCAAATTCTACCAGACCTACAAAGAGGAGCTGGTACCATTCCTTTTGAAACTATTCCAAACAATCCAAAAAGAGGGAATGCTTCCCAGATCATTTTATGAGACCAACATCATCCTGATAACAAAACCCAGCAGAGACTCAAGAAGAAAAGAAAACTTCAGGCCAATATCCATGACGAACATAGATGCAAAAATCTTCAATAAAATACTGGCAAACCAATTGCAATAGCACATCAAAAAGCTTATCCACCATGATCAAGTAGGCTTCATCCCGGGGATGCAAGGCTGGTTCAACATAGGCAAGTCTATAAACGTAATTCACCACATCAACAGAATCTGATTTATAATAATGAGAAATGAAAGTTTTATTGCTGTTTTTAACCAACAATAAAACTTTCTTATTTTTTTAAAAATATTTTTATTTTTAGCATTTTCATCACCCTGGAAAGTTCCTTTTGTGTTCTTCTCTGGCAATTCCTATCTTCCAGAGGCAACCATTGTTTCTTAAATCCTTCAAAATAAAAAAATTTAACTGTATTCAACTGGATCCTATGGATGTGACTATTAAATTTTTTGTCTGTTAGGATAATGACTCTTTAAAAAAAAAAGAAAGAAACACAAAGTAATAAAAATAAATGAAAACTTCTGGATTAGCATTTCATTTTTTTTCTAGCTAAGTTTGCCAGGGATATTGAAAAGATAGTCAAAAAAGTACATTAATTCATAATTTAAACAGTAATAGCTCTCTAATATCTGGAAGAAACATATTTCTGTGGCAATGACTGCTATCAAAAAGGTTGTTTTTTTTTTCTCATTTTTTTGAACGCACACTTTAATTAGATTTTCCTTCCTTCTTGGAGTTAGGTAGAACAATATCAGTGAATTTTAGCCAAAGAGATATGGTTAGACAGATACTTGACTTTTACAGACTTAGTCACTAAATATTCACATACATTCTCTATTGTCATTCACGTGTCAGGTCACGAGTCCAGTGGCGACAATTATGGCAACAAAATAAGAAGCATGGACCTTGTATCATTAATTGGAGTGGAATTATTTGACCTGCATTGTAATATAACAAGTAAGAAACAAACCTTTACTGGATTAAGGCACTGACACTTGGGAATAATTTGGTATAATTGAGCATAGTCTCACTATTCACTTATTAAGTGATAAAGACTGAATATTTTAATCCAACTTATATAGATTTCTATACTATTTTATATTTATTTTGAGTTGTTAGCCAGTCCCTAGAATCATTCTAAGAAAAATAACATTGTGTTAAAATATAAATTTAAATTCATAAATGTATTAATAGACTGAAAGTTTTATTATATGTCTGTTATATCATGGATGCTATTCAAAACACTAGGGATTTAGCATGGTAAAATACAAATTTCTGTCATGCTGGAATTATCTATTAGTTGGGAATTTCCAGTTTTAATTGGATACATAGGACCAAAATAAACTTTGGGAGTCATAGATATTAAAAAATATTCTCTAACTAAGAAACAAATATAAATGCTATAAATAATCTGTTTAAATAAATTAAATGTTTTTAAAGTTATATATTTCAAAATAGAATAACACAACCAAATCGTTTTTTAAAAAATTTTGATTACTTTCAACATATTGTTTGACAGAATTTAAATGTCCTGGGACTTATTTTGGTTATTTTCAGTGTAAGAGGACATCAAAAATACTGTAGCAATATCTTTCTTCTTTTTGAGATTACCATAGTCATTGTCTACACTCAAGTACCCCTTTTCTTTGTTTTGTGTTCTGAGAAGGCCCTTAGTTAAACTAAAAAAATCAGGATTCAGATTTTAATTTAAAAAGCCTTTTAAAAAGCCATAAATCTTTTGTAGTTTTATATCTTAAATTTCATCTCTAAATAGCTAGAACTAGAAGGTTTTCTGATAAAGTATTACTTGTTTAGGTAAATTTCCCAAAATACTGAGGTTCTAAGTTTTGAGTTTCAAAGGTATAGTTCTATGTCTGGGTTTCTCTAAATAATATATCAATTATTAAAATGTAAACTGAAAAGAAACAGAATAAAATAATCATAATTTATACATTATTTAATGTTCAATGCACAAACTATGTGAAGTAGCTTTTAGTTTTCTTTTATAACCTTTGTGAAGTAGCTTTTCATTTTATCGCAAAAGTTTTTTTTTATTGGATGATTTAACAAGGTAGGCTTTGCTTGAAAAGACAAAGTGACATTAATAGCCTGTCTCCATTTTTCCATCAAATGAAATCAAGTAAAAGTGAAACAGAGAAACAAGAAAATGTGATTAGGGCTTAGAACTGGCTGTGACTCAAAATAAAATATAATGAAATAAAATAACCCATATACAGACAGAACTTCTTTTGAAAAGACGCTTGATAGCTGTAAGAAATTTGGCTAATTGACGTTTTCTAGGGACAGACCTTGACCAATGACACTGTAACTGTTACTGGTGTTAACAATTGTCTGGCATTCCTGAGTGGCCCTCAATGACTGCACAAATCACTTGTTCGAGAGTCTAATCGTTTTATCCAAGGAAAGATTTCAATTCAGAATTTTTAGGGGACTGGCAGAAATAATCAAATACACATTGTGGGATATTCCTGTGTCTTGCCTATTTCCTTCATAGTGCAACTTTCCAATATACTTTTTTTTTTTGAGATGGAGTTTCTCTCTTGTTACCCAGTCTGGGGTGCAATGGCACGATCTCGACTCACCGCAACCTCCTGGGTTCAGACAATTCTCCTGCCTCAGCCTCCCTAGTAGCTGGGATTACAGGCACGCGCCACCATGCCCAGCTAATTTTTTGTATTTTTAGTAGAGACGGGATTTCACCATGTTGAACAGGATGGTCTCGATCTCTTGACCTCGTGATCCACCTGCCTCGGCCTCCCAAAGTGCTGGGATTACAGGCTTGAGCCACGGCTCCCGGCCCCCAATATACTTTTTAAATTCCTTACTCTTTCTTTCCATTTCCTTTCCAAAGAAATAAATCTGCAACAAACAACTAATATCTTTTTAGGAGATAAAAGTCCTACAAGTAAAACCTATTTTACAGTTTTATTGTGGATATTAGAGTTAAAAAGGATTACTTTTTCTTATTGTCATATTCAGATATCAATGCATGAGGTTGGAAAAAACTTGATTAGTGTTATATTGAAGCTATCTTTGCATCGGTGTTAATATTTCTATGTTAATAAAAACAACACTAGGATTTCTAATGCCTGTTGACTCTTCTCTTTTCACCTGTGGTGTCAAGATTTTATTTTTCATATTTTTTGCAATATCATATATGAACTGATGCTTTTCAACTACAATCTGTGTACGATAGCATAAAAAATATATTATTGCTGTAGATTTTTACTCTAGAGAGAGTAAGTGGTCAGGAAAATTAGTTACATCATTTTGATGACATTTAAAATTACGTTACTTACTAGAGATACAATAACCAATTCATAGTTGATAATTTCACAGTTTTGGAAAATCTGTCACACAATACAAAGCTCTTTTAACTTTGTCAAAAGACAAAACAAATGCTATTTGCTCGTAGGCATCTCTTTTTCAGAGGCAGGCAAAAATTGACAAACTGATATCTAATGAACTTCTGAGAAAACAAACCTTGGAACTAGTCTAAATCACCCTATCTTTAGTCCAAAAGTATAATTTTGTAGTCAGTTGACTAATGTTTCTCATGGTGATAATAGATTCATATTGGTAAGATTTGGATTGTATCACAATTCTCTAGCACTTTTTATCATATTTGTCGCATGATATTAGTTGTGTAAAAAGGAGAAATATTACAGAACTTTCTGTAGTTGCAATGGAAATAACATTATATCACTTGGTGCCACATGCTCTTTTCCTACACTACTGTAAAACTCCAATAGAAAAGATATAGATTCAAGGAATTAGTATTGATTCTTGGATAGACGCATCAGGTTGTTGTCATGACGATGAACCATTGCTACAATCGTGTTTTCATTAGAAATGATACAGCGAAGCTTCTCACGTCTTTCCGCAGGCACAGCATCTCACTCTGCTTACATGCAAAGCCTTAAAAGAAGGATGCAGTCAATAAACTTTATATCATGTCTGTATACCAATTGCAAATTGGACACAGCTTAGAAAATTGGCCAAACTATTTGTCAGACCCTATGCCTGGTGCACAAATTGTCAGATTGCTACATTTATCTTGTGCAGTCTGCATTGAATAACTATGTTCTCTCCCCTCCGAAACCCCAAAACTCAAATTGATTATCAGATATGGTTATACAAAAGCATATGAGCTGATTCATATGAAATGATACGATTCTACTGCAGGAATAATGGTATTATAAATGTGGTACATTTTAACAGAAAATAGATTCCCATGTGAAAATACCTCATTTCTTCTATTTGTACACATACAAAAATAAAAAGAAACAATTACGCCCAGTGATTGCTAAATTTTTCTGTATGTCCTCATTTATATGCGTTGAAGCACTTTTGATTTCATACAAGCTATTTGAAGATACAAAATAACTGTTTTTAAATGAATATAAATATCTTTGCTATATTCTATTGAGCTATACATTAATTTGTCGATATAAGAATAACGCAAGTTAAAGCAGCTTATTTTTCAAAATTAATTATATCTTCAAAACCTGAATTTAGAGGTTAGCTTCTCTGATATCTGTTATTACTAGTGGTCTAAAAATTCCATCTCTGACTAGAAAAACATTTCAGCTATCTCTCTTAGCAGAGGTTTTTCTGGGGAAACGTGGACACGATCACATTTAGGCTGTCCGTAAAAGCAAATAAACGTTTTGGCAGAGAATATCTCTGTGCTGAAAATTGTGAGTGGCAGTGCTGTTATTGAAAATAAAATAATGTGAAATCTGATTTTACTTGTGTGTCAACTGTGTTTCTATATTTATATCACAATATTGCTTTATTTATTTGTTTATTTATTTTTTGACTAAACCAGTTTAAAATACTTTGGATCTCATTATATTGGAACTTTCTTGCTTTTCACATTTTCATATCATTCAAAGAAATAAATAATTCAGTCTCGGAGTATGTTTTTTAAAATGGTAGTTTGGAATTTAATTAATGGTGAATGTCCAAGTACCATCTTATTTGAATAATAATATATTTAAACAATTTAAATATTTTATTGGTATTAGAGATACAATGAATGTTATATACATTATTATAGAATATTTTTCTTACTTCAGCTTATGCTTAAATATCTGTTATCTGCTTCCAAACTACT
Organism: Leontopithecus rosalia; assembly: GCA_028533165.1. Classification (NCBI taxonomy): domain Eukaryota; kingdom Metazoa; phylum Chordata; class Mammalia; order Primates; family Cebidae; genus Leontopithecus; species Leontopithecus rosalia. The sequence continues at coordinate 26,272,176 of CM052649.1, read as the reverse complement.
TATAATGGTTGATTAAGCATGTATGTTTCTCCTTTATGACAGTTTCAACTAATTTATGAAGTGTTTCCTATATCTTCTTCATTTTCCTGTTTCATCAAATAAAACAGTAATAATTAATTATATCATTTTGCTATTTTTCAAAATGCTAGTAATTATTTTATATTGATGAATATTTGAAATGACACAAACATGAAATTTTGTCTTTATAAAGAATCCCACAAATGCTTCTAAAAGAGAAAGCTGGCTGACAAAAAGAAAAGAAATCAAACTCTTATATATTTGGGTCTGACATGTTAGCAAAGTCTTTTTAGATGAATACTGGAATTTGTGTTTTATAAATACAACTTGATAAATATAAAAATTAGGTGAAAAAAATGAAACGGACAGATCTGCTGCAAAACTTTTTAGAGCAAATATTTTCCCTGTTGTGGAAAAAACAAATTTATCTTTTCTAAAGACAAATTTTTCCTCATTATTTACCTGTCAATGTATATGTTGAAGTGTTTATTCAATTTGCATGTTAAAAGGTTTATTCAACATATAAATATTTATAGATGTAAGCGATAAATAATTTGACTATAAAACATTTTGATGGCTTCACTCAGATAAGAATGAAACAGCCTTTAGTTTCTTTACATTAAAAAGTGAATTCCTCTATGATCTGATACATTAATTTTTCTCAGATTAGTGTATTTAATTTCACAAATAATTTCTAATTGTATCATTTAAATTACTGTATAAAAATATCAATTTACAGTTGCTTTTACTAAATGCAAGGAAAATGAGAATATATATTTCAAAAAGCGTATTATATATTATAAACATTTTCAGAAATTATGATTTGGGATGATGAAGTAAATTTTTATTGCAAACATTCCTTCTTCTAATATGTCTCTCAAATATGTTATAAAATAATTCCAAGGCATGTTTAAAAAACATAAACATCATGAACCCGGCTTGCTTACCAAATTTGAATTCAGAACACTCACACTGCCCTGCAACCTTATGGCCTCATTGATCTTACTTGAGTATCTTCAATATGCTAATTCTTTGATCTTTTCTATTTAATTGCTTTATGATATCTTCCCCAGGAAAATATTAGCTTCTGAGGGTAGACAGTAAGTGTTTGTGTTTTTTTTTTTCACCACTTTATTGCCATCACCTTGTTAGGTACCTGGGGCACAGTGGATAACCGTAATGTGTTGAATAAGAAAAAGAGAGTGAGTAGATGAGACAGCCTGTGATGGTCCTTTTGACTAAACAGAATGCAAACATAAAATACAAGGCTAAGAAATTAAGATTTGGAGAAGAGACCCTTCTTTGTTTTTGTATTAAGGTTATTTTTCTCAGTTTAGTAATTTAGTATTACCAAATGTCTTTTTTCTTTTTTTAATATAGACAAGGTCTTACTCTGTTGCCCAGATTAGAGTGCAGTGGGATGATCACATCTCACTACAGCCTAGAAATCCTAGGTTCAAGCAATTTCCCTGTTTCAGTCTCCTGAGTACTTAGGACTACAGGCATGCACCAACCACATCTGGAGAATTTTATATATATGTAATATATTTATATAGATACATGAATGATTGGGGTCTTGCTACGTTACCCAGGCTCATCTGGAACAGCTGGCTTTAAGTGATGCTCCTGCTTCAGCCTTCCAATTTATGAGATTACAGGCATAATCCACCATAACTGGCCAACTTATTTTCTTAAGATATTGATAATCTACACTATGAATACGATAACCATTTTCCTATCTTACATATTAAGCTAAAACTTGATGGGTAGGAGTTCTGAGTGTGATTTATTTCAATACCTCCCTCTCCAGTCTTCAACTTTTATTATGAGTTCTAGAGATAAGATGGTTACCAAAAGAATTTTTCCAAATGATTTTTAAATATTATGTAATTTTGTTCAGTCAGTTTGCACTAATTGTAAACCTCAGATCTTCTTGGGTGACAGAGATTACTTCTCTTTCTGATTTTGAGGCATGGACAATACTAAAGGATTGCTTGAGTCAAAATGCTACTACCACTGATATAAAATAGAACAGTCTTTGAAAGAATTCCCTCATCTAGAAAAGACTCACTGAATGTTTTATGTCTTGTTCTGTGATTAGTATAAATCATTATCATTCTCTTTCTTAAAAGAAAAAAATTGATACATGCTAGTAATCTGTATAACTCAGTCCTTAAAAGATTGTATCCAGAAAATGATCCCAAATGTCCCCTGGTCAAAAAACATACACAAATCCCAAAGGTTCAGTGGTAAGTAGAAATATAAGTTAAATTAAAGCATTTGCATTTTTTTCTGGTGAAACAAACTGAATTCCATGTAAAATGTAGTCATGACTTCATGAAAAAAACTATTCATAAACTAAAACCAGAAATCTAATGGTAAGGGTCATGCATCCATTTCACAGATGTTTCATTGTAGGCTCTTCACCTGTGAGGCATAATTCAAAGCACAGAGAGAGAATGTTCATTGCAGCACTGTTTACAATAGCAAAGACCTGGAATCAACCCAAATGCCCATCGATGATAGACTGGACTGGGAAAATGTGGCACATACACACCATGGAACATTATGCAGCAATCAAAAATGATGAGTTCGTGTCCTTTGTAGGGACATGGATGAATCTGGAGAACATCATTCTCAGCAAATTGACACAAGAACAGAAAAGGAAACACCGTATATACTCACTCATAGGCGGGTGATGAACAATGAGAACACATGGACACAGGGAAGGGAGCACCACACACTGAGGTCTATTGGGGGAAAT
>CM052649.1:26152692-26269294 GCA_028533165.1 Leontopithecus rosalia | reverse complement strand
AAGGGGGGAGGGATGGCATGGGAAGAAATGCCAAATATGGGTGAGGGGTCAGAAGGCAGCAAAACACACTGCCATGTGTGTACCTATGCAACTATCTTGCATGTTCTGCACATGTACCCCAAAACCTAAAATGCAATAAAAAATTTTTTTTTAAAAAAAAGAATGTTGAGAAAAATATGCACATTTCTTCTTCTCTTCAATCTTATGATCAAGGTGAGGAGACAGACAATAGAGAAAAACAAGAAATTAGCATGCAGTCTTTGGTACAGTGCTGAAACTATAAACATGGTATATCACCTTTCATAGTTACCCATTTTTTTGCAGTCAGAGCACCTAAAATTTACTGTTAACAAATTTTCTGTGTACAAAAGTACTAAGTACTGTATAGCTTTCATTATTACATTATATCTGTAGACTTATTCATCTTATATAACTGCAACTTTGTAACTTTGACCTACTTCTCTCCATTTCCTCCCCATCCCACTCTTACTAACCACTGTTCTTTCTACTCTCTGTTTCCATGTATTCAACTTCCACATATAAATGAGATCATGCAGTACTTTTCTTTCTGTGTCTGGTTTATGTCCTTCAGCTTCCTTCACATTTCCGCAAATGTATTTCCTCCTTCTTTTATAAAGCTGAATAATATTCGTGTGTGTGTGTACGCACGCATGTATGTGTGTGCAACTCAATTTGTCTACTTATTCATTGGTGGACGTTTAGATTGCATTCATATCTTAGATATTGTGAATAATGTTGCAATAAACATGGGAGTGCATATATCTCATTAACATTGATTTTATTCCCTTTAGATATGTATTTAGAACTGGGATTTTTGGGTTATATGGTAGTTATATTTTTAATTTCTTCAATAATTTCCATACTATTTTCTTTACTGGTTATATCAATTTATGCTCCTTCCAAAAGTTTGTATGCACAAGGGCTCTCTTTTCTTCACACCCTCACCAACACTTACCATCTCTTATATTTTAATAATACCTATCCTAACAAGTATGAAACAGTATCACAATGCGGTTTAGATTTGCATTTCTCTGATAATTAGTGAGGTCAAAAAAATTGACACGTATTTTGGCCACTATTATGTCTTCTTTGAGAAAAATGTTTATTTAGGTAATTTGCTCATTTCTTACCTGTTTTTATTTTTGCTATTCATATGTGTTAGTTTATTATTTATTAAAACATCTTATCAGATACATTGTTTGCAAATATTTTTATCTCAGTCTGCAGGCTGATCTTCATTTTGTTGTTTCCTTTGTTGTGGAGAGGTATTTAAGTTTGATGTACTCCCACTTGTTTATTTTTGAATTTATTGCCTGAGCTTTTGGTATGATGTTCAGAAAATCAATTTAAGGGCTAATATTTATCAAGGAGCTTTCCCTCTGTATTTTCTTCTGGAAGATTAATGTTTCTAGTTTTTATGTATAGTTTTTTAATCTATTCTCTGTTGTTGTCTGTTGCGTTCACATCTCATTTTATTCTTTTGCATATGGATCCAGTTTTCCCAGCACCATTCATTGAAGATACTGCCCTTTCCCCATTGTGTCCTCTCAATAGTCTTGTTGAAAATTAGTTGATTGTATGTGTTTATGTTTATTTCTGTGTTCTCCATTGTGTTCCATTGATCTACATGTCTGTTTTTATGTCAGTACTTGTTGGGGGAAGCAGCAATAGAGGAAGGGTTTAAAGTGTGCCTAACATAAATTGATTACATGTATAAAAGAAATCAAGAAAAATAAACTGTGGAAGGCTGCAGGAGGCCTCAGGGGGGAAAGGCCTCTCCATGCCTCATGTTTTGGTACAGGGTGACCTAGGCTCTGTTACCATAAGCATTGTGCTCAAGGACGTAAAACCCCTTAAGTAGCACTAAGATGCAACCAGACTTGTAGGCTCTTTGTGAGGCCCAACTTCCACCCGCTGCACATAGATAATAGGCTAAAGATAACCACCTGTTCTTGTGAAACTCCCAAATCACCACTGTTATCAGTCTTTATAATGACACATCAGTTCTGACTCACTGATTCAGTTCCAGCTCACTGATTTACTCCATCATCATGTCATCCTCTCCCCAGTATCACTCCACCCCTACCCTATATATCAAAATGATTGTAACCAGTAAATAGTGTGTAATATCAGAGCTCGGGGCCTTCATTGCATCCAGTAACATCCAGTAATAAGGGATGAACCCTGGTCCCACTTTCATTTTTAATCTTTTAATGTATCCTTTGTTGCCACCAAACTTGGGGAACCCACGGGTAATGTGGGGGCTTGTTCCCTACAAGTACTCTATTGTTTTGATTACTCTATCTTTGTAATACAGTTTCGTATCATGAAGTATGTTACCCTCAACATTGTTTTTCTTTCTTAAGTTGCTTTTCGTATTCAGGGTATTTTGTGGTTTCATACAAATTTTAAGATTTTTTTTCTATTTTTATTTAAAAATGCTCTCGGAATTTAGATAGGGATTGCACTGCATATTAGTTTTTTCTCACACTGCCATGAAGAAATACCAGAGAATGGGTAATTTATAAAGAAAAGAAATTTAATTGACTCACAGTTCCATATGGCTGAGGAGGCCTCAGGAAACTTACAGTCATGGCAGAAGGCATCTCTTCACAGAGCGGTAGGACAGACAATGAGTACAAGCAGAGCAAATGCCGGATGCTTATAAAATCATCAGATCTCATGAGATTCATTCATTATCATAAAAGTAGCATGGGGGAGACCACACCCACGATTCAATTTCCTCCATCTGGTCCTGCAACTTTGGGACCAGCTCCCAAGAGAGAATGTTTCTTCGGGTTCTTCGTCTCTCACTCGCCCAAGAATAGGAGAGGGGACCACGCCAGATGCAGTGCCCACATAGAGTAAATACTGGTCCCAAAAAGCTTTTGCAGAAAAGTCATTTATTTAGGTAGAGAAAGAGAAAAAGGAGAAGAGAGAACGCTTCCACAAGAGAGTTTGTGGAAGGGGATCCAAACATGGAGTCTGGCCGGATGTGGGGATAAGGACTTTTAACCTGGGAGGAATTCATACCTACTCCAAGCCCCCTGGCCAAAGAAAAGCGTTCCTTTAAACTTCTGCTGGAGTGACTGACCTTTTAGTCCTTTCCCACACCTGTGAAAATTAAACAGAAACCATTAAATCTCCCAAATGGAGAGAGATGGGAGGAGGCATGTGCTGGGAAGTTCTTGCCCTTAAAACTAAGCCCCATCATGGACCTGGAAAGAGTACACATTCCCTCATTTCCCCTGTGAACAGGAAAGTTCAACTTCTGTTGGAACATGGGCCTCAATCACTCTATGGCTACTTCCTGCTGAAATGGGGCAAAGAAGGGTCCCTGCACTTGAGGTTTCCTCAAGAAGGGAGACTTTTAGGGGCACAGGTTGATCCTGAGGTCCACAATAGAGCTCCTGAGCCAAGGACATTCGGGACTCCAGCAGGAGGATTATTTGTGACCTTATGGTTGTTTAGAGGCCAGGTTTTTCCACTCAGCAGGGGGTATTTCAGCCACTCTGTTCAGCAGAGGAAGATGAGCTGCTGCTTCTTCAAAGATCATGTGTCAAATTGGACCCAATTCTCCAGGATACATGTTAATGGGGACTTGAGCTTGGGAAGATTAGCACCCAACTGAAATTGAACGCAAGGAATGCCAGCATTCCCAGTCGATAATTACAGCCACTTGACCTGAGGTACCCCTCAGGAAATGGAGCATCCTCCAGTCAGTACCTTGAAATTTCTGTGCCCAAGATGCGTGATCATCTTTCTTGTGGGGCTTCCCATGTACTGGATTTGAATCACGGCTACCAGCGTTGTGGGACACTCACTGTATGACGTCCAGTGACTACCACAGAGGCATGAAGGGCTGCTGGGTTGGGTAGTTTGTACCAACGAGTCCATGACGAGGTCAGTGAGGCTCAGGAGATGGGTACCAATATTCCCCAGCAAAAGTACAATTTACACAGGCCAGATTATCAAACTGCCCTAGAAGGGTAAACTTCTAGGGAGGGGCCATTAGAGCACACAGTTTCAAGAAGGCAGACTTCGTGACTGAGGCCAGAACAATGCCCTCAGGACTGAGGACTCATCCCCCAACCTCATTTTCCATTATAGAAAAATGCCCTTAGGGTTGTGAGACCTGCCATTAGGTACTGGGGCCCTAGACTTGGTTTATGATCTTCTAGATGGAAAAGTTCTGCCTTAGAGAAAGAGCCAAACCCAAGCAAGACAAATTATACACCAAACACAAAGTCCTGTAGCCTCCAGCTTCTGAATTTCCCCCAAAGTTTTTCCCAATTCAACATTGACTCCACCACGGATTTGAACCAGTAACCTCACTAACCCTTCGCCTTAACCAACTGTGCTAACAGGCCACTTGCATGAAAGCAAGATGGAAAGCTTTCTGAAACCGTATCTGAATGATAATGCTGCACCCTGAGGCGGTATGGGCGCAGAAAGGCCCGACAGAGCTGATAGCCAGCAGCTGTTTTCTTTCTTTCAGCTGGCGCACTGAGAGAAAAAAAATCTACTTGCTGCTATAATTTTAAAAGCCGAGCCGCTGCACCACCACCCGCATTCGGAAGCCTTTTTAAACACTGCAATGTGCCGGGAGAGGAAGGTTGTCCCACCCCTTGTGGCATCCTGTCCCGCTGTGATGACCGCGCCAGAACAATGTGCATGCTTGTGCCACTCCCCGAGCCACCTCCCCTGGCTGCCGCCCACAGAGAGAGCCCGGTGGCAGGCGAACAACCCGGGGGAGCCTTTTTACGTTGCTGCCTACAACTGGGGATGTCGGAGAGACTTGCCCGGGCCCTGCAGTATCCCTGTTTGCCATGATGCTAGACCTTGTGTGCACCCTGGGCCCCTTTTTTCACTGCTGGCTCTGACTGCGGAACACTGGAGAGGTTTGCCAGAACCATGTGCCAGGCCACTGCACTCCCTGGTCCCATGCAGGCTCTGGTTTCACACAGGCTCAGGCTATAGCTCACCCCATCCCCTTTGTTTTTCTCTGGCCCACAGTGGCAGAGACAGCGGCTGCGGGGCACACCCAGTTCAACTCCCCAGGGTGAGCCAGGTTACCCTGATCCCATTCTCACTTACCTCTCCGAAGTAACAGTTTTATTATGCTGCTTCAACAAAGAGATTAAGAACAAAACAAATAGAAATCCCTAGAACAAAAAAATGTAATTAATGAAGTAAAAAAAAATTAAATCAAGAGCTTCAATAGTAGAGTAAATTAAGGCCAGGAAAGAGTTTCAAATTGAGGATAGGTCTTTTGAAGCAGCCTAATAAGATGAAGGGAAAAAAGGTAAAGAAAATGAAAGGCCTAGGGCAGTGGCTCACACCTGTAATTCCAGCACTTTGGGAGGCTGAGGCGGGTGGATCACCTGAGGTCAGGAGTTCGAGACTAGTCTGACCATCATGGAGAAACCCCATCTCTACTAAAAATACAAAATTAGCCCAGTATGGTGACGCATGCCTGTAATGCTAGCTACCCAGGAGACTGAGGCAGGAGAATCGCTTGTACCTGGGAGGCAGAGGTTGCAGTGAACCGAGATCACACCATTGCACTCCAGCCTGGGCAACAAGAGCAAAACTATGTCGAAAATAATAGAATGAAAGACAGAGAGAGAGAGAGAGAGAGAGAGAGAGAGAGAGAGAGAGAGAGAGAGAGAGAAGAAAAGAAGGAAGGAAGGAAAAGAAGAAAAAAGAGAAAAAGAAATATGAAAAAGAATGAAGAAAACCTATGTGTCATATGGGAAACCAAAAAATGACCAAATATTTGTATTATTTAAAATTACCAGACCAGAAATAAAAGATATGGGAAAAAGCAGAGAAAATCTATTAAAGAACATAATAGAAATCTCTATAAGTCTTGCGAGAGACATGGGCTTCAATGAAAAGGAAGCTGAAATAATCTCTAACAGATTCAATTCAAAAAGCTCTTCTCTGAGGCACATTATAGTCAAACTGTCAGAAGTCAAAGACAAAGAGCAAAAGGGTGAAAACCTCCTTATGAGAAACCATCAGTGAGTTATTGTGAGAACTCGCTCACTAACACGAGAACAGCATGGGGAAAACTGCCCCCATGATCCAGTGATCTCCCACCAGATCCCTCCCTAGATATGTGGGGATTGATATGGGAATTACAATTCGAGGTGAGATTTGGATAGGGACACAGAGCCAAACTATATCAAGCAATAAATGTCTGTATCCAAAAGGTAGGAGGATTTAAAATAAATAACGTAAGGTTGCACCTCAAGGAACTAGAAAATCAAGATCAAAACATACCCAAAGGTAGTAAAAGAAAAAGATCACAATCAAACCTAAACAAAATAGACACTATAAAAATACTCCCGCAAAAATGAAATAGTTGATTCTGTGAAAAGGTAAATACATAAATAAATAAAACCCAGCTATATAAAAAGAAAAAAATGGAGAAAAATTAAATACATAAAATTAGAAATAGAAAAGGAGACACTACACCTGATAACACATAAGTACAAAGGATTAATGTATATGCTAAAATTTCTAGAGTCATATAGTGAACCAAGATTAACCCAGTAGAAAATAAAATCCTGAACAAACCAATAACCAGTAATGAGATTGAATAAGTAATAAGAATTCTTCCAACATGAAAAGCTCAGGATCAGATGGCTTTACTTCTGAATTCTACAAACTTACAAAGGACAACTAATACCAATTAATCTCTAACTATTCCAAATAATTGAAGAAAAGAATTTTTTTCCAATGAATTCTCCAAAACCGAGAAAAACACAACAAAAAAAGAACACTGTGGACCAATATCCCTGTTGAACAGAGATCTAAAAATTTGCAGTCAAATAATAGCAAACCAAATAGAATGTATGAAAAAGGTAATACACCATCGATAAGTGTGATTTATCTCAGGGATTCAAGGAAGGGATCAACATACGCAAATTAGTAAATATTGTACATACCACCTACTGAATGAGGAACAAACTAAGTGATATCTCAATTAATGCAAAAAAGCATTTGATAAAAAATAACTTGTTTGTTTGTTTGTTTTTGTTTTTGTTTTTGAGACAGTCTTTCTCTATTGCCCAGGCTGGAGTGCAGTGGTGCAATCTTGGCTCACTGCAACTTCTACCTCCTATGACCAAGCAATTCTGTTTCAGCCTCCTGAGGAGCTGGAATTACAGGTACTCATCACTGCACCAGGCTAATTTGTGTATTTTTTTAGTACAGACGGGGGTTCATGTTGGCCAGGCTGGTCTCAAATTCTGACCTCAAGTGATCCACCCGCCTTAGCCTCCCAAAGTGCTGGGATTACAGGCATGAGCCACAGCACTCAGCCAAATTGACATTTTTTAATTATTAAAAAATGTTTTATTATATGTATTTAAAATATTTTATTATATTTTAATTTTTTTATTATAGAAACTTTCAACAAATTAGGGATAGAACATGATACATTAACATGATAAAGGCTCTATATGACAAAACTACAGCTAACAGTATATTAAATAGGGAAAAGCTCAAAGCCTTTCTTCTAAAACTGAAAAATGACAATATTGCCCATTTTCATCACTTTTATTTAACATAGTAATGGCAGTCCTAGCCAGATCAATTAGTCAGGAGAAAGAAATAAAGTATATCCAAACTTGAAATGTGGAAGTCAAATTGTTTCTCTTTGTAGATGGCATGATCTTATACATAGGAAAACCTAAATGCTCTACTGAAAAACTCTTAGATGTGATGAAAAATTCAGTAATGTAGTAGTATACAAAATTAAACAAAAATTAGGAGTGCTTCTATACAACAATAAAGAACTAGCGGAAAGAGAAATCAGAAAAGCAATAATAGCCTGAGCTACACAGTGAGACCCTATTTCTACAAAAAAAAAAATTACTCATATGTGGTAATGCATGCCTGTGGAGCCCCAGCTACTCAGGAGGCTGAAGTGGGAGGATTGCTTGAGTCCTGGAGATTGAGACTGCAGTGAGTCATAATTGTACCAGTGCACACTAGCCTGAGTGACAGAGCAAGACCCTATCTCAAAGCAAAAACAAAAACAAAAATACAAAGAAAAAAATTCTAATTGCAATGCTGCAAATGAATTAAAATATCTAGAAATAAATTTAACCAAGAATGTGAAAGTCTACAGGAAAACCTACAAAACACAGGTGAAAGAAACTGAAGAGGACACAAACAAATAGAAAGATATTCCATGCTCATGGATTGGAAGAACTAATACTGTTACAACAATCATAGTGCCCCTAATAATGTAAAGAATCAATGCAATCCCTATTAAAATACCAATGATATTCTTCACAGATATGATTTTTAAATCCACACAAATTCATATGAAACCATCAAAATCCTCAAATAGCCAAATAAATAATTAGCAACAAAGAACAAATCTGGAGGCATCATATTACCTGACTTGAAATTATATTATTAAATTATAGTAACTAAAACAGCATGATATTGGCATGCAAACAGACACATATACTAATTGAACAGAATAGAAAATCCAGATTTAAATCCACACATTTAAAGCCAAATGATTTTTGACAAAGATGCCAAGAGCATACATTGGGGCAAGCTTCCCCTGTTCGCTAAATTGTTTCAGTGAAACTGGATACTCATATGCAGAATAATAGAACTAGACCTCTATCTCTCAACATATACAAATATAAACTCAAAATGGATTAAAGATTTAATCAAAAGACCAGAGACTATAATCCTAGTGGAAGAAAACATAGAATACTTCAGGACATCAGTCCAGGCAACAATTTTATGGCTATGACTTCAAAAGAACAAGTAACAAAAACAAAATGAAACAATATTAGACTAAAAAGCTTCCTCACAGCAAAGGAAACAAACAGAATGAAGATACAACTTGTAAACTGGGAGAAAATATTTGTAAACTATTTCTCTGTCGAAGGACTAAAATCCAAAATATGTAAGGAACTCAAACTACTCAATTGCAATAAAACCAAATTATACCATTAAAAAGTGGGCAAGAAATCTGAATAAACATATCTCAAAAGAAAAAATACAAATGGCTAAAAGGTATACAAAAATACTCAACATAATCAATCCTCATGGAAATAACCATCAAACCACAATGAGATATCTTACCACAATTAGAATGACTATCAAAAAGTCAGAAAATAATGAATACTAGTGAGGATGAGGACAGAAAGAAACTTCGTGCATTGTTAAAGAGAGTGTAAATTAGTATAGCCATTATAGCAAAAGGTAAGAAAGTTTCTCAAAACTGAAAGCAGAACCATCGTTCAATTCACCAATTTTGCTACTGGATATTTATGCAAAGGGAAGAAGATCTATGTATCAGAGGTTTATGTGGGGAACCAGTCCCCACATCACCTATGGGTACCCCGAGTTCACTGGTGACAAAGGATTGAGAAAAACACAGATTAAGAGTGAAAGTGGGACCAGGGGGCCATCACTTATTAATGGAGGCAGTGAAGTCCCCAAGCTTAGGTTCCCCATAGTATTTATTGGTTATAATCACTTCTATCTATACAGTAGGGGTGAAGTGATGGTGGGGAGAGGTGACTTCATGGTGGAGTCAGTGAGCCGAAACTGAATCAATGAGCCGGAACTGGTGTGTCAGTCTAAATTTTGATAACAGTAGTGGCTTGGGAGTTTCACAAAACAAGAACATGCGGTTATCTTTAGTCTCATATATGTGTAGCTGGTGGAACCAGGGCCATGCAAGGAATCTACAAGTCTGGTTACGTCTTGGTGCTATGAAGGGGTTTTATGTCCTTGAGCACAATGTTTATGGTAACAGAACCTAGGTCACTCTGTACCGGTACATGATACGTGGAAAAAGTTTGCCTCCCCAGAGGCCTCCTGCAGTTCACTGTGGTTAGTTGTTCCCAGTTTATATGTTACTCATAACCAATTTATGTAGGCACTCTGTAAGTCCTTTCTTTTTTGCTGCTTCCCTCATCAGTATTCCTATACCTCCATGTTTATTGCCGCACTACAATCCCGTCATTTGTAGCAACTGGATAAATCTGGAGGTCATTACATTAAGTGAAATAAGACAGTTAAAGGAAGACATATATTGCATGTTCTCATTTATATGCAGGAATTAACAAAGTTGATCTTATATAGGAGGAGATAAATAGATAGTCACCAGATGCTGGGAAGGCAAAAGAGGAAGAGAGATTGATTAATGGGTACAAAAATACAGTTAGATAGAAGAAGTAAGTTCTAGTGTTTGATAGCACAATAGACTGACTAGAGTTACCAAGAATTTAGTATATTTCACAAGAGAAGATTTGAAATGTTACCGAGCAAAAGAAATAATAAACCCTTCAGGTGATGGATATCCTAATCACTATGATTTTATCATTATATATTTTATGCAAGTATCAAATATCACTGTATTTCATAAATATGAATAATTTTATATATCAATTTAAAAAGTTAAAAATATTCTAAGTACTGTTTATTTTTGCTACTATTGTAAATGGGAATGTTTTATAGAGTTCTCTTTTAGATAGATAATATTAGTTTAAAGAAATGCAACTGATTTTGTATGTTGACTTTGTATCATGCTACTCTACTGAATTCATTTATTAGCGCTATTTTTTTTTTTGAGACAGAATTTCGCTCTTGTCACCCATGCTGGAGTGCAATGGCACCATCTCAGCTCACTGCAACCTCTGCCTCCCGGGTTCAAGCAATTTTCCTGCCTCAGCCTCCTGAGTTGCTGGGATTACAGAGGCTTGCCACTATGCCCAGCTAATTTTTTGTATTTTTAGTAGAGACGGGGTTTCACCATGTTGACCAGGCTGATCTTGAATACTTGACCTCAGGTGATTCCCCTATTAGCTCTATTTTTTTAATGGGGACTTAGTAGTTTCTACATATACGTTCACATCACTTGCAACAAGGATAACTTTGCTTCTTTTCTGATTTGGATGGCATTGATTTTTTTTTTTAAATTGACTGATTTTTTTTTGCTAGTACTTCCAGTACTATGTTAAGTAGAAGTGATGAAGAGTAGACATTTTTGCTTTTTACTGGATCTTAGAGGAAAAAGCTGAAGGTTTTCCTCGTTGATTAAGATGTTATCTGTGAGCTTTCGATAATCAGCCTTTATTGTGTTTAGAAAATTTCCTTGTAGGCCCATTTTGTTCAGAGTTTTTAATCAGAGAATGTTGAAATTTGTTGATATTTTTCTAAATCTGAGATCATAATGTATTTTTCTTATTCTGCTAATGCCCCGTATCTCATTTATTTATATGCATATTTTAAACCAACCCTTTATTCCAGGAATAAATGCCACTTGAATAGGTTGTATAATCATAATTAAATGTTGTTGAATTTGGTTTGCTTGTATTTTAGTAATAATAATAGTAATTGCCAGACGTGGTGGCTCATGCTTGTAATCCCAGCACTTTGGGAGGCCTAGGTGGGCAGATCACGAGGTCAGGAGTTTGAAATCAGCCTGGCCAACACGGTGAAACCCTGTCTCTACTAAAAATACAAAAATTGGCCAGGCATGGTGGTATGTTCCTGTAGTCCCAGCTACTAGGGAGACTAAGGCAGGAGACTTACTTGAACCCAGGAGGCAGAGGTTATGTTGAACTGAGATTACTCCACTGTACTCCAGTCTGAGCAACAGAGCAAGACTCCTTCTCAAAAAAAAAAAAATATATATATATATATATTTAATAATAGCAATAGTGATTTAATAGATGCTAGAATTCTTGCATCAAATTTAATCAAAGTTATTGGCTTATAGTTTCTTTTAATATAAATATAATGACCTGGCTCCTCAATTTCCTGCCTGGGGTGATAAACTATTAATCTTTATTCATCTCTCATTTCAAGAAAACAGGCATTTTAGAGACAACCTGTCTGGGTAGTGTGCAGAACTTGTCTGAGAAGCAAAAGTGTATTAAAATAATTGCTCTTGATTCTGCTTATTCATGAGGTTTCTGAGGTAAGTGACAGGGGCCCAAGTCAACACTAATGTAGAGAGTAAGTCTGATGTAGGATACCTACTGTATCCTACACGAGATGTTCTGTGTTAGAAGAGTCATAAGCTAGGAGAAATTTTGACATACTTAGTAACGATTTTACCTTCTAGTAAGAGGTAAAGGTGGGAAGGATAAGTCATACTTTGAGAAATTAATGTGAAATAAATAGGAATGTGTTTTAACAGTTTGGATGTCAGACTCTTGAGTTATAACAGCCTACAATACTAGACAAAATTTTCCTCTACAATATAAGGGCTAGGCCCTGTTTTTGAATTCTATGAGAGCCTGATTGAATCCCTTTGTGATCCTATGAAGGAGCTAGTCCATGGTAACACCAAAGTAAAACTGAACATCAGTGGGGGAGACGTTTCCACCCTGACTCCAATATTAGTTCCTGAATAATCTTAGATAAGAAATAAAAAACAACTTTCTGTATTTTTACTGTAGACTTACTTCAGGATTCAGGAAAATATACCTCCACTATGCTTTACCAAATTTCATGAAAGCAGTGTAACAAATTACAACAGAATATAGGTAGGTAGTCACATGGGCTAAGAAGCAACCAAGAATAACCATTTATGTTCTGTGTAAACTGCAATATCAGTTTTTACTTAATGGAAGGGTCAGAGCTTATAAATGGGTTAATTTATCCCAACTGTTGAATAATTTTCTATTACATTAAAAGATGCTAAAATATTAGCTTTGAAAATGGCACCAAGATGAGAAAAAAATCTTCAAGTGAATTATCGAAAAAAATTCTCTAAGTTGCTGACCAGAAATTTCAAAGTAGATTTTAATGGCTTCACATTTACAAGAATGTTTGAGCATCCCTAATACGGTACCACCAACCTTTCAGATTTTGTCAGTGGGGCTTCAAAGAAAATCGCCAGAATAATACATT
Source organism: Leontopithecus rosalia (assembly GCA_028533165.1). Classification (NCBI taxonomy): domain Eukaryota; kingdom Metazoa; phylum Chordata; class Mammalia; order Primates; family Cebidae; genus Leontopithecus; species Leontopithecus rosalia. Next base: position 26,256,364 of record CM052649.1, on the reverse strand, counting down.
ATAGCCCTCCTGAAATTTGGAACACACACACACACACACACACACACACACACACACACATACTAGATATATATATATCTATATATATACACACACACATACATACATATATATATGTATGTAATTCCTGAGATATAGAAAGATGCACTTTGCAGTAATGTTTGAGACATAGCTGACATCAAATCAAGAGACAGTCACTGTGATTGGAGAATACAAAGGGATTATTACAGGCAGTACACTGCACATTTGTGAGAGGCAATTTAGGTAAACCGTTACATTTTAATCTTATGTTGAACGTGGAAAGGAGAGGTATAAAAACCAACTGCAACCAGTGAGGACAAATTGAACCTTTATTTGTCTCATGACTTTTAATTTTTTTGGTACAGGTGACCTACTCAATAAACTGGATCCCTTCACTACAGAGCTAAAATCTTGCCCAAGAGTTAAAGCTGTTAAAGAAGGAGATCTCACAGACTATAAAGAAGCTGCAATTCCAGCTACTGGCCCATCAGTAGCTGGCCAGTCGGGGACAATATGCGCAAGCTACAACAATGTCTGGCTTACTGAAACATTCAGAGCGTAATCATGGATGCTCTTTCTACTTTGTTATGCAAATGTCAAGAAAAATTCTCCTGTGGCCAACTCTAACCCCAAACCACATGGAATAGGATATTCTTGGAAATTTAATTTGAGATTAAGCTAAATTGATACAGTACAGTAGAGAGTCACCACAGGGCTGCTCTAGGGAGTAATTCAACTCTTTTTTGATGGTTGATCAAAGTGTGTACATCTTGGAATATTATCTCCCTTCTCAGTTGTTTTGCTTCTAAGTAAGAAATTTCTAGTGCAAGGAGGACTTGCAGAGCTAGAAGGAAACCTACCACACTCCTTTCCCTAAAAGCAGATACATCCCTTTGAACCATGTCCTATCTGAGAAATGAGGGAAGCCATTTTTTAAATGCAAATTGATGTCTTATTTATGGGGTTGGACACATCCAATTACCAAATTGATGCTGTGTGGTTCACCTTAATGCCAACACAAGACATTATGATTACCTGAGAGTAATAAGAAAAATCATGAAAATGTACAATTTTTAAAATTAGGAACCAGGGAAGTATAATTTCCTCTTGAAAAAAAAGTGCTGAAGAGCCAGTATAAAGACAAAAATATTCTTATTACATTTCAGAAATCTGCACTGCAATGCAAGAATTTTATATTATATAAAAATTAACCATTATTAATATATTGTCTAACCTAACCATTTGCTTTTTCCCTATGTTTATTTTATCAATAACCATCCAGGATTTCCAAACCACTTTAGAATGATATTTCTAAATTCATAATAAAAAGCAAATGCTTCCTTTGTTTTGGCTGTAAGTGCTGAGTCTGTCTTTACTGACAAGTACATCAAACAAGTAAGAAGAGTTTTTAAAACTTGCGTATTAGATTATCTGTGGTTGGCACAGGATTATTTAAAATTCCACCTTCCATTTGGAACCTTTTTAGCTGTGGTTATTTCTGTATTTGCAAGCAGTTAGTTGCAGGTAACAACAGCAATACTTGAATAAAAATTACAATAAATCTTACATATGTAATTATAGAGCCTACTTTTCTAGTATCAGGTTTATAAAAAATTTAATAAACCATCTAACTTTATCTAAAGCCTCATGACATTTAAAACATAGACTTTTTTAGCATACATTGTTAAACATAACTCCTACAAAGTCCTGAGGTTAGAACAGTTATTTTGGCAATGAACATTGATTCTAGGATAAAATTACTTGATAATTGAACCTGGAGAATTACACTGTAGAGGTTCAGTTAATTACTCGGAGATTTATATTTCCCAAATCCAGATAGCAAGTTCAACTGCCCTGATTTTTGTAATCCTCTGGCCACTTTTTCACTGAGACCTAAAGTAGTCTCTCCTCACAGCAGGTAATGAAATCTACATTGAATAAATATTCATAGGTATTAAAAGAAAACAATGAATGATGCAATCTGATTCTCAACATGATCTTCTTTATAAAATGTTTAGAGATAGTACTTTATTCTATACATCAAAAAGTTTTTCATTACTCCACCAAATTTTGTAACCATTCTTTTATTGAATAATATAGTCAGTTTGTGAGGAACATAGTAAAATCCAAATAACATCTAGGTTTCCATTAATAGTAACATTTTAATGTTGATTTCCTTGTTGTGTGCCATGATCATGCAAGGCATCAGCAACAGGAGAAGCTGGGTGAAATGTATATGGGTCATCTCTGTATTATCTTCACAACTTTTCTGTAAACCTAAAATGAAATAGTTTATTGAAAAACAGCATCATTATAATCATAACAAAATCACACTTTAAGTATTTGATTGCTTTTTTGGTAGGAGTTCCCTCACCTTTGACTGCTTAAAAAGAGCAGCTCATATAACTTATATCAATGTATTTTCTTACTCTAGGGTTCATTAATGGTGTATCTTGAAGGATACGTAAGTGCATTATTTAAACAATCTGTAATACATGATTGAAAGTTTATGTCGAATAAAGAGCATGTACACTGAAAATTAGCTTAACCTTTTTTTCCTAATACTAAGTATAAAATTACCAGGGCTCTGAAATATGGAGTAAAATCCTTGTGGTTTTATGGCTGAATACTTGCTTGCTCAAACAGATTAAAGTCAATATTCTGAGATCTCTGTTGAGCAGAGGAAGGATTAACTCACAGACACATGCATCCGTTAAACAACTCAACTTTCACAGAACTATATCAATCTTATTCTCACCAACTTCAATTCTATAATTTTCTCAAGGACATCTAAAAGTCTTCAAGTTATAATACAGTATATGTGCAACCAGCACAAAAGCTGCCTTGGCATCATTTTTAAAGTAAATTCTGATTAATCAAACTCTAATAAGTAAACCCAGGACACATTTCATATATATATATATATATGTGTGTATATATATATATATATATACACACATATATATATATACACACATATATATACATATATACGTATATATGTATATATATGTGTATATGTACATATACACGTATATATGTATATATGTACATATATATATGTACATATATACACACACACAGAAATAAATATATATATATATTTACAAATAAATATATATATTTGCAAATAAATATATATATTTACTATACCAGAAGTCATATATTAAATGGTAAAATAAGATTATCTTGAACTAGATTGAAAATAAATAGCTGTGGCTGTTGCTGCAAGTTCAGTGGTGGGGGAAAATCTTTTCAGGAAGGAATGTTTAAGTGACATATAACTATTATCCATTTGCAGATACACTAAATGTGCTGCTATTCGATGTCAGATCAGCAGAGAAACACTTACGTAGGCTGACCGAACTGAACGCTAGCTCCTGCACAGAAACATTACATGCCTCCAGGACTTGCTTTCCCTCTGAAAGATATTTGGTGTGATGTTATTAGCAATGAAGTAACCACTGCATACTTCACAAGATTTTTGTCCAAGATACTTTAAGTTTTATCACTCAGTGTATTGTTTATGACTATTTTTATTTTGTAATATTTTTGTATTTGTTCAATTCTTATTATAATTGTTGAGCTAAGCAAGTTTGCTTTTCTCCCCCAAGCAGCACAGCACAAAGCTAAATTTCAGCCCATCCAATAAAATTACGGTTTTCAATATCCTTTCAATCTCTAGTTTATATCTCAACTTTGCCTTTTCAACTTCTCAGTTTTAAGTTTTGTTTTCTTATTTTATATATATTTTCCTGATTGGGAATAATCTTAGACTCTGAATCTTTTTTTAAGATAATTGTTGGTTTCTAATTAAAGTTTAATAAGGTAAACTCAAGAGATTCACCATTTTCTCTGCTTGTGAAAGAATATTTTTCTACATAGTTGTTACATCCTTCTTTATCTAAACAGAGAATCAATAATGACTAATAAAATGTTAAATATGAACATAGAGTTATTCTATATGCAAAAATCACAGAAGTTGTCAATAACCTTTTCCATGTGATAATATGCTTTACTTTTTAGGTGAGAAATTATAGTCTTAAGCCTTTCTAAACAAATAGAGTTCATTAAATGAAAAGATTTTCTCTTAAAGCAGTGATGAATTTTTGGAGTAGAAAAATAAAAATAGAAACATCTCCTCTTTGATAATCTTTGGTCCTCGTGAAACTGTGGGGTTAATAAGATCAAGTCTGCATGCACTGCTTGCTTTCAGTCTCTGTTGTTGTTGTTGTTGTTGTTGTTTTGTTTTTCTCTGTAGCTGAGGGCTATGGTAACTGACAGCCTCACCTCTGAACACTGAAACTTAGCCTTTACTGAATCCTTTATAAGTAGCACTCATAGGTGACAATGGTGAAGGTTGATTCTGTTGTTTTTCAGAAACTTGGCCAACTCCTGTCTAGATCCAACTAGTTGAGACCACTGACACTTCAACTGGGTCTGCATGAGTGCCTAAAAGGTGGTATCACCTCTTAGGCACTCATGATATCAGAGGGCCAAAAACTTTACCCTCAGGATCATGCTAACGTTGCAATTTTCTATACATATGCCTTATGAAATGTCATGAACACTGACTACACTTGTGCAGAATTAACCTGTTACTTTGTTTTTCCCCACTGCCAAGAGCTTTCCTCACAACTTGGATCACCTCACTTTAACCCATAAATATCACTGAGCTTTATCTTCAAGGAAGTGAATTGAGAGCTGTTTTTCCACCTCCTCTCTTGCTGACCTTGGGCATTAATCTTTTCTCTTTTGCAGAATCCATGTCACGGTGATTGATTTACTGCATGTGAGCAGAATGAACTGGGCTGGTATCACTAAGGTCAGCATAAACCTAATCAGCTAGCACTAGAGTTAGGAGTTAGAGCTCACGGCACTGATAGAATTATGCTTCCAATAAACTAATAATAAATGGTTGGTGTTACAGCCGAATTATTTTGTTGTGAATTGTTTACTTGTTTTGCTGTTTTTGTTATATTGTGTCTATTTATGCTGAGGTTGGTATTGATAAACATTGCTAGATATTTTCAAAAAATCCCTGTGATGGTCTAAAACTCTGATTGTAAGAATAAATAAGACAGCTTACCAAGGAGATTTATGCCCAAATTTACTACTTTTTGATGTCAGAAACGAGGATTAATTTCACACTGGTCATACCTGATGTTATGTCTTGAGCAGAGATGGGGGAAATCCTCAGATAATAATTTTGTTAATGCTCAGATGTTTCATCCCTGGGAGGTTTTGGTTATTTAAGTTGATCACTTAAATCATTTTATTACATATTCACTTTTAAAAAACACTCAAGTTGAACTTATTTTACTAACCTAGCACATTCCAAGACATTAAAACAAGTCAATGACACTTAAAACTCCTTAGTATGTATTTATATCTTTGATATTATTCTAATTGACAATAATAAAAGAAAGAATATCAGTATTAGACATAAACACTACAAATTCTAAGGCACATCTGGAAAGGGAATACTTTTCTAGATCATTATATTCGTGACCTAATCCACTTAAAATTCATTCTAGGTAAGAGAGGATGTTGCAGAAAACACATTTCACTAGAATTTAGAAATTGTAACTAATATGGATTGGATTGGTTAGAAAAGTATACAGGGATGGAGATGTCTCATATGGTTTTAGTGAGATATCTGATACTTGGAAAAATGAGGAGTCCCATTTTCATCACTGGAGAAAGATTAAAATAATATATGTGTTCTATGGGAGATATTGATTAAAAGGCTTGATTAGCATAGAAGGTTCAAGTTAGGAGATAATGAACCATAAAACTATGCAAATAGATGTGGCACAGAAAGTTCAAGAAGTTCACTACCTAGATTCAGACCCCAGGCTCCTCTCAGCCCTTCAGAATATCTGTCAATATAGAAGGAGCATGAATATTAACTTCACAGCGATTCCTTAAGGCCAGTTGACAGAGTAAGAATAGCATTACAGGTTCTCTCCTGAGAAGCAGAGTATTTAACTACTATTCATGCTATCTTCAGTGTTAAATGTCAGGGCTGGAGGGAATACAGATATGCAAAGCCTTGGTTGAAGAGGAATTCTTTTTGTGTGTAATTTAATTTGCTGTATTTTACTTGGAATACAATAAGAAGGAATATAATAAACATTCCTTCTTCTGCAGATCACTTTCAGAAATAGGTAATAATGGTTATGAGTAAGAATTCAGAGTGATGGTCAAATTAAAATCTTGGCAGTTATATCTACAAGGTTTTCTGATTTCTTCTCACCAACTACTATTAGCTTGAGTACAACTTTCTACAGTATGGTATTTTGCTTAATAAAAGTTAACTTTTCTTTGTCTTTTCATTCTATGTGTCTCTTAGCAAATCCTGTGGGATATGACTGGCCCCAACATGTAGTAGTTCTTTAATTCTGCAAGATGCAATATCAACCAGCTTTTGTTTTTGAACTTTAAGTGCATAAGTAAACTTGCAAAACAGGAAATATCCCATTAGTAGCCTTTAATCATAGAAATAGATAAGATGCGGAGATTTAAAATGCAATGATTGTGAAATGTGTTTTGCTTTTTTTGCTGAAACAATGAGTTTTTAAAATCAACTTGAAAATTCTGGGTTGTGAATATCCCTGAAATAATATCATACAACAATGAAGACTGTTTTATTGACATATATACATTGTACTTTTCTTTTATTGCACTTAAAATAACTGATAGTAGATCAAAATTGTGTTCATTTGTCTCAGGATATGTCTTATTTAATAAATTAGGAGTTGAAGTACTAAGTATGGTTCCTTCATTGTTCTATCTTGAAAACAAAAACAAAACTCACCTTAGGCACATTAAATGCCTGCTGAATGCAAGAATGAATGAGTAAATGAATGATCTGCTGTCACATAACTAAAAGTCTGCTGCAGAAAGTAGACAAATGACAAGGTAGGCACACATTTGGTGTTAATACACATACCTTAGCTAGTAGAGATTTCTGTAGGAGTAAAAGGAGAAACGAGGCAAGCTAACAAATTAAAAGAGACTACTGAGTAATAGAGCTAACACAGGAGTGTGTTTGTGATGACAGATGTTTTCCCGGTTAAGGAGTATCTTTGTAAAAGTCCTCAAGTGACCTTATAAAAAGCACTTTCTAGGACCTGAGAATTGACAAAGAGAGAGTCAAAAAAGGAGGTTAAATCAAGGGACAATTTTATACAGTCTTCCCTTAACCTGATTGAACTTATGTTGATCTTGCTTGGGAATAATTAGGAAGTTATAAGAAAGCCAGGAGACCATGATGTCACACTGAAAGATGGGGTATTACATGTATCAAACAAGTGCATTAAAATAAGAACTACCAATGGTCATTCTCTGTGTGTGTGTGTGTGTGTGTGTGTGTGTGTATTCACATACACTTCTAATGGCCTTTAATGGTTAAAATGCCACATTTACATAGTAGCAAGTTGAGAATAAGTATTAGGAAGTATATAAAGAAAGCAGATATGCATGTATTTTTTAAAAATGGAGGAAGATGAAGACGAGAGAATAGGCAGTGGCTGGAGGAAAACATGGGATCAAAGGAAAGCTCTTTTGATTTCCATTAATTGGTTTTACAAAAGAGAAGTGAACTGTGCATGTGTAAAACATGATTAGAAAGAGTACATAGAGATGAGAGAAGCTGAGCATAAAACAAAGAGAGGGAAATTGAGAGGATCATTAAAGGAGAAGCTTTTCATACAAGCAGGTAGAAACAAAATCTAATTAATCCTTACTTGAATTTCACTGAACAGCCACCTATTTTATTGTGAAAACAGTACATTTAAAAAGAACACGAATACAGACAGTAAATTGGTTAAAAAAGAACATGAACATGGACAGGTTAGGAGTACCACAATGTGTATGTTTGTGAGTGTTTGTTACACTTTTATGTGGTTTTAATTTTTGTTTTTAAGGTAGAATGGAGAATAGGCTGCTGAAAGCAGAATGTTAAGTAGGAGAGGTTTACAGTAAAAGGAGATGTCTGTGTGGAGCATGTGACATTAAATTAACAGAGACAGGCAAAAGATGTGCCAGTTGGCTTTTAGACTTTTTTTTTAAATTGCATTTTAGGTTTTGGGGTACATGTGCAGAACATGCAAGATAGTTGTATAGGTACACACATGGCAGTGTGTTTTGCTGTCTTCTTCCCCTTCTCCCACATTTGGCGTTTCTCCCCAGGCTATCCCTCCCCCGCTCCCCCCACTGCTGTCCCTCCCCTATTCCCCCCAGTTAACCCCAGTGTGTAGTACTCCCTTCCCTGTGTCCATGTGTTCTCATTTCTCATCACTCGCCTATGAGCGAGAATATGCAGTATTTCATTTTCTGTTCTTGTGTCAGTTTGCTGAGAATGATGTTCTCCAGATTCATCCATGTCCCTACAAAGGACACGAACTCATCGTTTTTGATTGCTGCATAATATTCCATGGTGTATATGTGCCACATTTTCCGAGTCCAGTCTATCATGGATGGGCATTTGGGTTGGTACCAGGTCTTTGCTGTTGTAAACAGTGCTGCAATGAACATTCGTGTGCATGTGTCCTTATAGTAAAATGATTTTATAGACTTTTATTGGTGTTGGATATCATGTAATTATAACGGAACCAATCTAAGTAACTGAGTGATTTTCTTCAACAATTTTTTGCATGTTAGATATAGGTAAAGAAAAAGAAATAGCTTCACAATTGGAATTGCACCAAAAAACGTGGAAAAGCAGGTGGGGTAAGTTGGTTGCAATAAAGAGACCGGCTGGAAAGCCACAGGGAAAAAAACTGGATAGAGGGAAGCATAATTATTGAAAGTGAGACTGGTAAAAGGGCTGATCATCTCTGAGAAATGGAAATTGGATAAGATAGATGAAATGGGCCAAAGGAGAGAAGGCACATAGGTGTGAGGTTTCTGTGACATAATATTTATATCCATATGTATCTAATTACATCCATATTTATATCTATTGAATTCAATAGTTATAGGAATAAATGTTTTGAGGCATCATAAAATGGTCAAATGGAAATGGGTGAATTTCAGTGTGGAATACTGCATTAGATGGATTGCCCACGGGGTGGGTGAAGTGACCCAGAATTTGAGAATTGGACCAAGAAAGTGTATTATGACCTTTTCCTTATACAACCTTGAGGATGGATATTAAAGAAGAGAATGTTGAATACCTTGGATGTGTCAGTGTTTCATTATTGTTGACTACACATAGCAATATGAGATTATTGTCTGCACTTTATCAGAGAGGAAACAGATGATTAGTCAAGTTTTCACCATTAATAAGGAGTTCGAACTTGCACCATGACAATTTGGCTCTTAAACGAGTATCCTTTTATATTGTTCCCATGTCATGTTTCAAAAAAATTAGAGAGATAAAAGGTAAAAGGGACACTATTCTTGCTTTCATGGAGTTCACAATTCAGTTCGGGCAGATAATACATATAATAAATATAGAGTATGATTTTTATTTTAATAAATATCGCATAAAAACATAAAATTTCTATGTATGTTTCAAAGTTTAATGAAGAGACGTTAGGGTGTAATAGAAAAATACCTTAAAATTTAGACTCAGAGTACTGGCTAAGCTACCAAGTAGCTCTGTGACCTTTGCCAGGTTAATTATGTGTTCATATAAAAAGGAACGATAACTTCCGACTTGAAGAATTATTGTAAAGATTGTAAAACAATGCAGATTAAGCTTTTATTTTACTGTGTTTGAGAGAAAAGGCATCAAGTGAACGATAGTTTACATTACTGGCACCTACTATTAATTATATTATTAAAAGAAATAGGTTTGTTTTTGTATCAGCACATGTGCTAATTGACAATAGTGGGAATGTAATTTAACAATACAATTTTGAAATGTTTTATTATTTCAGAATGCATTTTTTAAATTTAGATTCAGCGGTACATGTGCAAATTTGTTACAAAGGTAAACGTGTGTCATGGAGCTTTGTTGTACAGATTATTTCATCATCCAGGTATTAAGCCTCACACTCATTTGTTATTTTTTCTGATCCTCTCCGTCTTCCCACTTGCTACCCTCCAGTAGGCCCCAGTGTGTGTTGTTTCCCTCCATGTGTCCATATGTTCTCATTATTTAGCTCCCATTTGTAAGTGAAAACATGGTATTTGGTTTTTTGTTCTTGCATTAGTTTGGTAAGGATAAGGGCCTCCAACTCCATATAGGTCCCTGCAAAGGACATGATTTTGTTCTTTTTATGGCTGCAGAGTATTCCGTGGTATACATGTGTCACATTTTCTTTATCCAATCTATTATTGTTGATAGGCATTTAGGTTGACTACTTGTCTTGGCTAGTCTGCATAATGGTGCAATAAACATACCCATGCATGTGTCTTTATAATAGAATATCTTCTATTCCTTTGGGTATATACCCAGAAATGGGACTGCTGGGTCGAATGGTATTTCTGATTTTCAGTCTTTGAGGAATTGCCACACTTTCTTCCACAATGTGTGAACTAATTCACACTTCCACCAGCAGTGTATAAGCGTGCCTTTTCTTTGTAATATTGCCAGCATCTGTTAAAATATTTTTTGACTTTTCGGTAATAGCCATTCAGAATGTATTTAATTGCCACATTCCTCCCTTTACTACAGTACCTTGTGTAAAATTATTATTTATTGTAATGTCTTTATTGTTTAATTGTAAGTCTGCTATTATATAAATATCAATAGAATTAGACTGCTTAATCTAAATAAGACTGCTTAAATATAAAAAAATCAAACCAATCTTTGAAAAGTCTACAATAATATTTATAACTTATAATGCCAGAGGTTAATGCTATAAATTGGTTTAAATGACCGTTAATTAATATTTGTGTCAGTTCTGTTAGATCTGACTATCAAGGATGTGAATTACTTACACCCATGTAAAGACATACTGTTACACATGTATAACATGAACTCATATAAATTTGGCAATGTGCATTCAAAACATTTTACATGTGTAGGCTGGTGAGGAAAGTAAAGTAAAGTGGAAATGGTAATTGCCATACTTAGTTAATAAGTTGAGAATAATAATATTAACAGGTTAAAACTGTTTTACATTACTTTCAAATACTTTTTAAATATAATTAAAATAAGCTAGATTCCAGTACTAATTATGGCTTGGAGGCTTATTTGTTTTTTTCTTTATATCTTGCATAAATGATTTTAAATGATATGAAATATGCCTTCTAAGAATATTATATTAAAATCTATATTTATCATTGCTAAAAAATTAGAAAGAAAAAGATGATTTTGTTAACACCCCAATATAATCAAGATGAAGTTCCTGTAAAGTAGAATTTTGCAGCATATTATCCTCTATAATTCGATGGAGAACTCAAAAATAGTTTCTTTTGACATTTTTATGCATAAGTTTTGCTTAGTTAACACAATTGTATCTCACAAGTTAAAAAGAAGCATTTGACATAAAAATAATGGTGTTGTCCACAAGGCATTTACTACCTTATAGACTAAACTAAAATAGCAGGATTCAGAGCAAAAATAACGACAAGAAATGATTGTTTAATGTTCTACTTATTTGTTAATTATGAATTCAATTTAGAATTGTTTCTTAGATGTTGATGCCTAAAGTAATATGCCCATTAGGAAGCATGGGAATCAATCAAAATTTCTTCTGCCCTTGGAAAGATAATGACCCAAATATGAATATTCAAGAGACACCAGCAGTCATTATAGATGCCCTTAACTTGTTTTTCATTTTTAAATCTGAAAAAAATGTTTCTCATGCTTAAGAAAAAAAATATGGAAAATTTGAATGTAATTAATAAATAACATTCTCAATTCTGGCATATTTTTGCTTTATAAACTCTTCATCAGAAGAACTGCTAGAAAGATGAAAACTACACTTGGCAAAAGAAATCATTTAACACCTAGGAAGATATATGTTGGTATTGCCATTTGATGTAAGATGAGTTTTTATTGTTAGGAAATGCTGAGTCATATTTGTAGTGCATCTAGTTTATCTTTTATATAAATTTTTCATATTAAGAGAATGCATTTGTTAGTTTTTTTGACAATATTTTCTTATTGTCAACAAGTTAATGAGAGATACAGTATTTTTTTATTCATTTTGTGGAAACTGCCATATATTCCTAATGTATTACTTTGCTCACCTGGAGACAATGAAAAATCAATATTGAGGTAAAAGTTGTCTTTATTATCATTTATTGAATCATAAAAAGCCATAAAATTATAATTACAAAAACATTGTGAACTCAAAAGTTGTATTGATTTAAAGAACATATTTGAAAATATCATCTACAAATATTTTAATAATGTGATACTCTCCCCTATATAGTAATTGAGTCTTTCATAAATAATAGTAAATTTTGATTAAATAGAAAGGAGATCATGTTTTTAACATTTTTAAATGTTGGAAATCATCTGCAGAAATTTAATTTTCTCTTATAATAGGAATAAGTACTGATATCTAGGTCCAAAATGCAAGGCAAAATTCAGTTTATTTTAATAAATAAAAATCCACTAATGTCTAGATGTAAATATTTTTTTTCTTGATTTTCTACAGCTGCGATTCCCCCTGAAATTATGCAAAGAGCATTTGTGGATTTAACAGGAGTAAAGTGAGAAAGCAGGGAAATTATAGCTAAGCAAAAGAACATGTATCTTGTTTTCATGAAGTGAAAATATCACCTGACTTTTTCACTGTCATTGTTATTTCAAATAATACCCTGAATGATGGAACTCTTGACACGGACTTTGAAACAAATGCATTCTATACCACAGACACATTGTGTGAAGTCTCCTATCAGACAAGATGAAAATCCTATGCTGTTTCTGTTCTCCATTATTTGGTTACGTGTAAATGGTAACATGGGATTTAAATACTCAGCTTATTTTAAGGTTCTTGGATTTGTAAACTATAGAGGCAAAATGTAGTAAGTAGCAAAGCGTGGTGCTTAATAGATAGGCTCTGAATGCTGATAGTCAGATGGTAAGAAATTTTGAGCTTTTTGGCAGGTTATTTAACCATCTCATACTGTACTTCATCTATCAAATAGGTGTCATCTTACTTGAACATTTTCAGAAGGGTGATAGGGTGGCAAAATTCTGAACTATATATTATTCAGAGCATTACCTTACATATAATAAGCAGTCACTGGCAATGAGTCATTATTTTCTTAATTCACTATCTTGATGTGGAAAGGTAAGTCCCACATCTAATCAGAATTGCATGTGGTTTCAGAACTATCTTTTTTTTTTTAACATTTAAGTATTTTCTTGCCAAAAATTGGCAAGAATAAAGAAAGAACAAGAAAAAGAAAAAAAGCTTGGGGGAATTATTTTTTTATTTTATTTTATTTATTTATTTGTAATCTTATTTTTTTAGTAGGTTTTTGGTGTGCAGGTGGTGTTTGGTTACAAAGTCTCCAAAGCCCATGGTATCAATCTTATTAATTTGCCTCCTCATGGCTCAACCCTAACTTATGAAGGAGAACATAGAATGTTTGGTTTTCCTGAGTTACTTCAGTTAGAATAATGGTCTCCAATTCCATCCAGGTTGCTTCAAATGCCATTATTTCATTCCTTTTTATGGGTGAGTAGAATTCCATGGTGCATGTACCTACACATGCATATGAGACTATATATATGAAAATGATATATATATATGTATATATATATATGTACATATATATATATATATATAAAACATTTTCTTTATTCACTCATTGATGGACATTTGGGCTGACTCCATATTTTTGCAATTGCAAATTGTGCAGCTAAAAGGATGCATGTGGCAAGTATTTTTTTCACATATTGGCATGTTTTCATCTGGGTATCCTGGTAAATGATACCCAGTAGTGTAATTGCTAGATCAAATTATAGATCTACTTTTAGTTCTTTAAGGAATTTCTACACTGTTTTCCACAGGAGTATGCTAGCTTACATTTCCACCAGCAGTGTAAAAGTTTTCCCTTCTCACCATATAAATGCCAACATGTATTATCATTATTTTTTATAATGGCCATTCTTGCAGGAGTAAGATAGTATTACATTTCGGTTTTGATTTGCATTTCCCTGATAATTCATATGTTTGTTAGCCAACCTTTGGGATGGCCAGCCTCCAGGCTGTAACCCTTTATACAAAATAAAGCTCTCTTCTGCTACTGTATGAAACTCAGAATTTTTTGTCTAAATAAAGATAGTCTAGGCCATCATTTTTTTAAATTTCAAATAGAAAACATGAAAATAATTTAGAAGTTAATAGCAAAGATAGAAAAAAGTTGATTGCAAAATATAGCATTATTAAATTATTTATTTATTTATTTTGAGACAGAGTCTCACTCTGTTGCCAGGCTCCCAGGCTAGAGTGCAGTGGCACGATCTTGGCTAACTGCAACCTCCACCTCCCAGGTTCAAGCAGTTCTTCTGCCTCAGCCTCCCAAGTAGCTAGGACTACAGGCCACCATGCTCAGCTAATTTTTGTATTTTTAATAGAGATGAGGTTTCACCATGTTGGCCAGGATGGTCTTGATCTCCTTACCTCCTGATATGCCCACCTCGGCCTCCCAGAGTGCTGGGATTACAGGCATGAGCCACTGTGCCCAGCCCAAAATACAGAATTATTAATCGTATGCAGAATGATTTTCTAAAACTTCTAAGACACAGAGACAAAACAAGAAAAAAAGATAAAAGCATAATTTTGTAATATTCTTGTCTAAAATTTGTGTGTGTCTGTGTGTATGACTTCAACATGTTTTAATAACATTTTATATTAAAAACTAGATGTTCAATGAACTAAAGATAATTTCATTATAATACTAATTCTCTTTTAACAAGAAAATTACAGGAAGCAAATTCCTGTACACTGAAACCAATCTTTTCTACATGATTTGAAATTTTATTACCTATATATTATTTTATATATATTTTCAACTCAATAATATTTTCAACTTTTTTTGTAAAACGTTGTATTCTACTTATTTTTGAATATGTGTAGGTAAGCATGTTTAAAAGATGTGTGTATGTGTGTTTATATACTTATTTTTGAATATGTATGGATATCCTTTTTAAAAGATATGTGTATGTGTGTTTTTATGCTTAAATATATAAGCATACAACCACTGTCACTGACTCAACAATGTCAGCCCTTATTTACAATACTACCTATTTAAATAGAATCAAATCAAAATCAAATTCCTGAGACTTTATGATATTGAACTGCTGTCTTCATCTTTTGTAGCACCCATCATTTAATACCAGGAGTCTCTAATAACCAGTCAGCAACTTTGGCAAATCCAACAATATTTTCAATCTTTCCCTCCTCAACCACTCCATAGCATTTGAATTAGAATTTAGAGTCAAGTATTTGAGTGCTAACTTTGACACAAAATAGTCTTTAACCTACTTTCTGTGTACCTTTAGAGATATTACACATATTCCTCATGTTAAGAAAAATAATCAATACTACATACAGATGTTTTAAAAAATACTGAGATTTTTCCAGTTTTCTGGGTAACATTAAATTTGTAACATTTAATAAAGTTGTTATAATTACTATGATTATTGTTAATGTTGTTATGGACCAAGTCGTTCACCTTTGCCATTTTTCCTTTGGCTTTTCTGATGCTGTTTTTTATCTGACTCATCTTTGAAGTTCTAGTTTTCTTAGAATTTTCATGCCTCCACACTATATGTATGCTGTACGTCTTCTTACAACCTTTTCAGATCCACTCTTGACTATTCTCAAATCAGTCCTGTGGCCTAGAGCACTGACTTTAATGGGCACTCTCAACAGTCTCCCTGACACTTGTCTATTTCTTGGGTTTAACTAGGTTGGGACACTGATTCCTCTGACACACTCCCTGTCAGATCACTCCACGCTTGCTGTGTCTCTCTACCAAAGATGACAACTTGATGGGCAGCCCTATCCTAAAGAATCTTCTTTCCTTCTCTCTTAGGTCTAGGGTAGTGAAGCTGCCACTATTGCTGTCCCTGAGATGCCTTATTACTTGCAGCTTTCATGCTACCTACTCATTTAAAAATGCCTTCTTTCTTAAACAAGTCTCAATTACTTTTTTATACGTGCTGTTTCTTGCCAGAACTCTGACTCATAAGGTAACTGATACCGGAGTGCTATAGAAAGGGACATCTCTAAAAGTTATATTAGAACGATCACCCGAGAGTGCCATTTATAATCTCCTAGTTGCCTAATTCCACACCTAGATTCATGGGTGCCCAGAGTAAAGGAGGTTGAATGCTTCAATTACTGCTTTTTTATTTTTTATTTTTTTTATTTTTTGAGACAGAGTCTCACCCTGTCACCCAGGCTGGGATGCAGTGGTGTGATCTTGGCTCACTGTAACCTCTGCCTCCCAAGTTCAAGCAATTCTCCTGGAACTATAGATGTGTGCCACCACGCCTGGCTAATTTTGTGTTTTTAGTAGAGATGGGGTTTCACCATGTAGGTCAGGCTGGTCTCAAACTCCTAATATCATGATCCACCCGCCTGAACCTCCCAAAGTAATGGGATTACAGGTGTGAGCCACCACGCTCAGCCATTACTGCTTTTTAATACAGAAATAAACTAAAAGCCTTAAACTGAGGAAATTTTTGAAACGGATCTATTGTGTTTCCTGCTACCTCCTAACATAGCCCCTGAAGAACCAGGTGGTTACATTCCTTACCTTTATTAGGTAATTCATTGGAGAGATAGTCACCAACTTTGCTGGAATAGGAAAGTTGTGGTGGCGGAAGACGAAGGTACATGAAGAAGCCATAATAATGTTGAGTTCTTTTTTTTTTTTTTTTTCTGACAGGGTCTTGCTCCATCTCTCAGGCTGGAGTGCAGTAGCACCGTTATGGCTTACTGCGCCTT
This sequence comes from Leontopithecus rosalia, assembly GCA_028533165.1. Classification (NCBI taxonomy): domain Eukaryota; kingdom Metazoa; phylum Chordata; class Mammalia; order Primates; family Cebidae; genus Leontopithecus; species Leontopithecus rosalia. The sequence continues at coordinate 26,239,466 of CM052649.1, read as the reverse complement.
GACATCATGGGTTCCTGCAGTCTCCCCCTTCAGCCTCTCAAGTAGCTGGGAAACTTGAGTTCTTAATCTAAATAATAATATTGAGATTAGAATTGAAGTTGGGTTTCTATGCTTAACCAGCAAAGACAGAAAAATTTAATTATCATAACAAGTAACAGAACCAAACCAGTTATTCTTATAGTTTTTTGATTAGCAGGAATTTGAATGATAGCTGCTTGATATTGGGGTCTCTGTGAACTAAATGGATGAACAGCCTAGTAAGATTCCGCTTATATATGTATTCAGAAAACTTCTAAGCCTGGAGAAGAGAAATTCAAACAAGACATTATGAATTGCATGTAACCTCCCTTATTCAATCAATTAGACACACAGAGAAGCCTTTCTTTATAAAATAGAGTTGACAAAAATTTAATCCAGGCTTGAAGACAATTAAACTGCATGAGCAAAGTCTCAGATCAGTGGCATGCTGCCAGTGTTCCACAAATATCTTCCTGGCTACAGGTAGTAATAAGCCCTGATTGGAAGCATTTGTGGATTTCCATAATATGGTACTCCTAACTGGTCAATACTTGGAGATAGGAAGAGATGTACCTAATTGGTTGGTGGAAGCCAGTGCAATCTAGATCCAGCACAAAACTGGATCAGACTCATGTGCTACACACAGACTTTGGCTTTATTGACAATTAAGAGAAGCCTAATTTACAGATTAATGAAGAAATGACTGATGATCAAATAGTCGGGGGTTGGAAAACTATGCCTGAAAATTAAATCTTCTACCTTGTTTGCATAAATTTTTATTGAAATGCAGCCACATTTATTCATTTGTGTATTGTCTGTGGCTACTTTTGTACTTGGAACCACAGAGATGAGTTGTTGTAATAGAACTCATATAGACAGTGAAGTCTTAAATATTTATTTTCTGAATCATCATAGAAAAAGGTTTGCTAATTCCAAAAATAGGATAAAAACAAAGCTTACTACCTTGGTGATGAAATTATCTGTACAACATACCCCCATCCTGGGGTCTACCTACATAACAAATCTGCACGTGGATCCCTGATCTTTAAAGCTAAAAAACAAAACAAAACCCAAAACTCTTTCAAAGACTTACAGAGGTAGCGCAAATGCTGTACCTTGCCACCACAGCCTTGATCAAAGAGTCTATGGGAAAATGTGTCATAGTGACAGAAATGGAAGTTATGTATGGATTGGCCAAGATTCTGCTATTCTCAAATGCCCAACTGCCTCAAAATACTGGCCAACACCTAACCTCTCACAGGACATTTTTTTGTAGAAGGTTCAGACTGCAAATGAACTATGTAGCATCCTTTCCTTGATGGATAGAGTAGCAATTTGCCCTACAAAATAAGTAAATAAATAAACAAACAAACACAGAGTGAGGTGAAGAAAAGTGGCTGAATAAAAGCAAATATTATTGGAGGTAAAGAGAGAAATAGACTCCAAAAAATAGTAGCTGGAGACTTCAACATCACATTTTTAATATTGGATAGATCATTCAGACAGAAAATCAACAAAGAAACATCAAATTTAAGGACATAGGCACGGGCAAGGACTTCATGACTAAAACACCAAAAGCAAAAGCCAAAATAGACAAATGGGTTCTCATTAAACTAAAGAGCCTCTGTACAGCAAAAGACACTATTGTAGAGTGAACAGGCAACCTACAGAATGGGAGGAAATTTGCAATCTACCCATCTGACAAAGGGCTAATACCCAGAATCTACGAATCACTTAAATTTAAAAGAAAAAAAAATCCCATCAAAAAGTGGTCAAAGGATATGAACAGATACTCCTTAGAAGGAGACATTTATGCAGCCAAAATCATGATAAAAGCTCATCATCACTGGTCATTAGAGAAATGCAAGTCAAAACCTCAATGAGATATTATCTCACACCAGTTAGAATGGTAATCACTAAAAAATCAGGGGACAACAGATGCTGTTGAGGATGTAAAGAATAGGAACATTTTTACGCTGCTGGTGGGAGTTTAAATTAGTTCAGTCATTTTAGAAGACAGGATCTAGAACTAGAATTACCATTTGATTCAACATTCCATTATTGGGCACATACCCAAAGGATTGCAAATCACTCCATTATAAAGACGCATGGACACGTATGTTTATTGCAGCAGTATTCACAGTAGCAAAGACTTGGAACCAACCTAAATGCCCATCAATGATATACTGCATAAAGAAAATGTGGCTAATATACGCCATGGAATACTATGCAGCCATAAAAAACCATGAGTTCATATCCTTTTCAGGGACATGGATGAAACTGAAAACCATCATTCTCAGCAAACTAACACAAAGACAGAAAACCAAACACAGCATATTCTCAATTATAAGTGGGAGTTGAACAATGAGAACACATGGAAACTGGGAGGGGAATATCACAAATTATGGCCTGTTAGTAGGTGGGGGAAAAGGGGAGGGATAGCTTTAGGAGAAATACCTAATGTAGATGTCAGAGTAATGGATGCAGCAAACAATCATGGCAAGTATATAACTATGTAACAAACCTGCAAGTTCTGCACATGTACCCCAGAACTTAGAGTATAATAATAAAAAAACATCAAATTTAATCTGTGCTATAAACAAAATGAAACTGACAGATATTTATAGAACATTTAATATGCATTATTTTCCTCAGCACATGGATCATTCTCAAAAATAGACCATATTTTAGGACACAAAAAGTCTCAAAAATTCAAAAAATTGAAATTATATCAAGTATCTTTTCAAACCATAAAAGAAAGTTGGAAACCAATAATAAGAGGAATTTTAAACTGTAGAAACATATAGAAATTAAACAATATGCTCCTAAATGACCAATGAGTCAGTGAAAAAATTATAAAAAAATTTAAAAAAACCTCTTGAAACAAAAGAAGATGGAAGCACAACACACTAAAACTTATAAGACACAGCAAAGCAATACTAAGGAAAGTTTACAAGACTAAGCACATGTATCAAAAAAGGTATAAAAACTGAAAATAAACAACCTAATGACACATTTTAAAGAACTAGAAAAGCAAGAGAAAATCATACTCAAATTTAGCAGAATAAAAGTAATAAAGAAATAAATGAAAATGAAATGAAAAAAATACAGGAGATAAAGAGAAGAAAAGGGTGGTTTTTTTTAAAGATAAACAAAATTGGCAAACCTCTGGCCAGACTAGGAAAATAAGAGAGAAGACACAAATAAATAAAATCAGAGATGAAAAATAAGACATTAGAAGCAATCCTGCAGAAAGTGAAAGGATCATTAGAAGCTGCTATAAGCAACTATGTTATACCACACTAGAAGTTCTAGAAGAGAAGGATACATTTCTAGACACATAAAACCTACCTACCAACATATAACCAAGAAGAAATTCAAAGCCTGAACAGACCAATAACAAGCAACCAAATTGAAATTTTAAAAAAGTGCCACGACAAAGAAAAGTCTAGGATTCAATGGCTTCACTGCTAAATTTTACCAGACATTTAAAGAGAATGAATGCCATTTTACTTGAGCTATTCTGAAAAATAGAAGAGGGGATAAAACTTCCAAACTCATCCTATGAGGCCAGTGGCAATATCTCTGATGAACATTGATGCATAAGTCTTCAACAAATATTATCAAATCGAATTCAACAACACATTGAATAAATCATTTATCATGACCGAGTGGAATTGATTCCAGAGATGCAAGGATGGTTCAACATGCGCAAATCAAACAGTGTGAAACATCATATCAACAGAATGAAGGACAAAAACCATATATGATAATTTCAATTGACCCTGAAAAGGTATTTGATAAAATTCAACATTCCTTCTTAATAAGAATGCTCAAAAAAGTGGGTATTGGGAGGAACACCCCTCAGCTCAATAAAAGGCCTATATCATACTCACAGCTAGTGGGGTACCCATACTGAATGGGGAAGAACTAAAAGCCTTTTCTCTATGACCTGGAACAGGATGAGAATGCCCACTTCCACCACTGTTATTCAACATAGTACTGGACAAGTATTCAACAAGTCCTTGCTAGAGCAATCAGACAAGAGAAATAAATGGCATCCAGATTAGAAAGGAAAAGGTAAAATCATCCTTGTTTTCAGATAATATAATCCTATAATTGAAAAAACCTAAAGGTTTCATGAAACAATTTTTTAGAACTGATTTAAAAAATTCAGTAAAGTTATGGGATATAAGACTCAACATACGAAAATATTTAGTATATTGATATGCCAACAGTCTGAAAATAAATTAAAAAAACATCATTTACAATAGTTACAAATAAAATACCTAGAAATAAATTTAACCAAATAAGTGAAACATTTCTATAATGAAAACTATAAAACACTGATGCAGGAAATTGAAGAGAGCACAGAAAAAATTAAAGATTCTATTTTGATAGATTGGAAGAATCAATATTGCTAAAACATCCGTACTATCCAAAGAAATCTACAGATTCATGCAATCCATATTAAAATACCAATAATGTTCTTCACAGAAACAGCAAAACTAATCCTAAAATTAATATAAAACCACAAAGATCCAGACTAGCCAAAGCCATTATGAGAAAAAAGAACAAAACTGGAGGAATCATATTACCTGACTTCAAAATATAGTACAAAGCTATAGTAATCAAAACAACATGAAAGTGGCATAAAGACAGGCATGCAGACCAATAGAAAATAGTAAAAAACAATAAATAAATCCATAAATCTGGTATCAAACTCCTGGTCTCAAGTGATTCACCAACCTTAGCCTCACAAAATGTTGGTATTACATGTGTGAGCCACCATGCCCTGCTTAATTTTCTTGTTTATTTTAGCTCTGTTCTCAATAGCCAACATTTGAAAGCAACCTGAGTATTCATCAACAGATGAATGGATAAAGAAAATGTGGTATGTATACTCAATGGAGCACTATTCAGCTATAAAATGAAGGAGATTCTGTTAGTTGCAACAACATGGATTCAACCAGAGGACATTGTGTTAAGTGAAATAAACCAAGCACAGAAAAACTTCAAGTGTTCTCATATATTTGTGGGAGCTAAAAATGAAGACAATTGAACACATGAAAATAGAGTGTAGAATGATGGTTACCAAAAGCTAGGAAGAGCAGCTTGTGTGTGAAGCAGTGGGAATGGTTAATGGGAACAAAAATATAATCAGAAAGAAGTAATAAGAGCTAGTATTTGATAGCACAGCAAGGTGACTACAGCCAGTAATAATTTATTGTACATTTCAAAATAACTGAAAGAGTATAACTGGATGGTCTGTGACACAAATAAAGGAAAATGTTTGAAGTGATTGGTACCACATTATCCTGATGTGATTATCATACATTGTATGCTGTTATCAAAATATCTCATGTACATCATAAATATTTACATTCCCATATACTCACAAAAAATGTTTTTGTTTTAAATAGACAAATTATTTTGGATGCAGGTTTGCTTTTTTACCTGCAATGTTTCTCATTATTTTTGGAATTATAGAATACAAACATTCTTCCTTTACAGAGCAAGTAGTGTGACAATGTACTCAAACATAGGAGTTTAACATTCTTGGTGCTTCAAAACCATAGGGCAGCTGACTTGATAGAAGGCCAGAATGTCTTGTGGAGGTTCCTATTATAGTCCCAGTTGGAAGACACCTGGAAACTTTTGCTTGATGCCTTAAATCAAAAGCCAATATATGACTTCACATCCCTTATCAAGGTCCAGAGGTATGAATGACAGGATGAATGTGAGAGGAGTTCTTCTCTTTATGACACCAAACGTCCCATTGAATAAATGTTTGCTCCCTTTTCTCATAATCTTTGGTTCAGTAGGTGTAAAGGTTTTAGTTACTAAGAGAGGAATGTTTCTACCAGTACTCATATGTTTACTTAATTGTAAATTAAGGCTATTTTCTGACCTCCAACAACAGAAAGAAAGATGGTTAGCATAGGGATAGATCTTGATTCCAAAGAAGAATTTTTATTGTTTATATATAGTGGCAGTAAAAAAGAACACATGTGGAATCTAAATTATTCAGTGAAACACTCCTTGAGAGTCACTAGTGTATATTGGTTAAAGTACAGAAATCCAGTGATCACAGATCACTATGGTCTCAGATTTCACATAAATAAAGAGTTGGGTTTGGTAGTCATCCAGCCTAAGGGCTAGAAGAATTTAAGACACAATGGCAATGAAGGAAGTTATTATTATATCAACTTAGATTTAGTGTTCTGATACAGAAACAAAGACTATGGAGAGTGTATTTTATTTTACTTAAATATCTATTTTTTTCCTCAGTATCTTATTTGAATCACTGATCATGACTAACACTAAGATTGAAGAATGAGTATAATAAGTATGACTGAATTGATACTACCATGCAACATTATAATAGCTGATCTGACTCTGTGCATGCTCTGTGTCAGGAGACAGAATGTTTTGCTTGGCACAGAATCAAATTCACCTGTGCAAGAGGATTTCTCTCTTCACAGCCCTACTCCTTTTCTTTATTTCCATTCTGCTGAGTGTCCAGTGAAACTAACTTTTCTGGACTTCACCGATGAGCTCTTTGTCGTCTGGCATCTAGAGGAGGTTATACAATAGAATTATTGGCAGAATATCAGAAAGAGGAAGGAGAGTATATTTGGCCTAAAAACTCCTGCAATCCTTTGCATGCCACATCACCAAATATTGGGAAGTCCAATTTCATAATATCACTAGATTCTCAAAATATTTCCCTTCTCTCTATATAACTATTTTTAAAACCCTGCTTTTGTTATTTGCTCTATTCCCTTGTTATACAAGATATTCCAAAGGGTTAGTAAAAGAAAAAAAAATAAAAATAGTTTAACATAAATATTGCAGCTATACTGTTTTAAATGCTGTGGAAATCCATATGAAGGCATTATTGGCATAACCTTCATAGTTTCTATCATTATTAGTCCAACCAGCTATTGCAAAAGACAGACTTCAGAAAATAAAATACTTTAAATATGACTATGAAGAGTTGATTATTTAGAATAACAATCAGATTAGGGACCTTGTTATGAAGTCATTGCAATAGTCCCAGCAAGAATTGATGTGTAGAAAGACAAGCATGCCTGATGACTTTGGTATTGTTTTTTAATGTCCTAGCAAGTGCAAAAAGATAAAAGGTGAATAATATTAAAAATGTGATTGCACTATTATTTTCTAGTGGTAGACTTGGCTCCTCAGTTTACTCAAGAGATTCAACCAAGTAAATATTAAAATTGATTTAGTAAATAAGTCAGTTACTACCTGAATAACTTTCCTTTGTGTTAAAAACAAAGCTGCTTTGGAGTTAGAATATGCTATTCACCACAGCAAACATGAATTTAATACAAAAAATGGGGTTCTGGACTACTGAGGGGACTGGTTGAGGTTCGAAGGCCTTATGGAAACAAGATATTGTGGGTTTCCTTAGGAAAATCAGGAGTGAGAATATCATATGTTTTACATAGAGTCAGTGACAAATCTGTGAGAATCAATTTGACTGAATGAAAAAAAATACAATATATTTTGAATAGAAAATGTTCTACTGCAAATAATAAATTAATCTCAAATGATTTTGTAAATGTAATCATATTCAGTTTAAAATATGAATAAAATCTTTAGCCCACTTCAGTCACTTTCTAAATAGTGCATGGCCTTTAGAGCTACCTGGATTTGGGTTGAAATATCAATTGAGCTATGTGCCCTTGGGCATTTGGCTAAATTCCCTGATTCAGTTTCCTTCATGGTCCAATAATTTCTTTTTGTTAATTAGGGAGTGTAAACTGTAAATGAGATCACCATTATAAAATATCTAGTATAAGGTTTGGCATTCAGAAATTGCTTTCTAAATGTTGATTTTGCCTTTTCCGTCATAGGGTTCATGAATGAGAGACCTAACAGTCCACCAAGGCTTGTGCTTCTTCTCATGGGGCTGTCTCTCAGAGGTAGCTGCTCAGCCAGAGATTACATTCCCAATGCTTTCATGCAGCTGGTTAAGACAATATTACTAATTCTTGCCAATGATATATAGATGTATAGTCTGTTTTCACACTGCTAATAAAGACATACCCAAGACTGGATAATTTATAATGGAAAGAGATTTAATTGACTCGCAGTTCAATTAATTCTCCATTCATTGGATCTTTCCAATGGATGGAGAGATACAAGATGGCTGATCACTAGCAGCTTGGAATAGTAGCTCCCAGTGAAAGCGCAGAGAACGAGGGGACGCCACACTTTCAGACAAATTTTTGTTGCTCACAGACCAGGAGATTCCCAGCAGAGGATCCCTACAGGTAGCCAGCACGACTCTTGTGGCTGGCATGGCAGTTTTGCTGGTGCTTCAGCATGGCGGTTCTTGGTGCGGAGTAAACAGGACTGGGTCCCCTTTTGGCTGACTTTTGGAGCTACAGGAATGCAGAGTAGCCTATTCAGCTGATTGAAGGACAGACTCAAGAAGGAAGCCAGACCAGAGATTTCCAGGCAGAAAAACACCATCAATCTTAACGCTGCTGTTTTAGCCGGCACAGTGGGTTGCTCAGATTCTGGTGCTGGGAATCAACAAATTGGACGTCCACTCAGAAACGTAATTAGAAAGTTGGTAATTACAAAGATGACAGATGAATAAATTTATAAGGAAGGGAAGAAACCAGCCTAAAAAGACTGAGAATACCCAAAATCAGAATGCCTCTCCCTCTGCATGGTATCACAGTTCCTCATCAGCAATGGAACAAGGCCTGATGGAGAATGAGTGTATTCCATTAACAGAAGTAGGCTACAGAAGGTGGAAGATAAGAAACTTCTGGGAGTTAAAAGAACTTGTTCTAACCCAATGCAAAGAAACTAAGAACTTTGAAACAAGGTTTGACGAAATGCTAATAAGAATAGACAATATAGAGAGGAATATAAGTGAATTAATGGAGTTGAAAAACACAACACGAGAACTTCGCGAAATATGCACAAGTTTTAATAGCCAAATTGGTCAAGCAGAAGAAAGGATATCAGAGCTCGAAGATCAACTTAATGAAATAAAACGAGAAGACAAAATTAGAGAAAAAAGGATAAAAAGGAATGAGCAAAGTCTTCAAGAAATATGGGACCATGTGAAAAGACCTAACCTACATTTGATAGGTGCACCTGAATGTGACGAAGAGAATGAATCCAAGCTGGAAAATACTCTTCAGGATATTATTCAGGAAAACTTTCCCAACCTAGCAAACCAGGACAATATTCAACTCCAGGTAATACAGAGAACACCACAAAGATATTCCTCAAGAAGAGCAAGCCCAAGGCACATAATTGTTAGATCCACTAGGGTTGAAATGAAGGAGAAAATACTAAGGGCAACCAGAGAGAAAGGTCAGGTTACCCACAAAGGGAAGCCTATCAGACTCATAGCAGATCTCTCAGCAGAAACCCTACAAGCCAGAAGAGAGTAGGGGCCAATATTCAACATTTTTAAAGAAAAGAACTTTCAACCCAGAGTTTTATATCCAGCCAAACTAAGCTCCACAAGTGAAGGAAAAATAAAATCTTTTATGAACAAGCAAGTACTCAGAGATTTCATCACCACCAGGCCTGCTTTACAAGAGCTTCTGAAAGAAGCATTACACATAGAAAGGAACAACCAGTATTAGCCTTTCCAAAAATATACCAAAAAGTAAAGCGCATCAACATAATTAATAATTTACATCAACTAATTGGCAAAACAGCCAGCTAATATCAAATGGCAGTAATAAACTGACATATATTATTATTAATCCTAAATTTAAATCGACTATATCCCCCAATCAAAAGACACAGACAAAACCCATCCAGATCCATCTCACATGCAAGGATACACAAAGACTCAAAACAAAGGGATGGAGAAAGATTTACTAACCAAATGGAGAGCAAAAATACATAAATAAATAAAAAGCAGGAGTTGCAATTTTTGCTTCTGATAAAATAGATTTTAAAGCAACAAAGATCAAAAGAGGCAAAGAAGGTCATTACATAACGATAAAAGGATCAATGCAACAAGAAGAGTTAATGAACCTAAATATATATGCACCCAATACAGGAATACCCAGATACATAAGACTTATAAAGAGAGTTAGACTCCCACACAAAAATAGTGGGAGACTTCAACATCAATATTAGATAGATCAATGAGACAGAAAATTAACAAGGATATCCAGGACTTGAAATCAGATCCAGAACAAGTAAACTTAATAAACATTTATAGAGCTCTCCACTGTAAATACACAAAATATACACTCTTATCAGTACCACATCACACCTACTCACAGGTTTAAATGAAATATTGGTTGACTACTTGTTATTTTCTTCCCTCATTTTTTCCTGTCTCCATTATTAAGCACAATTATTGGCATAAAAGAGGTTTTCAATGCCCATTTTTAGACTGCATTATAGCCTGGGCAATAAAGGAACACTCGTGTTCTCTCTCCCTCTTTCTCTTCCTCTTTCTTCCTCTCCTTCATTCTTTTTTTTCTTTCTTTCTCTCTCTCTTTCTTTTTTTTTCCTTCTAAAAAAAGACTCACAGTTCTACATGGGTGAGGAGGCTTCACAATCATGTTACTAGGAAAGGAACAGCAAAGTCACATTTTACAAGGTGGCAGGCAAGAGAGTGCTTGGGCAGAGAAACTCTTCTTTATAAAACCATCAGATATTGTGATATTTATTCACTATCACAGGGACAGCATGGGAAAGACCTGCCCTTGTGATTCAGTTACCTCCCACTAGGTACCTCCCATGACACATGGGAATTGTAGGAGCTAAAATTGAAGATGATATTTGGGTGGGGACATGGCCAAACCTATCAATAGATCTAAGTCATATGCCTCTTGAGAACAGTAACACTAAAAGTCACTGTTCCAGACTTTTAGTTTCAGCTCTGACATGGAAAATGTTGCTCCTGGTTTTGCAGCAAGGAAAAAAATGAACAAACCAAGATTCATCTCTTTTCTTGGATATGTTCAAGAATTGAGGTCACAGGACACACTGTGGCCACAACATTTGGAGACACATAAATACAGATAATGACAGTCAGAATACACTTTCTGGGAGCAGATGCTGGAACTACAAACTGGCATGAACACTTGAATAGTAGCTTTGGTGAATTGCTGGAGGTAAAGTGTAGATTATTGTGAGAATAAGAAACTCTAGTCCCCCCAAATTTCTGTGGGTTTACTTCCAGTAACCCCATAACACCTTGGTAATTATCATGAAATACTCTTATGTTCTGTCAGGATCAGAGAAAAAAATAATACTTTCTAATTTATCCAGAGAATTCCCCCAAACAAAGTCCTAATCAGCAAGAAAAACAAAAACAAAACAAAAAAACCTTTGGTAGAGCTTTATTTGAGTTGGTGAAAGAGAAAATACCCAACTAAATTCAGCCTTAATATCTCACAATGTGAGGAAGGAGGTTGCAGGTCACAGCAGAGGTACAACAGGCCATCTAAAAATACCATAGCTGAATTACAATTTGCTTTCTATTTCCCACATCACCAATCAACAGGGAATCAGCTAAAAGATGCAAAGGCACAACCCTCCACTTAAGTAGGAGTTCTTAGGGAAGCCCAAAGACAACAGGGGAGACCAACTCAAGGACACTAGATGAATTCAAACCTCTTGACAGCTACAGCTACAGCAAATATTAAACACTGATTTAATCCTCTTAGCTGGAAAAACATAGAGCCTCATGTTAAAAGCCTTTACCTATGTTGTTATTACCAAATATATTATTTTAGACCTTTGACAAAAATTTACAAGGCATCCTAAAAGACAACAACAACAAAAAAGAAATGTCTGAAGAAGCAAAGAAATTATCAGAACTAAGTTTCTACCAGCATATTTTTGACCATAACGGACAAGAAATTTAAGAAAACTGTGATCAATATGTTAAGAATTTTAGTGAAAAAAGAATACAACATGTGAAAACATGTGTGTAATGTTAGCAGTGTTGAGACAATTTAAAAAAAAGCTATATATTGAGAAAAAATTCCTGTGAAACACATATGTAATAAAAGGCTTACATCCAAAACTAACAACAAATCCTTAAAAGTAAACAACTAAAAAATCTCATGAAGACATGGTCAAAAAATCTGAACAGATATAGACCAAAGAAGGCATATTAGATGGCAAATAAATCTACAAAAATATATACATTGTGACATTTTATTGGAAAAATGCAAATTAAAACAACAATGAAATACCACTACACACACACAATAGAATGGCTAAAATTAAAAAAAAAGCTGACTTTGACAATTTCAGGTGAGTATGGAAAACATTAATAACTCAGTTCTTGTGGGTGAGATTACAAGGCCACTTGTACAGTTTGATAGTTTCTTACAAAGTCAGTATAGTTTTTACCATATAATCCATTAAATGGACTCCTTGGTATTTACCCAACTTATTTTAAAACCTAAGTCTACACAAAACCCTGCATGTGAATATTTTATAGCAATCTATTCATAATTGCACAAAACTAAAAGTGATCAAGATGTCCTTCAATAGATAAAGAGACAAACAAACTATAATTCATCCATACAATGGGATATTATTCAGTAATAAAATAACTGAACTCTTAAGTCAAAGAAAAAGACATCAATGAATCTTAGAAGCAGTGAAAAGATTAGTGGCACTCAGGACTTTGGGGAAAGGAAGAGGATGAGGGATTGAATATAAAAAGCATAGGAGATTTTTAAAATGGAGAAACTATTCTGCAGGATAATGTAAATGCATATAAATGGCACTATATATTTGTCAAAATTCATAGAATGTTACAGCACATTAAGTGAATCTTAATAATAAAAATAGCCAAAAAAATCATTTAGGAGGAATGGAGCACAGATTGTGACAAAATTATCCAACTTTATTGTAAGTATACAAAACAGCCTCAGTGTATAAAGATGAGGAGGAAGGTGTGGACCTAAGAAAATAATAAATTCTGTGTGACTAAAAGCAAAATAACAGACACTGTGATCTAGTTGATAATGACATTTCTCAATTGGGTCCTGGTTAACAGTTCTAGTACTGCTATATGTGTGTACTGAAATTGAACAGTTATATAAATGGAGGGCAGCCACATTTCTCATGGAAGGAGTGGAAGTTTACAGATAAGCAGCATGAGGAGGCCAGAAAGTTGCATGTAGTGAAGAATTAGAATTGGAGACATCCTGCCTTGCAGGTGAGAGAACACAAATTTCCTTTTCATCAATGTGAGCTGCACAAAGTTACTTCCTCCCAAAAAGCACAAAATAGAAAGGAACAAGAAAAAAACAATTTTGCAGTGCAGAAATCCAGGGACACTACCTCAGCCAGGGGATCAGAGTCAATATAAATGGTGATAAGTAATATTGATAATAGACAATCTTGATATATTGTGATACAATGACATTTTACCTCTGTGTCTTTCCATCTGAAAACACATAACCTCTGTCTAATAAGAAAAGAATAATAGACATTGCAGTGAGAGAATATTCTATAAATTATTTGGCCACCAAAGATCATCAGAAACAAGAAATTCTGAAAACCAACAATATCCAAGAATAGCTTAAAGAAGCATACCAATTAATGTAATTTGATATCCTGCATGGGATCATAGAATAGAAAAAGAACATTATAGGTATGGACTTTAGTTAATAATACTGTATCAATATTTGTGCAATAGTTGTAACAAATACAATAATATAAGGCATTAATAGAGGAAGCTGTGTGGAAGGTGTATGGGAATTATCTGTATTATCTTCTCAATTTTTCTGCCTATATAAAACTATTCTTAAAATGTGTTTTAAAAAGAAAAATAGTGTACAGAGGGTGTGTCTAATCCATGTGCTCAACTCCATCAGCAGAGAGGGAAAGAAAGCAGAGATCTTTGACACAGAGAAAGCAGAAAGCAGAGATCTTTGAAAGCTTAAGACACCACAAGATAAAAGGAATCTTAGTACCAATCACTATGCAAGCATCCTATAGATGTGTAATGACACATTGTACTACTATATGAGTATGAAACAAACATCTACTATGTTAAGCCATAAAAAATTAGAGATTATATGTTCCAGCGAGTAGAACCACCATTAAGACATACAATCTTTCTGGGATGTTCACTCTCAAATATTTGGTTTTCTAGATGAACAGTTTTAAACAATTACAAACAATAAAAGGGAAGATATCCAGTAACTGGATAAACATATGAGTATGTAAAAGATAAAAACTATAATTTTGTGATTCCACTGTTCTTTCAAAAAACGAAATTAGGCTGTTTTTAAAACATTTTGCTCATCTCTGGGGATATAGTGTTGGAAAAACACAAGATCTTACCATTAGTGCAGCAAAGTTATCAGGAAGGATAATAAAAGAGGAAAGAGGTGGTGATGTTTGAGAAGAGAATAGGGCCCTGAGCGAATCCAAGTGTAGGGTTATTTGTTGAGGCCAAAAACTTACTACAGAATGGAACCTGAAGATTTATCATGTTATTTCTTCCTCAAATTTCCTGTGTCTATTTTAAACTATAATAATAATAATGATAAGGAACAGAGCTTCTAAACAGTATCAGGGAAATATAAGTATTTATTTCCTTGAGATTTTTAGCAATGTGCATACTCTTCAAAAGAAAGAGAAACATTGATTGGTAGTTTATGAGGGAAAAAAAGAAAATAATAATAATTTATCTTTAAATTATATTATATGTGTGTCTCTGATAACATAGGCTTTTAATATCTGTATTTCAATAGTGAAATAGTTTAATGCCTACTATGAAAATGTTTTTAAAATCATTTTAAATAGATATCTTTGAGGGAAAAATGGACAATTTTAAATAATTTTTGCACAACTCTTTTTGTCTACTAATAGGCAAATAATTTCCTCTAATTAGAGCCACATTTCATATTGGGTGAACATGTAAATATAAAAAACAATGTATCTATCATATTTTATTAATTGGTAAAGGTTAGCATTTTGAGGACATTACTTAACATTATACTTAGAAAATTAGAATGTGACCAACAAATAGGTGAAAAATTAAATTAAATAATAGTATATGTTAGCCTATGAATAAAATTTTGAGATATGATGAGATGGTTGATTAAGATTTGGAAAATTAACTTTAATCTTCTTTATGCATGAGCTTTCCTTTCTGACATGTGTCACTACATAGAAAGTATTGTATGTTTATAGAAGTCAATTTTTTGTACATTTTTTACTTAACATGTTGAGATGTTTTAAAATGAAAATTCCAAAAAAAATGATCATGTAATTGTTAAAATGAAACATTTAAGTATATTTTAAGTTTCTTAACTTGTTCTAAGAATGGGTAAAAAAACTGACTGACTTTTTTTAAATTGCCTTTAGAAGCTGTACTATAGACAATACGTCTGAATAAGTTCAGTTAAAATTTCAAGAAAAAGAGAATGACCTTACACAATGAAGAAAATGAATAATTTTAAAAATTTATAAGCTAAAATATGACAGTAATTTTCTCAAGCAGTCAGCCACATTGCCCTTTTATATTACCAGGCCCATTGAATTATGAATGTTGGCTGAATAAAAAACCCGAGGGTGACAATAGAGCCACATTTTGTCATTTGCACTTACACATGTCCATTGCTCTAGCTGGATTTCCAAACCTTAACATTATTGCTTGCTGCTCAGGACTCTGGAAAATACCTGAGGAATATTTCAGGAATGGGGAAGATGAAATACTAATTGCTAGTCATACTAATAAGTCTAAAGCATGCAGACTCTTTGGTCCTTTGAGCTGTGCAAGTAAGTCAAACTTAGCAAACTTTCTCAGTCCTAACCTAGCTGAATATGTAGAAGCAAAAAAATCAAAATAAAAAGTCAGTTTTCAAGTGCCTACATCTCAGCTGCAGGAATTATGAGTGGGAAGAACAGGTGTTCTGAGAGATTCTGCAGTTCTTCAGTTGCTAAGGAAACCACTTTCATCAGTTCAGAAAGGCTGATAACCTGGACTTTTTCTGCCAAATTGCTATCAACAAAGGTTGGGACTGATACAAACATGCCTACACAAATGAAAAGGACATTGGTAATTTAAAAAATAATAATAAGGTTGCATTAAAAAATGACTGCTAAAATCATTGTATATTAAACAAGAATAGTTGCATAATTGCTAAATGATTTGAAACAGATTAATCTGAATATACAATCCCAAATTCAGGTAAAAAAATAGAAGTTAATTTATTATCTTAGTGGAAACAGTGTTAATGCAATTAATGACACATGTGTTTTAGTAATTAAATAATAAAGTTCGAGTTATGTTTTAATGTAAAGTTAATTATACAAAACCAAAATGAGTCATAGGTAATTTTATAATATTAGACAATTATGCATTAAGCAGTTATTTTTTCATGATAATTTTCAAGTTGTGTATAAGACAAATGAATACTTATGAATAACATGATATGATCTGTATTACAAGGGGCAAAATATGAGTATTATTGAATCAGTCCCACTCATTTTTATGCAAATAATTAGTATAAAAAGCACTACAATCATCATTTAAAACTGTTGAATTATTTCTTGTAAGAAGTATTGCTTTTATAACACTGAATAACACAAATTACATATCTAAGGAATTAGAAAAGCAGCAACCAAAAATAAAAGAAAAAAACCTCTCTACTTTCTATGGTTTGATTAGTGCAAGAGTAGAAATGTTTTCACTTATATAAGATCTTTTTATATTTCATATCATTAGAAACAATTAGAATTATAATTCATAAACTGATAGTAAAAATAGTAATTTTCCAGTAAGATTAATTTTGTGATTATTTTTTAAATGCTGGAAATTATAAATACTAGTATTATGATTTCTTATTTTGTCTTTAAAATATCAAAGAACATAAAAATTTAGTATTTGGAATCTAGTAGCAAAGCATTATTATATCACATTTATAATCTATTTTAAAATCTTAAATTATCACTTAAATTTGTTTTTTCCATTATTTAAAATTTAAAAAAATAGGTAGAAAATAGATACTGCATTTCTCACTTTTTGCCACTTTCATTATGAAGTCATTTGTTTTAGAAACAGTATATAATTTTGGCAAAATCTGACAAACTGGTACATCTGCAGATAATGATAAAATTTGATTTTCATACAGTATTAAGTTTTCCATAGATAAATGTTTCTAGTTACCATGAAAATTTAATAATCATTAGAGCTGATTTTTATTTATCTTCTTGTGTGGAATCAAATAATTCACATAGTGCTGTCTTTAAAAAACTCTAAAATTAACTCACTGATTATCTGCTCTACGAAATTAATAACCTCTTGTTTTACTATTATAAAAGTTATTCAAAGAAAGGGACTTCTGAGAGCACTTAGGATTTAGTGGACATTCAATAAAAATTTGTTACTTAGAATTTATTGTTCTTTTTGTATTGGTATTTATTCTAGTAACTATGAAATAGAAACCCCACATATTATATGAGTGATCTTCAAACTGGAAAAGTGTTTGCACAAAGGCTTTCTAGGTAGGGTGTATATAAGCATAGATACTTGCAGAAAGCCAACAACTATAGCCAATTATTGCAAATACTCCATATTACAAAAAGAAAATGCTGTCTTAGGTACGTTTTGACAATTTTCCCTTTCCATCTATCCAAATAAGATTGTTTCTTCCACTCTAATTGTTACCATAACATTTTAATTTTGTTTAAAAATATCCTTCATTCCATAAAAAAAATGTTTTGTTTCTCAGATTGCTCCATGTTTGGTCATTAGAAAATCCTTCAGCTTGGTTCCTGGAGTCTTTCAATATGCTTTTCTTCATTTTTTTCCTTTTATTCTTTGTAATCATTTTCTTACTTTCTGAAACCCAGAAATGTCTCTGGCCCATCTTCCTGCCTTCCCCAGACCTAGAATCAACCACAACCACAAAGACCCTGGTTTCTTCATTGGACAATCGTGTTTGGAAATCAAGGTAAAATATTAACATTAGATGAGGAAAGTTGAGAAATATAAGTAAACTCTGTAATATTTTGCAATTTTTGTAAGCCTAAAATTATTTTAAAACTTTAAAAATCTTAAAAATATTGATGCTGACTGTAAACTACAATTATTTAAAATTAGACATCAAGTAACAGCATTACTGCCTGAGCTTCTGCATCTATTGGAGCATAAACAGTTGCAGGTAAGAATAATTTGTTTCCTGAAAAAAAATGTACCTTTGAGTTTGTATTTGCTATTAGAGTATATTTTAGACACGGAGGAAATTGTGTTTATTTAAATATTTATTAATATATTATGTATTTTTCAATTTCTATAGATTACCTATAGAAAATATAACTGAAATGTGATATTTTATTAAAAATAGTACAATAACTAGTTTTGTATCTATTAGTAAATTTATTTCAGCATTCCTTTGAATGGCAATAAAGTTAACATTGCTTTGCTTTTCCTTTGGAGCAGCATCATCTTTAGACTAGTTATCTTATTCTCCTTTAAGGAGAATATTGAATTATTAGATAATTTTCATTATGTGCTCATTCCTATTTTTTATTTTATATGAGTCAAAATTTTAGCTTATTAAAAATTCTCTATTAATATAATGAGTCTTTCATTAATCAAGGCATTATAAAACCATGGAAAGACTTTTCTTTTGTATACATATTTTGAATAAAGATGAAACTGTCATTAAGCATGCAGGATTTCTACCTTTCTTGATACAATCTAAATTCAGATATATTCAGACTGGAACAAGAATGCTAAAATTTTAAAACAAATTTACTTGCCTTTTTCACTCCCCAGTCATTGATAAATAATGCCCTGTACGTAATGATGAGTTCTTTAAGCCACTTGACAATAGCTTCTGTAACAAATATTGAAGAAATGTGGTTTTATATTATATATACCCTGT
This sequence comes from Leontopithecus rosalia, assembly GCA_028533165.1. Classification (NCBI taxonomy): domain Eukaryota; kingdom Metazoa; phylum Chordata; class Mammalia; order Primates; family Cebidae; genus Leontopithecus; species Leontopithecus rosalia. The sequence goes on along the minus strand of CM052649.1, from coordinate 26,220,555 downwards.
GCCTTGTCTGTCTAACCTAGAAGCAGATTGCAAAATTACAATGGCTGTCATGGATAGATTAACAAAATTAATTTCAATAAAAACTTTATTAATATTCTTTTCCAAATTTTCTCTCCTGAGAAATGATTAAAACTCAGGTGCTGTATATTCTCTTTCACTGTAGTATGTCTAGTAAACTGAACTTTGCTGCATTCATTTACTTTTGTCTTTTCTGGAGTTTTGGAGAGTCAATACATGATAATCTCTAAAGATTCTATTGAAATCTAGTTGATATATTCTCACTGCCATCAGTGCAAAGGAACTTGCTAAGAAGATTCTAGAGACTTGTTCTCTGATAATGAAAGTGAGGAGATGTAAAGTGGAGTCATATATTTGTTTGTAAATTACAATATATTTGTAAATTACAACATGAAATTCCCAAATGCTTAATTCATTTTATCTCTTTGGAAATAGAAACTTGTTGAAGACTCATTTCATTAAGTGATCATATTTGAAATCACTTATCCTATAAGAAACACTGACATGTTTTTAAGAACACTATCATCTATCTTTCTGTCTACTCCATTCATTGTCTGCTACCAGTTTAAAAGGAAATATTAAAATATAGAAAGAATATCAACATAAGAGTGATGATTCATTCATGGATAATGACAAAGGACTAATGGGTTCAGAAGGTTTCTCTGAGTCAGTATTCTTTGCTCAAACTCTGCCTTGGATCAGCTTTTCAAAATCTTACAGATATTTTATTTAGTTTTATTGTTTATATCCCTGAGAACAGTTTTTTTTTTTTTCTGGCCAGACATGGAGGATTCATTGGCTACTCAATTTGTAATGACTTATCTTTGGCCAGATTGTGGAGATACAAGGTTTGCACAAGTATAATTTTCCGTTTTATTTTGCAATCCTCATATACATATATTTCTCATAGTTATAGTGGTCATTTGGGAAAAATTTTTTTCTTCATTTGATAGAGGATTTGAAACAGAAAAGGGAACAAAACCCTTATGGGAAGATTATCTGTCTCCACCTTAAAAGAAATATTATAATGATTGACATGGGCAATGTCCCTTTCTTTCATTTCTGTATTTGGAGTATATTTTTGTACTTTTGTATTTTATTAATCATACAACAGATAAAATTTTCAAAAACTTAAACTATTCTTTAAACCAATTGTGATTTTTTTCTTTCTTTCTGTGTATGCCAAAATAGGTCTTTCTACAAATAAGCACTCTCCCTTGCCTGCAAAGGAAGGATAATTAGTTTTTCCTAGTGGTAATATTATATATGTCTGGAATCAGTTCCAGGTCCCTCTTATTCTTCTTTTTATAATTTTTCTCTCATTTTACCTTCTATTAAGAAATTTGGGAGATTAAGTGGCAACAAAATGATTTTTCTATTATCTTATGCACACTCTAGGAATGTCTAGTGCAGATAAAAATATTTTCTTAAAAAATTAAAAAGTAGGGCCGGGCGCAGTGGTTCAAGCCTGTAATCCCAGTACTTTGGAAGGCTGAGGCGGGTAGATCATGAGGTCAAGAGATCGAGACCATCTTGGTCAACAGATCGAGACCATCTTGGTCAACATGGTGAAACCCCGTCTCTACTAAAAGTACAAAAAATTAGCTGGGCATGGTGGTGCGTGCCTGTAATCCCAGCTACTCAGAAGGCTGAGGCAGGAGAATTGCCTGAACCCAGGAGGCAGAGGTTGCGGTGAGCTGAGATCGCGCCATTGCACTCCAGACTGGGTAACAAGAGCGAAACTCCTTCTCAAAAAAAAAAAAATATTAAAAAGTAAATAATTTTGCATCTTTTTTACTTACTAAAACTGTAGTTCAGAAGAAGAATTTTAATTAAAAAAACCTGTTAATGGCCTTCCTTCCTAGGTAAGAACAAAAACTAGACCAAACTTCTAGCATGAATTAAATAATGTTAAGGACTTTTTATATAAAGCTACAGAGTTTTATTTATTTTAAATGAGTTTAGATAGTATTTCCAAGAGACAGCATTTTCAACAAACTAGAATTATATTATTTTAATTATAAAAATATGATCTTCACATTAATTTTATTGTCATTTAAACTGATGTTAGCACACTATTTTCATTTATTATATTATAAACATATAGTAAATCAAAAGTAACATTTTAATTTTATCTATTATAGTTATATAATTATGTATATCCAAACACACAATCAACATATACACATACACACACCAACATATTAAGATTGCCAGCATGTTAAGATTAAACCAAAGATAATAAATAGTAAAAAATAATTTAAAAAACATTTTTAATGTTATACTATAAATATTAATTTAAAAGTTTAGAGTAAAATGAGTTCTACTTGCCTAGGTTTATTTTGCCTTCTAATAATATATTAAAAATATAGTAAATTACATTTTAAAAAGAATTAAATGTTAACAACTCAGTGTCAGTTGGTTTAAAATGAAAATCGAACAAAGTATATTCTTGATATGTAGTTTTTATTTTACTTGGCTTAGTAAAATAAAACATAGTGAAACATAAGGATTATTTATGAATAATATATTATAAATTATTACATGGAGGAATTTAAAATTTATATTTATTTCTACAAAATTTCCAAGGTTATTTTTGCCCAAATCTAGCAAGTCATTTTAATTACTAAATGTTTTCTCGATGCTTCAAGCATTTGGCATACTTCTAAATCATACATACTAAAAATTCCTTATTTAAAGAAATAACTTGCTAATTACTATTTTTACTTATTGCTATTTACTTCTAAAATTTACCAGTATATAATTCCTGCCTTTAGGTATGATTTTCATTTCTTATTGCCTCCTCTGACAATTCTTCTCAATTATGTCTATAACAAATTAATTTCCAAACTCAGAATAATCAAATATTGATTGACTATTCATCCCAGCCAAAATAGAGTAAACCCACTACAGCTTGTGCCTCTTACAGATAAATTATAACTAAAGTCTCTTAACAAAATTTAAACAACACCAAAAGAAACTTGGAAAGTACGCAGAGGTCAGAAGAGAGGGAAAGAAAAGGAAAACTTGAAGTAACTCATCTAAAAGTGAATTTTCTGGTTGTTTTTTTGTTTGGGTAGTGGTTTTATTTCACTTTCTATTTCCCCAGTTATGGACCCTAAGATGAGCCTCTAGCAGAGGTTGGTTGGAAAGCAAAAATGGTAAAAGGAATTATTTTATTCTGCCAAAAGAATTGGGAAATGAGCCCCTGGAATTTGGACAGTGTAGGGAGAATTCCTTTCTTTTCTTTTAAATTTAAATTATTTTTGGCTTTTCTGGAAACCAAACCAGTTTATACATAGGCTTCTTGAGTTTTTGAAAGGAAAGATAGAGGAAATAATTAGATTTGCACAAAATTTTAATTAACTCAAATCTATTGTGATTCTCTTTCATTTTTCAAACTTAAGAAAAACTATCAATATATTTAAATGATTGCAATTACTAAGAACATAGTTATGTTCAGCTACAATACAGAGAGTTCACTTGGATGTCTGCAAAGCTTATTACTACCAGAAAATTGTCTCATTAGCCGAAGCCACTAAACCTTACAAAGGTACCTGTCTGACCCCAGAAGCTCCCACTGATAATGGCTTTTCCTTTAGTTGTGACTTCATATTCACAGAAGAGTTTCTCTCACTGAGAAATTTTAACCTTAAACCAAATACGTTAGGGGATACTAGGAAGTGTAGTTTCATGCTTTAGAGGAAACCAATTATGATTCTATATTTAAATTATTAAAATTAGAGTAATAAAACATATCAGCACCTCACTAATGAAAGGCTTTTTACAAAAGGTGATTTCTTGTTATTTGGAATTTAACATGCATGAGTTGCTGCTGACTTCCTTACAAATAATTCAAGACAATTCACTTTTTAGAGTAAGTTTTTTTCAATGTGGGTATTTATTATGCCCCAAATAAAGATATTATGTAACAATATTATAAAACTGAGGGTTCATACGTATGACTAAAGAAAACATTCAGGCTTCTCTAAACCATTTCTCAAATCTTTTGTACTCAATTTCATTTAAATTACAGTTTAAAAATTTTAATAATTATATTATTACTCAAAAGTAAACCATATATATGGAGAGAGATGATGATATAATTCAAAATTGTGTGTGTGTGTGTGTGTGTGTGTGTGTTTCTCTCTCTAATCCAAAATTGAATTCTCAGGTACAAGAATTCACCCATACATATGGAGAGAGAGATAGAGATAGAGATGAAATAATCCAAAATTGAATTTCAGGTACATGAATTAATAGCCCTCCCGAACTATTTATTTATTTTTAATGGTATATTTACATACATTTAACAATTTTTAAATTTAGTAATACAGTTTGGATATCTGTCAGTACAAGTAGACCTACCAAAATTTTTAAAGGTCAAAGATATTTAGTATTTTATTATTAATATACTCTAATCCTTTATTGAAAAGGTATTAAGTTGATTTATTCTTTTTAAAAATACTGAAAAGTACATATTGATAAATACACATCTGACTATTTTGTTTACATTTTATGAATTATTGATAAATAAAGCCTTAGATTTAACAAAGTCTCAATGCAGATATATGGAATGTAAAATGTAAACATCTTCCTAATACTAATGCATAATAATGCATTTTGCCTTGTATTTTATGAGGATAAAAAAGGATGTGGAAAAATATAAGAATTGTTACACACACACACACACACACACACAAATAGCAAATTCCAACATTTTCACTGTACTTCCTTGATGTCAAATGCTTACATCTTTACATATATTAACTCACAATAATTCTGTAAAATAAGCATGCTATATTTCTCTTAAATCGTAGGGAATAGGATGGGCACAGAGAGAAACAGAACCTAGCACTAGTATTGGTGGTATTGACAATAGTAGTTATTGTGGCAGTGGCTAACAATTATTGAGTACTTACTACAGGTGTTTTAATAAATTTATACAACTAACAAAAATATGAGACTATTTACAGAGAAATAACTAACATCCTATCCTAAACAGGTTTTTACGTGTTATCCATTAGGATATGGATTAATTATCATATATTACTGTTCAGCACTGCTATCCAGATAAGATAAATATTTATTTATTAATTTAATCAATATTTGCTAAACAACTATTATACATGTAACCATTTTTGCTTGGAGCTTTTAAAATCCCTTCTCTTCATTCCATGTAAAGATATCTATTAAGAAGGTGAATTAAAATTATATATCAGTTGAATTGCCTCCATGCAGATTATACACAAGTTTAGAAGTCTATTTGTCTTTGAATTACCCATTTTTGTTTTTCATTTATAAACACATATTAATTATGTATAGTATTATGCATATATATACAGTTTAGTAACTAATATAACAATTACAGCAATTCATTATCATCGTGCTTTGTATTATTTCTCTCTTTGAAATATGTAAAGCTATGGGGGACAAGATAATTTGCTCAATTCAGCTTTTTAAAAATCAGTCTTACTATAATTCTTTATACTGATATATACAATCGACTTCAGTTAAATTCCAATTCTTTAATTCTTCTAGTCTTGAAAATGAAAAAGACCCACTTGGTTATCTATATTGTAAGCATATTAGACTATTTTTGTTAATAGTTAAAGTCAATATAAGGAAAATACATAGTAACATGAATTTTATGACTCATAAACATTTATCACATGGGGTTAGATTTTCTTAAAAGCAAATGGCAAATATGTTTATTTTAAATACCATTAATTAGAAGAGAAAAAGCTAGCCACCAAAATATTTATGACACAAAAATGTAACAAATTGATATATGACAATCTGATGTGAAAAAGAAGGTTTAGGCAGGCACAGGAAGTATTTTGGCCCATATGACTGTGTAATAAAGCCAGAAATTTATTAAAATTATTTTAACTTTAAGAGAAGTACTGTATTTAAGATACATACTCTTTATTTCACTTTAATTTAATTCAAATACATTCTTAGCTATTACTATTTACCAAACACTTGACATTATTTGGTATATTAGAAAATTATATCTATTTGAGATGCTTAAGTATAGCAAAAACTATAATCATGTGGGAAAATTAAGGTAACTTTAAGGCAGTGGTGTAAGTTTTATTTTTAATCAGTATGGGTACATAATAGTTGTATACATTTATGTGGTACATTTGATGGTTTATATAATATATAATGATCAAATGAGGGTATTAGGCCCTCGAACATTTATGCTTCCTTTTGTTAGCAACATTCCAGTTCCATTCCTTGAGTTATTTAAAAATATACAATTAGTTATTGTAAACTAAAGTCATCCTATTATGCTACTGAATACTAGATCTTTCTGAGTCTGACTCTAGTTGTACTCATTAACCAACCACACTTCTGTCTCCACCCCTCTGTTACTCTTTTTAGCCTCTGGAAACCACTCTCTATTTCTATAAGTTCTTTTTTTTTTTTAACCTACCACGTATGAGTGAGAACATGCAATATTAATTTTTTCGGTGCGTGACTTATTTCACTTAACATAGTGTCCTCCAGATTTATCTATACTGTTGCAAATGACAGTGTATGGGTTTGGGAGTTCAGAGAAGCCCTGAAAGTTCCCCTGAGAGGATGTTTCCCTGGGTTCTTGGTCTATCTCTCACCCAAGAATGGGAGAGGAGACCATGGCGCAGTGCGCTCCTGAAGTAAATACCGGACTCAAAAAGTTTCTGTGGAAAAGTGATTTATTTAGGTAGAAAGAGAAAAAGAAGAAGGAGAGAGAAAGAAACAACTAGCTCTCACACTCAGTAGGAGAAAGAAAAGCTGCTCTCACACTGAGTAAGAAGAGTTCCCAGAGGGGGAAAATCAGAGAAGGAAAGCTCCTCTCACACTGAGTGAGAGAATCCAGAAAGATGGAATCCAGGAGAGGAAAGATAGGTTCCACACTGGCTGGAAGGGGACCCCAGACGGGAAATCTACTCGAATGAGGGAGACAGGGACTTTTAACCTGAGAGGAATTCCCACCTTCTCCAAGTTCCCTGGCCAATGAAAGGAGTTCTCTCAAACTTATGCTGAAGTGATTGACTTTTGACCCTTTCTGATGTCCATGAAAATTAAAACAGAAAACATTAAATCTCTGGGATGGAGAGACATGGGAGGGGGCATGGCACTGGGAATTTCTTGCCCTTAAAACCTCACCCCCTTCTGGACCCAGAAAGAGAACACATTCCCTCAACAGGATTTATTTTTTTAATAAATAATATTCCATTGCCTATATGTACTGCATTTTTAGCCCATTTATCCATTGATGGATGCTTAGGTTTATTCCACATCTTTGCTATTGTCAATAGTGCTGTTATAAACACACAAGTGCAGGTATCACATGTGTTACATAATGCTTTTCTTTCTTTTGGAAATATACCAAGCAGTGAGATTGCTGGATTATGTGGTAATTCTATATTTAGTCTTTTGAGGAACCTGGATATTATTGTCCCTAGTGGCTGTACTAATTTAAGTTCTCAGTGCAGTGTATGATCTTTTTTCTTTCTCCACATTTTCACCATCATTCATTACAGCCTATCTTTTGGATCAAACCATTTTATTTGTGGTATGATTGTAGTATTTGTGGTATCATTGTAGTTTTGATTTGTGTGTCACTGATTATTGGAGATACTGAGCATTTTTAATATACCTGTTGGACATTTATGTGTCATTTTTGAGAAATATCTCGAGATATTTTGCCCATTTTTAATCAGATTAATTGTTTTTGGAAAATAGTAATATAGAATTATTTGTGCTCCTTACATATTCTGGTTATCAATCTCTTGTCAGATTATCAGTATGCAAATATTGTCTCCTAGTCTGTGTCTCTTTTGCTGTGCAGAAACTTTATAGCTGACTGTGATCCCATTTGTCCATCTTTACTTTTGTTACCTGTTGTTTTGAGGTTTTACTCAAGAAATATTTGCCCAGACCAATGTCCTATTGAGGTCTTATATTTTATGTATTTAAGCCATGTTCATTTGATTTATATAGAGAGCAAGAGGAAGACATCGTTTCTCTCTTCTGCAAATAGATATCTAATTGAGCCAGTACCATTTATTGAAGAGACTTTCCTTTCTCCAATATATGGTCTTGGCAGCTTTGTTGAAAATGAGCTGACTGTAAATGTATGAATTTATTTCTAGGTTTTCTATTATGTCTGTGTGTCTATGCATCTGATTTTATGCCAATACTATGCTGTTTGAGTTATGATAGCTCTGTAGTATAATTTGAAGTCAGTTAATATAATTACTCTAGTTTTGTTCTTATTGCTCAGGAAGACTTTTGGTCTTCTGGATTTTCTTGTGGTTCCATATTAATTTTCAGATTTTATTTTCTATTTTTGTGAAAAACCTCAGTAGTATTTTGATAGAGACTGCATTGAACCTATAGATTGCCTTAGATAGTATGAAAATTTTAACAATACTGATTTTTCCATTTAATGAACACAGAATATCTTTCCACTTTTGTGTCCTCTTTAATTGTATTCATCAATGTTTCTTAGTTTCATTGCAGGGGACTTTTACTTCTTTGGTTAAGGTTCTTCTTAGGTGTTCAGTAAGAGTTGCAGAAAACAAAATATCAACAGCAAGTAATGTGAAAATCAAACCAAGAAAATAAATTTCTTTGCAATAGCTACAAGTAAAATAACATACTCAGTGGTACAAGTTTTAGGAAAGTGATGGGAATATATCAGCAAAGGGAGAGAAAATGCATCCAACATGTAGCTTTGTTTTTAATGCTTAATAGGTAAGTTTGCCCTGTGCCATATACTTAGATGAACTACCTATATTCCTTTTCTTATTTAATCCTCCATGTGAATCCTCACATGAATATTTTTTTTTTCTTGAAAAAAAAGTAAAGAGAGAAATAAAGAAAGAAAGGAGTGAAGAAGAGGAAGAAAGAGGAAGAAAAAGAGGGAGAGAGAACAGGAATGTTGCTTTATTCTAAAGATGGGTATTGAAAACCTCTTTTATGCCAATAATTGTGCTTAATAATGGTCAATCAATATTTCATTTAAACCTATGAGTAGGTGCAATGCGGTACTGACAAGAATGTGTATTTTATGTATTTAAAGTGGAGAGCTCTATAAATGTTTATTAAGTTTACTTGTTCCGGATCTGAGTTCAAGTACTGGATATCCTTATTAATTTTCTGTCTCGTTGATCCATCTAATATTGATGTTGAAGTCTTCCACTATTATTGTGTTTGAATCTAGGAAGTCTAAGTCTCTTTATAGGTCTTATGTATCTAGGTGTTAGGATCATTAGCTCTTTTTGCTGCATTGATCCTTTTACCACTATATCGTTGTTGCTTTGAAATCTATTTTATCAGAGGCGAGAATTGCAACTCCTGCTTTTTATTTATTTATTTATTTATTTATTTATTTATTTATGCTCTCCCTATGGTTGGTAAATCTTTCTCCATCCCTTTGTTTTGAGTCTTTATGTATTCTTGCATGTGAAATGGGTCTGGATATAGCATACCGTTGGGTGTTGGTTGTATCTTTTGATTGGGGGATTTCATCGATTTAAATTTAGGATTACTGCCATTTGATGTTAACTGGCTATTTTGTCCATTAGTTGATGTAAATTCTTCATTATGTTGATGCTCTTTACTTTTTGGTATATTTTTAGAAAGGCTAATTCTGGTTGTTCCTTTCTATGTGTAATGCTTCTTTCAGAAGCTCTTGTAAAGCCGGCCTGGTGGTAATAAAATCTTTGAGTACCTGCTAGTTCATAAAATATTTTATTTTTCCTTCCGTTTTGAAGCTTAGTTTGGCTGGATATGAAATTCAGGGCTGAAAGTTCTTTTCTTTAAAAATGTTGAATATTGGCCCCCACTCTCTTCTGGCTTGTAGGGTTTCTGCTGAGAGATCTGCTATGAGTCTGATAGGCTTCCCTTTGTGGGTAACCTGACCTTTCTCTCTGGCTGCCCTTAGTATTTTCTCCTTCATTTCAACCCTGGTGAATCTAACAATTATGTGCCTTGGGGTTGCTCTTCTTGAGGAATATCTTTGTGGTGTTCTCTGTATTACCTGGAGTTGAATATTGTCCTGGTTTGCTAGGTTGGGAAAGTTTTCCTGAATAATATCCTGAAGAGTATTTTCCAGCTTGGATTCATTCTCTCCATCACATTCAGGTAAACCTATCAAACGTAAATTAGGTCTTTTCACATAGTCCCATATTTCTTGGAGACTTTGCTCATTCCTTTTTTATCCTTTTTTCTCTATTCTTGTCTTCTCATTTTATTTTATTAAGTTGGTCTTTGACCCATGATATCCTTTCTTCTGCTTGATCAATTTGGCTATTAAAACTTGTGCATATTTCATGAAGTTCTCATGTTGTGTTTTTCAACTTCGTTAATTCATTTATATTCCTCTCTATATTGTCTATTCTTGTTAGCATTTTGTCAAACCTTTTTTCAAAGTTCTTAGTTTCTTTACATTGGGTCAAAACAAGTTCTTTTAACTCCCAGAAGTTTCTTATCATCCACCTTCTGAAGCCTACTTCTGTTAATGGAACACACTCATTCTCCATCAGGCCTTGTTCCGTTGCTGATAAGTAACTGTAATACCCTGTAGAGGGAGAGGCATTCTGATTTTGGGTATTCTCAGCCTTTTTAGGCTGGTTTCTTTCCTTCCTTATAAATTTATCCAACTGTCATCTTTAAAATTACAGCCTTTCTAATTAGGTTTCTGAGTGGATGTCCAATTTATTGATTCCCAGTGCTGGAATCTGAGCAACCCACTGCACCGGCCAAAACAGCGACGGTAAGACTGATGGTGCCCTTCTGCCCAGGAATCTCTGGTCTGGCTTCCTTCTTGAGTCTGTAACAGGTGACGCTGCCTTCCCAGAGCTCCGAACGTTGGTCAGAAGGGGAACCAGTCCTGCAAAACCGCCACGCTGACCACAAGAGTTGCTTTGGCGACCCATAGGGCTCCTCCGCTGGGAATCTTCTGGTCCATGAGTGACAAAAATTTGTCTGAAAGTGTGGTGTCCTCTTGTTCTCTGCACTTTCACTGGGAGCTACAATCCTGAGCTGTTAGCGATCAGCCATCTTGGATCTCTCTCCACATGAATACATTAATATTACCATTACTATCACTATTCTTTAATATTGTCATTTTGTAATGAGGAATAAAAGGATAAGAAAAATGTGTTGTCTTTTCTGTGGTTCCAGAGTTTGTGAATGGTGGAGAAGGAATTATACACCATAGTATATAACCACACCTGGTCTAAACCTTAAGTATGAATTACAAATACTCAGTTTTGCAGAGGGCTAAAATTGTCAGTTTTGTTGGCTGTGGCAATGGTGATGATGGTAGGGAAGATGATGTTTAGGAAGATGGTAATGGCATGTGTGGGTGTATAGCAAAAATTGCACAAAGAGAATAACATAGTAATTTCAAGAAATATGTAAAGACAAATTATTTTTAGAATGTGTATATTTGTAGAATGTGCAGAAATGTCAAATATATTTTTAAATTATTTAAACATGAAGGTATTGTAAGAGGATAAAGTTAACAATATTAGTAATTAGTAAGTTGGGTAATGGATTGGTAACCAAATAAGAGAAGGGTTTTGTATAAATTCTGATAAGTTTAATTTTTTTTAATGATAAGGGAACTATTACAGTGCTTATAGGAAAAGGAAGTGAAACAGTCACATATGTGTGAGTTACAGCTCATTCTGGTCATGTGAGAAGTATAAATATTTTATAAAATTTATTAAGATATCATTTAGAAACATCAAACTATACCTGAATATATGAACTTGTATAACTAATCACTGCAAATGTTCCCTCATACTGTTTGAAAATCAAACTTACTCAGTTTTAGGCACAGGTGATCAATAATTTATAGTAGTCCAAATATGAAAACAACTCAAATGTTCATTGACAAGAGGTTGAATAAACAAATTGTGGTATATTCATGCAATGGATTTTTAAGCAATAAAAAGCAAACAATCATGATGCATGCAGCAACACAGAAGAATCTCAAGAACATCACGTTGCATGGCAGAAGCAGGCACAAGAAAGAAAACTTACATGAACTCCTTAAACAGCACATTTAGTTATAGGAAACTGATTTTTAAGTAGGCAAATCTACTTAAAGTAAAGAGACTATGTAGATGACTAGATAAGAAGATCTTTAACCATGAAAGGATCAAGAGGTTTTGATAAGTAGATTAATCTGTGAAATATTTTGGATATTAAATTTTCTACACTTGAATACTACAACTAGAACTTCAAATTCTTTTTATATGCAAGTAGTTTTAGGAACTAAAAATATTATATGGAATTAAGAGAGTTAAATTTGAATTAAATTTAAACTCAGTTTTGAAATTTTTCTATCATGGATTTGCTATGATTTTTTTTTTAGATGAGTTCTTGCTCTGTCTCCCAGGCTGGAGTGCAATGGCAAGATCTCAGCTCACTGCGACCTCTGCCTTTTGGGTTCAAGCAATTCTCCTGCCTCAGCCTCCCAAGTAGCTGGGAATACAGGCACCCACCACCAACATGTCTGGCTGTAGTTTTTAGTAGTGACGGGGTTTCACCATTTTGCCCAGGCTGGTCTTGAACTCCTGATCTTGTGATCTACCCCCACTTGACCTCTCAAAGTGCTGGAATTACAGGTGTGAACCACCGCGCCCAGCCTAGCTATGAATCTTTTAGAAAATAGTTGTATTATACTGAGATTCTGAATTTTACAACCAAAGATTAACAGTTTTTCTCACTGAATTCTAGTGATTATTAAGTAGTAAAATACATATCAAAGTGCCTAATAGAGTGTCTGGTTCATAGTAGGAAATTCTAAAGCAATTTTAATTAAAAAGTAGGTAGATATTATTCTAACACATTCATCTTATGAAAAAAAGTAAAAACAATTTGCTGTGCTTGGTGTTTTCTGATAGGGCCTTGGAGGACTCACCTTAAAAGAGTAAAATAAGTGCATCTGCATAATCTTGAAAGATCTGCCATTTGGATGCACACAGTGTGATGCCAGCAAAGGTATCCTTGATTTAACTATTTAAGCCAGGTGTTCTATTGAAAAGACGATACAGGTAAAACGCTACAAGTAAAGTAAAATTCTGGAGTTATTAAAGACCCAAAGAAAATGTTAGCCCTAAATTTTGAAAGATTAAGGTTATGAAGATTTTTTCAAAATATAAGAACATAACGATGTGAGCTTTACCTTAAGAACAATTTAGCAACTGGGTAAAGAAAGTACATGAACACACACACACACACACACACACACACACGTGATAATGCATAGCTTATTGAATTTGTCTTCTTAATTTATTATACTTGATCTATTCATGCTTAAAAGGTAAGCTTTGGTTATTTACTATTTCAAAATATTTTTTAAAAGAATTTGTGATAATATATTGGTCGCTCTAAGACCAAAAAGCACCTTTATTGACTTCATCAGATAATGGTAACTGTACTAGTGCACATAGTACATGAGAAACCCAAAATGCTTAAGTATAGTTAATAATCACCAAGCGGAAAATTCCGCAGGAAGTGTTCAAGTAGATTGAATATCCTCACAGTTTCAACTAATTTGTTGTGTTTGAATGAAGCTAATCAAGTAGAACCAACTACTTGTAAATTTTAATCTCATTTATAAATTTCTTTTATTTTCCTGCAGTAGAATACAGCAAAACTATTAAATTATAGGTGTTTAATTTTAATATATATTAAAATTTTATAGCATATGGTGGGATTGCTTTTATGTATTCTCACATTTCCCAGAAATGACTCAGTGGCACTTTTTTTTTTTAGTGTACCCATAAATATCTAATGAACACTCAGTGAAACTTGAAGAGAAAAAGTGTTTATTTCTCATTCCCTGTTATAGCTATTTATCAAAAAATAATGGAATGAAAACACAAGAGCCCAATGGGAATTTGATGCAAAATTGGAACGTATAATACACTGTCATTTGACATAAAAAATAATAATGTGAAATACTACTACTTGGAGGTTTTATTGCATGGATTCTACCCATACACAAGACTGTTGTTCTAAAAGTCCAGAAAGGATAGTTATGCTTTGTAAAAGGTGACTATATTTTAAGTCAACTCTCAGAATATAAATAATTCCAAGATTAATGCTGTGCCATAGAACTTTCTTTGATGTTAGAAATGTCCTATAATTCTGTATTGTCTAACATGATAGTCACTAGCCACAGGTGGCTCTTGAGCACTTGAAATTTGATTAGCATGACTAACAAACTGTCTTTTAATTTTCAAATAATTAAAACTTAAATTTAAATAATGATATGAGGCGAATGGCTATTGTATTTTACAGAAAAGCCTCAGGCTGATAACAGTTATTTTCACATAGGACATGTATACAAGCTGGAATTTATAACTGTGATGAAGACCAAAGAAACAGGATTTATTATTTTATTATATATATATATATTTTAATTGCATTTTAGGTTTTTGGGTACATGTGAAGAACATGCAGGATTGTTGCATAAGTACACACATGGCAGTGTGATGTGCTGCCTTCCTCCCCATCACCTATATCTAACATTTCTCTCCATGTTATCCCTCCCCAACTCTCCACCTGCCACTCTCTCTTCCCTCGTTCCCCCACCACAGACCCCAGTGTGTGTTGCTTGCCTCCCTGTGTCCATGTGTTCTCATTGTTCAACACCCACCTGTGAGTGAGAACATGTGGTGTTTGATGTGGTATTTTTTAGTTTGAGATAGCAATCAATGATTTGTTTCCTTTCTGAATGTAAAGCCTCTAGAGAAAATTGACACATTTTAACAAAAATTTCTCACAAGTCTTTATAAGTGTAGTTTGTTCATACAACATAATAAGAAATTTTCTTTTCCAGAAATGGTGGTGACAATTGAAATAACTTGCATTAACATGGTCTAGAATTCTCTACTGGGAACTGAACCCTTCTCTTCCTACCATTTCTAACTTGTATTGACTTTGTCCCTAGATATTCTTGCATAAGAATTTAAGGCTACAAACCGTTAAATAGATACTGTGTTTGATTCAGGAAAATCCTAGCCAATATATGACAAAATGTATTGTTCCCATCCGGAGAAAATTTTGTTCACCCGCGCAAATAATTTAGTTAGGAGACAACAGTTTACTTATCAAGACGTTTTACTAGCTGTGCAAACTATCCTAATCTTTGATGTAAATAATGATCCCAGTTCAAACAATTTTCCACATTGCAACACTTGTTTTAAACCAGTTGGCCTCCAGATCCTAATAATTGTATAAATATCATCCTCTGTCAACCTCTTTGGAGATTTACTAAGATTCTTCCAAAAATATTGGGGTGGGGGTAATCAAAATGGTGTTTTCCATACCGGCATTGGCTTAGACTTCAGTTTACTTAATAAGCTTTCTGGTGACCTTTTTTGGGAGTCAACATTACATGAATATCTTGATAGGAATTCTTAGTAAATAATAATTAAAATTTACATTTTATTCTTTCTAGAAAGGAATAGAAATAATTTGAAAAATGCACAAACCCAACATTAGCTTCATTTTATTTAACCAATCTCTATAAAATGAGGATGACAATACTGCCAATATTGCATGGTAATTATAATGACTGAATTGATTGATTAATTGATTAATCATATTCACTTAATTTCTTCTTAAGGCCTCAGGAGACATTGATTATTTCTATTTATCCCAAGAATGTAATATATTATAAAATTTGCATACTTCCTTTTTTTTTTTTTGAGACGGAGTTTCGCTCTTGTTACCCAGGCTGGAGTGCAATGGTGCAACCTCGGCTCACCGCAACCTCCGCCTCCTGGGTTCAGGCAATTCTCCTGCCTCAGCCTCCTGAGTAGCTGGGATTACAGGCACGCGCCACCATGCCCAGCTAATTTTTTGTATTTTTAGTAGAGACGGGGTTTCACCATGTTGACCAGGATGGTCTTGATCTCTTGACCTCGTGATCCACCCACCTTGGCCTCCCAAAGTGCTGGGATTACAGGCTTGAGACACCCCGCCCGGCCAAAATTTGCATATTTTCTCAGAAGAGTGAGCATATCATTAAAGTCTCAGATGTAGCAGGAGTTGACTAGGTATCAGAAAGCACAGATAAAACTTTTGTTTAAGCTGTATGTTATTACTGATTCAGATGAGTACTTTTGTTTTAAAAAATTTTCTTTGAGATACTGTAACCAAGCTGTATGAAATAAATGCAGAAAAGAAAGATCTTAGTAGATTAACCATTGAAGACAGTTTTATGCCCAGGTTTTTTATTGTTCTCATGGAATACTATTTATACCAATGGCCTGGAGCCTATATGAAAACCTCACAATTATGAGCTGAAGTTAAAACATCACTGTGGCAAAGAATATGTGATATAATAGGAGAAGTATATAATAGGAAGTATAGCAGTAATTAACACTTCACATGTCCAGGAATCTGGCTTACTGATAATGCTATTGCCTCCTCTATGTGAAGATGCAATCAACCCCTTGAAAAATAGTTCTTAGCTATTTCCATAGATTTTATTTTAATTTTGTTGTTGTTATTGACTATTTTGCACTCTTCCAGTTGGGCTAGAGACTCTACATGTGTTCACTTGCCTATAATATAAGATGCAATTAATAGTTCATCCTGAGTAATTACTCTAAGACAAGGTAAGGCAAAGTGTTGCTGCCCAAACACCATTACCTGATAGTATGAGGATTTTTACCTGTCTAAAGACTATTTCTATTATTAGTAATTAACTTTGAAATTCCATCTATTTTTTCAGATTACATGTTAACTGTGATATTTCTTTCTAATAATTGTTAAATGCCCTCAGTCAAGTAACAGTACAGTTAACAAATAGTCTGTCAAACAACATGCTAAACAAAATCATATAAGCATTTTATTGTAAAATAAAACAAATTACATTCATCTATATTAAATAAAAGCAAAAGCACTTTGTACATTAATAACAAAAATCTTGGCAAAGAGTGTAGGGTATTGAATATTGAAGGTAAAGGATAGGACATAAGGGATCATAGGAGAGAATTATATTCCTCCAATATTAATGCATTTCCTTTTCTTCCATGCAACTGCTAGATTGCATTTTCCACCCATCTTGCAACTGGAAGAAGCCATATGAGTGAAGGGACAACAGAATAAATATGGAAATAATGAAGACAATTCATTTGAAGATCTGGTCTCCATATCTTCCTATGGGATCCTCTGTTTTATCTTTTCTCATATAGCCTGGCTGAATAATGTCAGGGCAAATTTGACGTCACATGTTAAAGTGGAAGGATGCTAGGAACCTGAATGACTGCCTTGAGCAAACATTATTGCCCTAACATTCCTCTACAGTAAATAATGATAAGATTGGAAAGTGAAACATTTGTTTTACTAAGCCAGTGAACTTTGAGAATGTTTTATAGAACAGCAAGAATTAATTTTATATGTATATAGTTTAGGGGGAAATAGAAGATTACTATTTAAATTTGAGTTTTAACCATGTGTCCTAGTCCAGATAGCCAGTCCACTAGGTTAGCAGAAAAGCATACATTTTTTATTTTAGATATTGTCCCATCACATAATGCCCCCAGCAAATTTATGGATGGTGGGGAGGTGATTAAAATCAAACAGGATTGTACATGGCACTCAAATTACATAATGTCTTTTCTCTTTTCAGTAAAATTATTCCATGTATCAGCCACTATGGTGTTCTTCTATCAGACTAAAATCTTTACTCGATAATAGCACACTCAAATTCATATGAAGGTCATCAGTGAAATGTTGAAATGTAATGAGGAAAATTTTTGAATGAATTTTCTAAAGACTAGAACTTATTAGCTTTACTGAAAAATAAAAATTTGTTTCAATTAACAATTTCCAATTATAAAAAGTCCAAATTCAACTTAATTGACACCTATATCAAAGCCTTCAAGCCTACAAGTTAGCTCCCTGGGACACATAATTCCAGAAAAGTTTAACAGAAACATCTATAATTGATGTCTTAGCAATCTCACAAGTGTGCCACGGAGTGCATTTAGGTGTCATTGGGCTATTTCAGCACTACTCTAGATGAACAAATTACCCAACTGCGGATCCTATGGTGTTTCACAAAAGAGTCTATTTTAAGTTTTTATGCACTTAAAGAAGATTTATTAACAATGTATGAGATGAAAGAGTTATACAGATAATGATAATAAATTTTATAATGCAAGAGATATCATCACATATTCAACTATTTTTGTCTATCAATGCAAGTTCCTTATCACCATAGAAACTCACAATGGTATTATGAAATCATTGTATGCTTTGTGGCTGCCTACATAATAATAGGTGTTAATAGCAGAGTCTAAATGTACTTGATATTTTAATATAACAAAATATTCAATTTTTCAGAAATGTATAGATCCTAGTTTAGACGGAAACATAGAAGTAATGCAAATTAAATGTAAGCCTTTATTAAAAGATAGGTATATCCAGAAAACATATGGATTTATATTTGCACTTTTACAAATTAACATATATAAACATTATAATTACTGTGTTGCTGGGATATGTTGATCATTAACTAGGTAGAATGAGTTCTACCTAGTTAATAAGAACAGGAAAACAACATAGTTTTGTAGCAAGGACAGGGGAAGACGGGCTCAGCTCCCTCCCAGTGCTCGCCAAATAAGTACCCTGGTGTGTCCAGGTTCTTGGGCTCACTTGACCCAGGAATCGGAAAAGGGCCCTGGTGGTGTTCACTGTTCAAGTAAATATTGGACCTAAAGACTTTAGCAGAAAGCAGTTTATTGGGGGGGGGGGGGAGAGAGAGAGAGAGAGAAAGCTCCAATGCCACCGTGGGAGGGGAATCCAAAGGGAATATCCCTTTAGGTTCGGGGCAGGGAGATTTTAGTCTCCCCGAGTTAGTCTCGCTTCATTCCTGTTCTTGTCCAATGAGAGGAATTCTTTCAAACTTCATGTGGAGTGATTGATCTTTGACTTTGATCCCAGATTGGTTGCTTGGGCCCACAACAGAGCCCCTCCTCCCTAGGCTTTTGAGGGGATTTCTTAACAAAAGAAATCTCACCTGGAATTTCTACCTAGCTTGAGCGTGGGAAAGTTAGACAACTTTACATTTGAAATTCCTCTGGTCCCTGGATGAGGGTGTGGATGGAGATATGGCGCTGAGAAATTCCTGCCTTTGAAACACAGGCAATTTTGCTTAACACAGTCCCTCAATTTTAATGGTATATTGTTAAAGAGCATATGTCATTGCTTTTGCTAATCTTTGAATTTGACAGTATTTTTTCAAAGATGAAGGAATTTTTTTAATTGGAAAGTATCAATTGGAAAAATATTTTGTTAATGTTTGAAGAAACACAATAGAATGCCAAAATAATACTTGCAGGTAAATTCAAGTAGATGAAATCTACTTGATGAAATCTAATCAGTAAAGTATCTTAAATCCCTAAATATTGTGTATTTACCTACCCATAATCATTCCATAAAATAGTGTAACAATTGGCAAATTTTGGTATTTGTTCACAGTTTTATTTTCCCTTTGAATATTTTTATATTACTTTCAGACAATAATCCTCAGTTTTGAGTTGTACCAAATCCATACTTTCATAGAATGTTTGATATATTAAATAATAAAAAACTAACACACTACAGATATTGTAACACATTCAATAAGAACAATAATAGGTGGGTTTGTAACGCATTCACTTGGCTAGGTTGAACTACATTTCCTAGAATATCCCTTCCTGATTGTTTTCTGTTGGGAAGGGTCATAAAATAGATTATTGTGTAGGCAGAAATAAAGCCACAGGCATTTTATTGGTCACTTATTTTGTCACTTCTCTGCTTGCTCACATTATTAGTAAGACATAGTGGCTGACACTGCAAATATTTCACCTTTCAGGGGATTCTTCATCAGCTTCTCTGGCTCTTGGTCTGGGTATGTTTAGCTTTGTGATGAAGAATCCAGGTTTATACAAGAAAATCTCAAAATCAAGGCCAGAAACAACCAGGACTGATAACAATGTCAGTCTGTCTTCTTGGGCTTCAGGTTGTGTTTGCACGGTCATGTTTGTTCTTGCTCACATCCACCACAGCCAGGATGAGTCTCAGGGAAATGATAGAACTGAGGTACAAAATTTAACTAGGCTTTCACCATAAGGATGATGCCAGTACAGGTGCAGTATTCCTTCCAAATTTGGTCTCTAATAAAACTAGATTAGAGACCAAAAATAAAATATGTATTAAATAAATGCAGCAGGATATAATATTGTGGTAACAAACTGAATGAGTTAATAGACCACATTGTAATAAAACATTTTCTGATAGTTCCAGATTTGAAATATTGAAAATGTCATTTAAACTTGTTATTTATTTTATTCATATTAACAAGAGTAAGTGATTGCTGTAGCATGCATTATAAACAAATCAAACAATTTTTTAAGTTAAGTAATAATCATGAGCACCTTTCTGTCTATTCTCATGAAAATTACTGCATTTTCAATGGCTTTTAATATTTTTGTTGGTAGATTAGCTTTTCTTTGACACTGTATGAAAGCCCACACACAAATTGTGAGATCACAGTTTTGCTTGTATCTCTCAGATGCTGCAAAACTCTAAATCCATATCATTTAGCTTTTGATGTAACAAAAATGTCTGGCACAGAGAACAACGAGCCTCTATCTATGTAATTCTTTCTACAATGAGACTCAGCTTTAATTTTTGCTTCACACTTGGATGAGTATCAGGGAAGTTTGGCTATTAACTTAGTTGAATTAATATTTTCTTTGATGGACTGTATCCCCACGATTCTCCCAGCAGCAGTGGAAGCCTGGGCTCCTTAGGAAACACATGGTTGGATTTGGCTTAAATATGAGAAACAAAAATCCATGCGTAGTTGAACAATACAGAGCCTTCAGTTCTTTCAAGAACAGCCAGTTTTATGAGCATTTGGTTTGGGAGTTTTATTTGTAAAGGACGTTCTTTTCTTTTAAGTTAGATGAAATAGAGAAGGAATTCAATGTTGATTTGTTAGAAGCCCAAAGGGAACAGGTACAATTTGGATGAGTAAAAGTGCCTGGGGGAATTAGAGATCCCTGACCACTCAAGTAGACTTAGGTGGCCAAAGGAAAAATAAAGGAATTGTACTAAAATTTACTGTTGACAGTTGTTGCTATTTGAAAGCTCTGCTTTCTCTTTCTACATTTTAGAGTCATTTCTCCTTAAGGGAATCAATGCTAATTGGAGTTGCAATCCTTCAGAGGCACTCCATCCTAACTCAGAAGCATCTTTCTCCTGTCTCTTGGTAGCAAGAATGGGTCCAAGTTTTTAAAGTCCTATTTATTTTCAAAATGTCTGGAAATATTTGTACAAAAGACCATCTTTTCATTTTTGTCACTGCAATACATCTGTCACATTGTTTCATTTGTAGAGTAAGAGCCATTAAATTAATCTGAATCTTGTTACTGTTATGTTTTTTCTTTGAATGTTTCTAGAGCATTCAGCTAAATGTTATAGATTGGTCAAGAAAAACATTTACCACCTTTCTTGATTCCTTACACACAAAATTTCAGGTTTAAATTTATCTAAAAAAGATGTGGAACATGCAATAGAAACATCTGCATTATGCTTATACCCAAAATATGTTGACTGAGATGGTTTTAATGCTCCCCTGAGCTTGACTAAGCTTTAGACAGATTTTTTTCTTACTGTAGGCCCCTAAAAACCCTTTTCATAGAGCATAAATTTTAGAACACTTGTAATTGCAAATTCTTTCTCAGCTTTCTTTGAAATGTATATAACTCTCCTTTGAAGTTCCTTGCCAGTTTTAAGATCAAGTGAATGTCTTTCTCAAGAACCTGAGATCTCTCGCTCTCTCTCTCTCTCTCTCTCTCTGAAATGTCAACATTAGAGGAGAAAGTTCCTACAACTCTCAGTCTCTTTTGGGAAGGAAGAAGCCCAACTTCAGTTGACTATTTTCTCCAAGTTGTAAAACTACCTCTGTCATGAAGATATGCAAAAGTTTACTTTTCCTTTGGGTTAAGACAATTAGCAAACACAGGTGGCCTCCAATTTCCCCCACCACAGCTAATAAACGTTTCAGTGTTGTTGTTGGTTTGTTTGCTTTTAATCTTAGTGGAGTTGAGCTTAAGCCCTTATCGTTATCCACTGCTGTAAAAATATTGAATTTTACAGGCTTCCTGGCCTGTTTGATTTTGTCCAGGGCAATTCTTACTTTGTCAATATTAAAAGTATTTTTCAAGTAATCTCCAAAATCTCCAATTTAACTTTTGTCTTCACTGTTTCTAAGATTAAATTTAGGTCAATATTTAATCAGTGTTCAATGTTTGTGAATTGTCTTTAACAAGATTTTATACTATGTCCCAGGCTATTTAAAGTCCATTCTCTGACTTTCAGCCTCCATGTTCCTTTAGATCCTTCCTGGGAGATCCTCTTTCCCCCATTTATTCTCTCTGTGCAAGTATTGGCTACTAAATTACCATCTTTAATAAATGGGTTTACTAAGTTTTATACATTTAGAAAACTGAGATTATAAATACTCAAAAAAATTCATAATCCAAACAATTAAAAAAAATTTTTTTTTTCTTTATTCTCACGGACTTGGGAAGTCTTTGACAATACACTTCAAATTTGCCCATGTCAATGCTCTAAAGTCCACCTGCCATAGATTTCAGACCTTAAAGTGGTTTAATAAAGGATACAGGGAAATTGTAATTTTGAAATAGAATTCAGTCTTGAAGGTAGGAGGGGTAAACGTGGGGAAAAGCTCATGCTGTAGAGATGGAGAATTCTAAGCGTAAGCTGTCCGACATTATTTGCTTGTTTATTTGCTTTCTGTTTTCATGTTTGAGTAGTCTGCACTGGAAAAAAAATATTTTAGCAAAATGATTTTGGAGTCACATTAGGTTTTGGTTTTTACACATGCTAATCAAGAAAGGCTGAACATTAAATGTTAGGTATTCTTTTTAAGACATCCATAAGATTATCTAAGTCATATCAAAATTTTCTCAAAGTGGCTGCAGCAATGCTAAGTTGTCTCTAGTAAAAATGTGCAATTATGCTAGACATAATATATAGGACAAGATGAGAGTATGTGTATAAAGCATAGGTTTGCTCAGATTGGAATGAGTACTTCAACTGAGACAACCCTGTGAAAACTGAGATAGTTGAAAAATGATGTTGCTTCTGCACTTCATGTATAGATTTTGATCAAATGCACTATCACCACCTGTAAACCTGATATACTGTACTTCCCAATAGATGAAAAAATCAAATCAATTATCAGGGAAACAAAGAAAGGCAAGAAAAGAGTCCATACAAGGTCTTCAGTGATTACTCAAGTCTTTGTGTTCAAAGCACACTAGTTCATTCAGAAATTCTACTTGTTATTCTTTGGAGCAGTTTCAAGATGTCAATTGATCATATTCTTCTTGCCATTTTCTTTAAGTGTAAACATCAAGATCATCAATAAGAAAGATGAGGAAGAAATAGAAAATAAAAATACAGCCTGGACTTCACGGAACATAACGCAGACCAAACAGAATCCTAAATAATATACGGTTGGCCCTTTGTATATCTGTGGGTTCCCCATCTGTGGATTCAGCCAACTGCAGACAGAAAATGTTTGGAAAAATATATCCACAATGTCCCAAAACAGCACAACTTTAATTTTCCAGGTGCTGAGTACTCTGTTGAATTCACACAAATAATCTGTAGGCATTGTAGTAGGTATTATAAGTAATCAAGAGATGACTTAAAGTACACAAAAGCATATGCACAGGTGCCATTTTATATAAAGGACTTGAGCATCTGCAAAATTTGGCATCCACAGTAGTCCTAGATCTGATCCCCCCGGGATAACTAAGGATAACTGTACTTGATTTTACCAATGAAAATAAAGAGCAACACAGGGCTCAACAAAAGTTTTAAGCTCATATTCAGCATAACATTTCATTATTCAAAGATAGTTGTTCTCTACAGCTGGTGGTGAAAGAGTCTCTGATGTGAAGTCTATCCACAAAGGGCAACTGAGGACACACCCTTGTGTTAACCAAATCCAATTTATTACTCTGAGGTAGCAAAAGAGAACGCAACACAAATGATTCTTAAGAGTCGCTCCTTTTTTTGGTGACTCTTTGGAGAAATATTTTATGTGCCTTTCCTTCAGAGATAGGTCTAGTATTTTGATTGATAAGTTAATACTTCTAAAGAGGCCTGTCAATAGTTTCTGACAATAGCAAGCTAAAGATTTGACACACAAAAATATCCTGAGGAACAACAACAACAACAACAAAAAACAAAAGCAAAAACAAAATGGTTATTTCACAATATTTGAAGTTCAGTTAATCTAATAACTTTTCTATGTTTGCTTTTTAATGATAATCTTACACACACCAATTGGTGATTCAATTTCTGGTAGATTTTTAAGGGAATAATATGCACTTTATAAAATCAGTTTGCCTAAAGCTTGGTCTATAGCTAAGGTTAGACCATCTTCGCCCTAATTTAAACGCCTGGGACTAGTGAGAAATCTCTGAAAAATTTTTAGCTACTCTTGGAACTTCTTTTTGTCTCTAAATCATGAAAGAAAATCTATAATCATAAGAGGAAGTTGGATTCAAATGTAATCTTTCAATATTAGAGCAGCCACATATTATGACTAGTATAAGATCTGAGTTATAATCAGTTAAATGATATATAAATAAGGAATTTTCTGTATCCCATTGTTGGTAAATTTTACCTACTGATTATTTCTTAAAGAGAGAGTACAAATTTTGTTCATTACAGTAGGAATCTCTTTATTTTACAAATTGTGAATGGGATGCCTTATCAATAAATCTTCAATTCAAGCAACATAGATTTCCAGTACTTTATTACATGACCTTCTTACTATATTAGAATGTCAATAAGGGTCACAAAATAAATAGCCAAATTATGAACATTTTTCCAGCAAAATATATTATTTTTAAATTAATCTTGAAATAATGAAAAAATACCAAAACAAAAAAGTATTAAAAACTAAGTGAAAAATGTCTCTGGAAATAGATTTTTTTGATATGTCACTTAAATGTATTAAAATCATTTATAGTGTATCTTCAAAGCATTTGATATTCTAAGAGAAAATGATAGTTTGAAAGTAATGTCTGTATAAATGATACTTGATTGATGCCATAATTTGAGAGACTTAAAAATGTTATAGATTTTCAGAGACAAATCTTTCAGGCAGCTGTAAAATCAGATATTCTGAAATTTATTTTGCTTTTTATTTTTAAAAAGCTATGAATAATTATATTAATACTTACATGTCCAGGATTTTATTATTTTAGAAACATATCATTTTGTGATGTTTTAAATAATTTTTTACTTTATTATTTTAGCAAATTTTGCATATTCATTACAATATTATTTTAAAATATGTTATTACTGTGGCATCCTTTTGCCTGTCCTTTCTTTGTTTCTATGTTAACTCTGTATTTGAAGTTGATAACTAATGATTCAGGAATAATACTTACTCTAAATGTGTTATTTATTTGTCATATATTATTAGAAATTATTGTCCTTATTACCATTCATTTGACGATAATTACATTAGGCCCCACTTCAAATGTAAAATAATAAATAGATAAATAGACGGATTTAGTAAATTGAAGTGATATCTTGGAGGATGACAATGTAGGTCAAGAAAGATCAAAAAGTATCCCGCTTTAGTGCATTCTATTTAAGCATAACAACTTTACATTTAATAGATCTCCTTCTAATAATACCTATTATTTCAGAATTCTAGAACCTTCTAATAATACCTATTATTTCAGAATTCTAGAACATGTTAGATTGACAGGCATTTGTGACTATTCTTTCTCTCCATCTCAGGGAAATATGATGCACAGATCATCATAGGTCTGTGTAGTGCACTCGAAAGTGAAAAATTCAGTGTGCTCAAGAGGTTTGTGTACTTATTTGTTTAAGCTTAAAATGGTTTTAATCCTCCTCAAGTACTAATTTGCTGGCATTGTTAGCAGATGTGTTTTCCCAAAATAAATTTAGAAGTTACTATGAACTTGTAGCTAAGTGACAAAAAAGGGTTTCTACAGTAGCATGCTCCATTATCATCTGTTTATCATCATATGTATATATGTGATATCTATGTATATTATATAACAATAATATCTATCTACCTAAACAGACACATTATATATATGGAGAGAGAGAGAGAGAGAGAGAGAGAGAGAGAGAGAGAGAGAGAGAGAGAGAAAGAGTCTGTAAATTGAGCCTTTTAAAAAGAAATCCCATCATTATTCATTGGATTTCTGTACTAATTAATCACATTAATCAACTTTCATCTCTTCCTGATCCATTTCCTAGTTAATTGCCAATTTTGCTCTATTTTGTTCCTGAACATTTATTAGCCCATTTACTATGTTTACTAAAACTCATCATCTTGAGCTCATCCTCCTTTTGTAACTGGCTAACTAGTCTGTTTCAATACTTACCTTTAATTTTTTTTCCTAATACAAACACATTTATTTTTGTATCATGTGTCAATGATAAAGTTGAAATTCTTTGTATGTTTGCATGGATCTATCCTATTCCAATAAATTTAGCTCTTCAGAAGAGTTTACAATTTTTTTGTTTTGTTTTTGGAATTTTTGGAAAAATATGTTGTATCTATCACTTTGACTTAAAATGTGATTCATATGTTGTATCACAGAAAACTGTCGAGCAAAATAAATATCAGCAAGTTTTCTGCTATGTTTTCTTCAAATAATTTGAAAGTTTAGGTCATACATTTACATCTTTAATATATTTACATCATGTATGGTTGAAGATAAGGGTCTAATTTCATTTATTGCGAGGTAAACAACCAGTATAGACTATCTTTTCCACATTGTGCATTTTTGACACCCCTATTGAAAATAAGTTGAGTTTGTAATTCTGAATTTATTTCTGGGTTTACAATCTATTCAATTGCTGTCCTAGTCTCTTCACGCTCATATAATACATATATCATACAAGATCCAGGCACTGACAGATTTGGCATCTGGAGGGGTCCACTTCCTGATGTCACCTTGTTTTGTCCTCATATGGTCAGAGAGAGAGACAGAGAGAGAGAGAAAGAAGAGAGAGAGAGAGAGAGAGAGAGAGAGAGAAAGAGAGAGAGAGAGAGAACTCTAAGGAGTCTCTTTTATAAGAGAATTAATTTTATTTTTGAGGGTTAAGCACTCATGAACAAATCATCTCCAAAAAGCCTACCTCCTTGTACTATAATATTGGGGGTTCGAATTTTAGCATACACGTTTTGGGGACAAAATTGTTCAGTCTACAGCATTGCATTATATATCTGTCTTTATGCCAATATCATCATGTTTTAATTACCATAGGCTTGTAATGTATTTTAAAATCAAAAATTGTGAGACTTCTAACTTTGTTTTCCTGCCCAAAATTGCTTTTATTATTTGAGGGTTTTTATGGTTTCATATAAATTTCAGGATTTTAGAAATTTTTCTGATGAATATTTGAAATTTTAATGCAGATAGCATTGAATCTGTATATTGCTTTGGGCAGTATGTATATTATAACAATATTAAGTCTTGCAATCCATAAACAGAGAATGTCTTTGTGTCTAATTTAATTTCTTTTATCAATGTTACATAGTTTTCAATGTACAAATTTTGTATCTTATTGATTAAACATATTCCTATTTTATTATTTTTGATGATATTGTGAGGTTTTTAAAAATTTCTTTTCCATAGGATTCTTTGTTAGTGTATAGAAATGCAATTGATTTTTGCAGTTGATTTTAAACTCTACAAATTGACTGATTTATTAGTTTTGCCAATTTTTTTATGTGGGAAATCTTTAGGTTTTCTACATATAGAATTGTGTTATTTATAAACAGAGATAATTTTACTTTTCCTTTCTGATGTGGATTTCATTTTATTTTTAATTTATTTAGCTTAAGTGCTCTGATCAAGACTTCCAGAACGTTTAAAAAGCAGTTGTAAGAGGGGCAGACTTGTCTTGTTCCTGATCTTAGATGAAAATCTTACAGCTTTTCACTGTTGAGTGTGATGTTAGCTATGGACTTCTCATGTATGGACCTGAACATATTAAGATACATTTCTTCTATATCTAGTTCGTTGAGTGCTTTTACTATGAAATGGCATCAAAATTAATAAAATGCTTTACTTTGGCATCTATTGAGATGATTGATTTCTACCCTTCATTCTGTTAATGTTTTATATTACAACTACTGATTTGCATACATTGAAATATCATCGCATCTCAGGGTTAAATCCCACTTGATTATAGTGTACAATCCTCATAAGGTGCTACTGAATTTGGTATATTATCATTTTTAGATAATTTTTGGATCTATTTTACTTAGGGATATTAACTTGCAATTTTCTTGTAGTACATAGCAAAGGAAGTAATCAATAGAATAAAAAGACAACCAACAAAATGGGAAAAAGTATTTACAAAATATACATTTGATAAAGGGTTAATTTTCAAAATATATAAGCATTTCATACAACATGATATGGGTGGAATGTTTGATTCCCTCCAAAATTTATAGATTGAAATGTAATCCCCAAAGGGATGGTATTAGGAAGTGTGCATTTGGGATTTGATTTAGTCATAAGGGTTTCACCTTGTAAATGGAACTAGTGCCTTAAAACAAAGACTCCAGAGAGCCGGCTACTACCTTCTGCCATATGAGCTTACAATGAGTAATCCCCTATTAGAAGCCAACCATGCTGATACTCTAATCTGGTATTTCCCAGCCTCTGGAATTATGAAAAATAAATTTCTGTTATTTATATTTCACTCAGCTTATGGCATTTTTGTTATAGAAGTCCAAACAAAAAACTCAGTAGCAACTCAATAGTTAAAAAACAAACAAACAAACAAAAAAAACAAAAACAAAAAAACTCTTCAAATAATCCAATTACAAAGTGAACAAAGATCTTGAACAGACATTTCTCCAAAGAAGTCATATAAATGGCCAACAGGTATATGAGGAGATGCTCAACGTAATTGATTATCAAAATAATGCAAATAAAAGCTACAATAGAATACTACTTTACACCTGTTAGAATGGCTATAATCAAGAAAACAAAAGTACTTGTGAGTATGTGGAGAAATTGGAGCCTCAATACCCTGTTGGTCATGGTGTAAAATGATATAGCTGTTATGAAAAACAGGATGTAGTTTCCTAAAACATTTAAAAATAGAACCGTATTATCTGGCAATATTCTTACTGGTTACATATCCAAGATAACTTTGTTTGTTCATGCTGCTATAACACAATTCCTGAGACTGGGTAATTTATGAAGAATAGTAATTTATTTTGTTACAGTTTTAAGGGCTGGGAAGACCAAAATCAAGGGACCAGTGAATTCAGTGCCTGCTGAGGGCTACCCTCTGCATCCAAGATGGTGCCTCTTGCCACTTCCTCCCACTGTGGAAAGAATGAACAACTCCCTTGCACCTACTTTATAAAGACACTTATGCTATGCATGAGGGCTTTTCCTTCATTACTTAATCACCAGCTTAAAGTTCTGCCTCTTAATACTATCACATTGGTGATTAAGTTTCAATATATAATTTTTGAGGGGGCACATTTAGATCACAGCACAAAATAATTAAAATCACGATCTTGAAGAGATATCTCCACTCCTATGTTCACTGCATCATTATTAATAATAGCCAAGATATGGAAACAATCTAAGTGTCCGTTGATAAATAGATAGATTTAAAATGTTACAAACAATAAAATATTGTTCAGTCTTAAAAAAAGGAAACCTTACCATTTTCAATAACATAAATAAAACTGCAGGGAATAATGATAAGTGAAATAAGCCAATCACAGAGAGATAAATACTACATGATTCTACTTATTTGAGTTATCTATTACAGACAAACTTACACAGAGAATACAATAGTGGTTGCAGGGAGTGCGCAAGATTGGGACTTGTTCAATGGATATAAATTTTCAGTTAAGCCAAATGAGTAAGTTCTAGAGATTCTCTGTACAACATAGTGCCTATATTAACAATATGGTATTGTGCACTTAATCTTTTTAAGAGAATAGAACCCATATTAAGAGTTTTATTAAAGAGAAACAAAAATAAAACACAAAAAACGTAAACAACAACCCAAATAAAACTAAAAAGACATAATTAAACTTCAGAAGGTGATGTTTATGTCTATTACTTTATGTGGTGATGGTATGAAAAATATTTTCATATGTCCAAACTAATCACATGATGTACATTAAATATATGCAATTTGTATATACAATATATCAAAATAAAAGTGTTCATATGTGTCTTGAAAGATTCACAAAAAATTCATAATAATGTATATTTTCCAGCAAACTTATTGAGTTAATTTGTTGATGGAGCTGGAGAAAAATTTGACTTTTTATATGAATAAAGTTTGAATTGTTTGTCCTTTTACAATGAGACTGAATTTATACATTGAATTTATTAATTTGAAAAAATGTATATAAATATTAAGAGTGGATAAAAGAAAAACATAATTCAGAAAAGGTAAACTCTGTGAGGAAGTTTTAAAACCTCATAGCAATTTTATTTTCTCCTTCTGTCCCTACATTTTATTTTTAAATGATATATTAATTAGCTCTCTAAATAAATATAAAATATTTTAATATAAATAATTATTTAAACAAATGAACATTTACATTAAATAATAACATAGCTATAGTATTGTAAGCTTAGTTAGAACTTAACAAGCTATTTATGCACTATAGTCCAATATATAGCTGACATTAATGTTAGTAATACAAGGCTTAAAGTCACGTTTCTGTCATTATATATAATACATAATATATATAACAAGCATTTGTAAAAACTAACAAATATGCTCACATATTGCATATATAAAAATATAAGTATTTTATATATAAAAATAATTTGTTTGAGGAAGATTATGGTTTTTATCCAATTTTCTACATATTTAAATGCCTTGCCTTTTAATTTTCAGAATTAATATTTGCTTTTTGAAATTGGCCTTCAGGCTCAAGGTGTATTTTCATAATTTTCTTTTTAAATTCTAATAGCAAAGTCAAATATATTGGGTTGTTTAATTATCATTTTTTCTAATTTCACTGCTAACTGACAAAGAGGCCAGCCTTTTTGTATTTTTTACTCTCTTTTCTGAAATCTCTATTCTCATTTTTGGAAAATTTCCTTTTTAATCATAATCTAACTTGTGACTTTTTTTTTTTGCTGTTGACTTGGGGTTAAAAATATTACCTCTATAATTCTATCTTATACTAGTGGGAAAAATTCTATGACTATTATATCCCTTTAGAACTATTTTGTGTTCTTTTTAATCCTAGTTTATCCATTTACATGTATGTGTTAGCAAATTTTTACAAAATATTTCTCCTTTGAAAAAATACATGATAGAATTACATACTGCATAGGAGATGAGAAACTTAACCTATTAATTATAATTTTCTGCATATCTATATCACTTTTCTAGTCTCATTTCTGTTAGTTGTGGTTATGTGACTGAGCCGTAGCAAAGGGAATGTCATTAGAAGCCATAATGTTCACTTCTAGTTTTGGCACCTCCTGGGGGAGAATCACCTCCCCTGAGAGATTCTTCACCTTCTTTATTTAACCCTTTTGATGGATTCAAGAGGCTTTTAAGGCAGAGCAAACAAAATTGGGAATTGGATGTGGGTCCCTGTATGGTTATACCAAAGGCTGGTCACTTACAGGGAAAACCTACTTTGGCCTTCCAAGAGTAAGAAAGAAAAAAACTCTTACTGCATTAAAGCAATGCATTTGGTTGTTACTATGTAAATACAGTAAATCTTTTTCTTACTAATATAAATAATACATTAAGTCACCGTAAAATTTTTATCTTCATGGGATTATGTGTTCCTTCTATCTTCCCCACTCCTTATAGTTCATCAGATCTAAGGGATAAAGGTAATCCAGCTTGTACTCATTCAACTCATTCAACTCTACTAGAAGACTAAAGGAAAAACAAATCTGAAATACATTTAAAATTAGGCTACTTTAAAAAACTTTAAAGCAGATGAGATTTATAACTTAGGCTTAGACTCCTTAGCTGGTGTACTTTATCAGCAACAAGGATTGTAGTCCTTGTAAAAATGTCTTTTCATCATACTCAAATTAAAGTCAAGTTGGAACTGCTGTTTTAGTTAGCAGAAGGCTCAGGTTTTCTAAGAACTTAGTTCTTTTCTTCGCTTTGACCATGGAGGCATAACTAATTTTTCCTCTGGCTTATGGTTGAGCTGTATTTCTGCTCATCCACTGACATTTGTTGTTCAATTATTTTCTGATATTTCCCACTGTTGATTCCAACTATGTTCATAATACTGTATTCTTAAAAGGACTTGAGATTGACATCTCCTAGATGTTTAAAAGTAACTTTAATACCTGAACTTGAGACTTGAAGTGATTATAACATTTTTAGAATAGGCAGAAACTTTGTATGTGCAAAGCAAATGAAATAAAAGTCACTGTGCATGATGGTCATTTTTATGTGCCAAGGTGACCCAAATATTTAGTAAACGTTATTTAGGGTGTTTCTGTGAGGGTGTTTTGAGGTGAGATTAGCATTTACCTTAGTAGACTGAGTAAAGCAGATTGCCTCTTAGTGGACTGAGTAATGTGGATAGGCCTCATTCAAACCAGTTGAAGGCATGAATAGGAAAAAAATTAAAAAGGCTGGCCCCTCTCCTAACAGAGAGTTATTTTTACCTGATAGCCTTTGAACTGGAACTTTGTTCCCTTTTTTCCCTGACTTCAAATTCAAATTGAAACTGGCATTTTCTGAGTCTTAAGCCTGTCAACTGTTGGCTAGAATGCCACCATTCGTTCTTCAAAGGCTTGGGTGTCAAGACTTGCTGACACATCCTACAGATCTTGAGACTTGACAGACTCCATAATCCCAAGAGCCAATTCCTTATAATACATATCTCTGTATGCAGAACTGTCAATCTACAGCTATAAATGACTCTATCTTTCTGTCTGTCTGTCGGTGCATTCTTTTGGTCCTGGTTCTCTGAGAACCCTGAGTAATACACTATTCTAACACAATGATCCTTAGAAGAACAGTTGGAAAATATAAAAGAGCAAATAGTATTTTGTGAAAGTAACTATTTATAGAACCAGACAGTTTTAAAATTAATTGAATTCTATCATTAGCATAACAAAGGAAAAAAACTAAAATACTTTTATTACTAAAAACTATTCAAATTGGGGTGAATATTAAAGAGATTTTAATCTGTTGAAGAAAATTTGGCACCTCACTAATTAGCTTCCACAGAGAAAGAAACCTATAAGTAGAGAAATAAATCCAAATGAAGTGAGACGTTATTAGAAACATCACTGGTTACAATATGTTGATTGCTTTTTAATTTCAAAATGTCACCCAGTTAAAAGTGATACTACCTTATCAGTCAATTCAAGAAATAAATCTTTTTTGTTTATTTTTATTCAACTATTTGATAATATTGATTTAGTGTACTAAATATTGGGTACTGAGAGTCAAACAATGTGTAAGACACGGAACCTTCTTTCAAAGACACCTACAATTTGGTAAAGATAAGTTATATTAAGAAACCTAATGGGAAAAGTGAGGTAAAGTGTTAGAGAAATCATAGTTTAATACATCACTATGACATAAAAATTAACAGGAAAATTCTACTAGTCTTGGAAAAGAAAGCTCAGAGAGGTTAAGAAGGGCTGTTTCAGAGGAATGAGTGGAGTCTAATAAGACAAATCAGCATTGATTTGGTAGACAAGATCTCAGAGTGTCAGGGATTAGAAATGTAGGAGCATCAAAGTATACAGAGACATGAAACAAAATGCCATATACTTGGAAGATTTTAAGTTATGTGTAAATCTGTGAGAGGAAATAAGGTTGCAGGTGACAAGGTTAAAATATAGACATCATTAAGTTTTTGTATTCTTTAGGAGACAGTGTTTTTGAATTTTTTTTTTGTATTCTACTTTTAAGTTCTGGGATACGTGTGCAGAACGTGCAGGTTTGTTACATAGGTATACACGTGCCATGGTGGTTTGCTGCACCCATCAACCTGTCATCCACATTGGGCATTTCTCCTAATGATATCCCTCCCCTAGCCCCCTACTCCCTGACAGGCCCCAGTGTGTGATGTTCCCCTCCCTGTGTCCATGCATTCTCATTGTTCGACTTCCTCTTATGAGTGAGAAGATGTGATGTTTGGTTTTCTGTTCCTGTGTTAGCTTGCTGAGAATGATGACTTGCAGCTTCAACCATGTCCCTGGAATGGACATGAACTCATCCTTTTTTATGACTGCGTAATATTCTAGTGTATATGTGCCACATTTTCTTTATCCAGTCTATCATTGAGGGACATCTGGGTTGGTTTCAAGACTTTGTTATTGTGAACAGTGCTGCAATAAACATACATGTGCATGGGGAGACACTTTTTTAAAATATATCTCTCTACTGTTCTTCTTAGTGAGATAATTTTGTTTAGTCAACACATTGTGAAATCATAAGCTTCAGGGATGGTTGCTTTCCTTGTTACATGTAAGAATGAATTCAATTTCTCCTGGTGTAGGCATTGGCATGAATGGTCATATTGACCAATATTTGAAGGTAAGTTAACCAAGAAAATTCTAGGAAGATTATACTTTCAACAAAAATTAACAAAAAAGTTTGACTCGTTCAACATTGCCTAAATTTCTAGACTCTTTTTACTCCTTTTGCTTTTGCTTGAAATGAGACTGTAATTTTTCTGAGCTCCTCCTTCTTGTATTACCTTGATAAAGCCTTACAATGACCTTGACAATTCTCTTCTGTGTTTGATCTTCTAATCTATTTGCCTAGAATCAAGGATTTGTGGTTTGTTCTGGGAAATTGTTCATCTTTCTAGCAATTTTGTCACTGCATAACACACAGTGCCATCTTTTCTATCTCTGACACGAAGAACCTTATTTTTGATACCCACTTTCTAAGCCAGTGCTATGCATTTAGATATTTTGTAATGATACCTAATTCTTGAGGCCAGCATTCTGCATTAGTAAGTGCAAACCACATTATACTGCAGAAATAACAAAAATGGCAACAGTAATCTCAGTAGATATCTATAACCAAAGTTTATTATTCACTCATATGTAGTTGGCAGGTGATTAGCAACTCAGCCATTCTAGAATATCAGATCATAGAGGGTTTACCATCTTTTAACTACATTACATCACATAAGGCATGCAATCACCTCCATCATAGTGGCAAGGGAAAAAAAATGGCAGAGGTGAATGATGAAGTCTTTCTGATTCTTGGAGTTGAGAAACATTACTTTTGCTTATATTCCATTGTCCAGACCCTTTCATATGGCTTGGAAATTTAGAAAAGCAAAGAATGTCTACATCTCTCATGAGAATATTATATATTTTGTTCTACTAAAAATGATTTTTGTTATTTTTATGTTTTTGTTTGCTGATGTTATCCTAATTTCCATTAATCTATCAGTATTTTTTTCTGTTGATTGGTTGATTTTCTTATCATCTTTGTGATGTTCTTCATGAATTTGTATTGTCTCCTAATTATAAATGTGTATTTTCTTTCTTTTTCTTTTCTTTTAGAGATGGGGTTTCACCATGTTGGCCAGGCTGGTCTTGAACTCCTGACCTCAGGTGATCTGCTCGCCTCGGCCTCCCAAAGTGCTGAGATTACAGGCATGAGCCACCATGTCTGGCCCAATTTAAATACTATATATTTCATGTTCTTTATGAGATTTAAGAGTACTATTTAATAACTACAAAATAGTAGTTATTATGTAAGTTTCTGCTTCCTTTCTGAAATTATATGTAAATTTGCTATTCTATCCACTGAAAACGCTGCTTTTGGGTGGATGTATCCATGCAGGGGTATCTGATGAAACCTCACATTTGGTTGGCCATCTCTAAATTGTTGATTCTTATATCCCCAGTTTATGCCTAGTTAAAATTCAAAAGCATAGGTCATAAAAATCAGCAAAGAACCCAGGGGAAATGATACTTTCAACAGTCCCCATATCTGGACTACTCTTTTTCTTTAAAATACTTTCTGCCTTTATAGTAGCCTTGAGTATTATAGTATTATTTATTTTCTTATGATTGAGATATGCTTTTTAAAAAAGTTCTGCCTAGGATTCACAGACAGGAATGGAATTTTAAATTATTTTCTACAATGCCATGGCTTATCTTTTAATTTTCTAAACAGTGCTTTTTGAAGAGCAAGCTATTTTAAAATTGATAAAATCCAATATGTTAAGATTTAAATGATTGTTTTCAATGTGACATCTGAAATTCTTTGACTAACTTCAAGGAACAATGCGTTGTTCCACGCCTATTCTAGAAATTTTATGGTTTTAGGTTTTACATTTAGGACAATGCCTTATTTTCAGCTAGGATTTGTATAGCTTGTGTTTTTGTTTGTTCTGCATTTGAATATTCAAGGTATTTCAGCACTATATTGAAAGGACTACTTTTTTTCCTCATTGAATTGAATTCTTTTGTATTTTAATCTTTTGACAAATATGTATAGTGCTTCTGGGATCGGTCTTCTCTTTTATTGCCATATATGCCTGTATTTTTTTCCAACATGACATCATTGTCATAATAATTTACAGTAGGTTTGGTCAACATGTAAGAGCAGTGTGAAACTTCCAACTTTTTTTAAATATTGTTTTGTCTATACTAAATTATTTGACATTTTTGGCAGTTTTAGGCTTTTGTTTTCAAGGAGTTATGGAAGAACAATCTTTGTTAATCCCCTTACAACAGTGGCTGCAGTCCATTCTGCCCCAAAGCCTGTGTCACAATGAGGCTTTCTCAAATTTCCTGAGAGAAATTGGAAATTTCTCCATTGTATGTGGCATAATCGTGTTCTAGAATTTTC
The DNA here is from genome assembly GCA_028533165.1 of Leontopithecus rosalia. Taxonomy (NCBI): domain Eukaryota; kingdom Metazoa; phylum Chordata; class Mammalia; order Primates; family Cebidae; genus Leontopithecus; species Leontopithecus rosalia. The sequence continues at coordinate 26,183,595 of CM052649.1, read as the reverse complement.
CCTTAGCCCTTTCTTCTTGACTAATAAAACTTTTTTGCTGAATTTGTCTTACTGGCATCAAACAGCTTATATTCCATGAAAGCTAGTAACAGCATGATTTCTGTATTTAGAGGTCTCGGTCCTTTCTTAGGTTTCTGATTAGTTGGACAACCTATGTCCCCAATTATTTGATGTAATTAAGAAAATTGTGAATTTGCAGATTATCTAATTTTTTAATATGTTTATTTGTTTTTATTGTTGTCTTTAGAGTGAGAGTGATGTTGTCTCAAGCTCTCTACATCCTGCATGGAAACCAAAATGGCACACATAGCTCTTTAGCTGTATTTTGGGTATTTTCAGCATAATAGACATGTGTTTCCAAAACTCAGCTCTGCCATCCACCACATTATTGATTCTTGTATCCTTAATTTATGGCTATTTAAAATTCAGAATTCAAAATATTCAAAATCAACCAGTTTAGCTGAATGGTATAAGTTTCCATTCAATATATCTTCTTATTTGAAGTGATCGTTTTCTACGTCTTTTTATAAGACCAATAACAACAATACTTTTGAGAGGCATGAGAGTAGAGATAGATATAGAATGAGCTCAAGTAAATAAAAGTTCAGATTTTAATAAAGAAGGATATAGTAAGGATGGAAAAGAAATGGTTGTTTCAGGAGGCAGAAGGGACTTAATTTAATGATAATTTATTCCTGAGATCTTTAAGAAGTAGACCATGATAATGATGCCCTAGTTTTGTTTTCGCATGACTGTGAAGAGTGTGAAAATCTTAAGTATAGTAAGCTAGACCCTTGTGAGAATCAAATTTGGGAATAAAATAACAAATAACAGACATTAGTTGGGTTCTTTGTTGTATGCACACATTGCGCTATTGTCTTACGGATATATTATTTTATTTAATCTTCACAATTAAACTTTAAGATAAGTGTTATTTCAATCAGACTTGCCAAGATTAGGAAGCTTAGTCTTAATGAAATTGAGTAGCACGAACACTTTGTGACAGAGAACAGTATACACTATAACTCGAGGTCTCTAAATCTTAGCACTATTGACGTTGTAGGGCTATATAATTTTTGTGGTGAGCTATCCCATGCACTGTGGAATCCCTGGCCTCACCTCTACTCAGTAGATACTAGTACCACTCTCCATGCCCAGCCCAGGTTGTGGCAACAAATCTCCAGATATTGCCTATAATTCCCCAGGGCAAGGGGGGAAGATTTACCCCATTTTGAGAATCCCTGATCTCATCACTCCAACTTGAAACCCTGTGCTATTAACAAGTATTCTAGATTGCCTCCCAGAGTTCACTATGAATCTTTCATTTTGACATTAACAGATTGTGAGTACTATAAATACTATTATTCTAGATGAAGGTGATGATATAAACCAGATTTTAAGTACTATATGAAAATTGTAAAAATAAGTAAAGTTTTTTTTGTTCTCATGGTAATTTTAATATCTCTAGCATATGCCTAATATTAAAGAATTCACCTACCTCATTTTATTCCCATTACATTTTATTAGCACAATTAAACTGCTCTTTAAAATTCATAAAAGTCCATCTGTATTTATTGTACTTTCTAGACAGGCACATCATTTTCAGCTTCATTTTATGAATTGATCATTTACTTTCTAAATATATGTTCTTCATGGTAAAGATCTTTTGCCACATCGAATTAAAGCAAAACAGTTACGTTTACATCCTCCACAGGATGTTTGGTTTACATTTATGTTATTAACATTGCAATTCAAATTATGTTGCCATAGTTATTCTGAAAATACAGTGGTAAATGGAAACTAACATCTGCTAGGGTGCCAACATTACTATGAGTATTTATGTATTTTAATAAACCTTTATTAAATCCCACTCTTTGTCTGAGCTAGAAATGTGTAGGTTCCAGAAGATACCAGATAGAAATGTTCTGAATTGGATAAACAAAATGAAACAAATGCAAAAAGTAAATAAATAAATAAAAACAGCTTATGGATCTATAGAATCCCAGCTTAGTTTTAGTTTGAGTAACTAGAGTTTAAAAATTAAATATCATTGAGGAAAAATTCAAATAATTTCAAGTTGAGGAAAGATTAATTGAGATTTCTTTCTTATTTTTTTTTTTGAGATGAAGTTTTGCTCTGCTGCCCAGACTGAGTGCAGTGGCACCACCTCAGATCACTGCAACCTCTGCTGCCCTGGTTCAAGCGATTCCCGTCTCATTCTCCCGAGTAGCTGGTACTACAGGCGCATGCCATTATGTTCTGTTAATTTTTGTATTTTAGTAGAGATGCGGTTTCACTGTATTGGTCAGGTTGGTCTTGAACTCCTGACCCTGGGTGATCCACCCACCTCGGCCCTCCAAATTGCTGAGATTACAGGTGTGAGCCACCACACCAGCCCGATTAAGTGAGATTTAATGAGATTCTATTTATTAAGTAATATAGTCAAGTATATTCCCATGCAAGTATTAAATCAAGGATAGTAATCAATAACTTTATTACTTTTTGACTAAGTAATAAAGCAAGGGTCTAGTTACTGGGATTTTAAAGAAATACTGTTAAAATGTGAGAGATCATGATACAAAGAATACGCTTCAGTCGTTGAACTAATTTGTGGTCAAGCATCTATTTTTTCTAATTCGAGATCAAATGCAAATTAATAACTGTAGGAATTTCATAGGGCTTTATACTACAGTACTACATTGATAAAAGTGAAGTTCATATCTATCTTGTAGCAGTCCTATGAAGATTAGGGATTTACTGTTCTTGCTTGTGGCAACTCTTGGTCTTAGGACAGATGCAGTTGAAGGGTCTAATTACATGTGTAATTAGAATGCTAAGTTGAATTACAGTGGTTAGATATAGCCAAGACACAGGATATAAGTAATACAATATAAATATTTTTTCTCTGCCAGGCGCTGTGGCTTACGCCTATAATCCCAGCACTTTGGGAGGCCGAGACGAGCAGATCACGAGGTCAAGAGATCAGACCATCCTGGCCAACATAGTGAAACCCCGTCTCTACTAAAAACACAAAAAAATTAGCTGGGCGTGGTGGCGCAGGCCTGTAGTCCCAGCTACTAGGGAGGCTGAGGCAAGTGAATTGCTTGAACGCGGGAGGCAGAGGTTCCAGTGAGCTGAGACTGCGCCACTGCACTCCAGCCTGGCGCCTGTCAACAGAGCAAGACTCTGTCTCAAAAATAAATAAAGAAAGAAATAAGTATTTTCTCTACAACTTGTTTAGTTTAAGATGGCAGATATAAAATAATAAGCATATGATGACAAGATAATTCATGATCCAGAATGAGACAAAAAGTTTGATTCTCCTTGAAGAAACATTTTAAAATAAACACAATGTAGAAAGAATACTATAATCCATCTTCAACAATTATCAATGCATGTTCAATATTGTTTCATCTATAATGCTACCCAATTCCCCGTAACTCAATTCATGTGAAGTGAATGCCAGTTAAATAATCCATTAGGCAGGGCACAGTGGCTCATACTTGGAATCACAGCACTTTGTAAGACCAAGGCAAATGAATCACTTGCGTCCAGGAGTTTGAGATCATCCTGGACAACATGGCAAGATCCTGTCTCTGAAAATAATAAAAAAGTTATCTGGGCATGGTGTTGCACACCTACAGTCCCAGCTACTAGGGAGGCTCAATTGAGAGGATCAATTGAGCCCATGAGGTTGAGGTTGAGGTTGCTGCAGTGAGCACTGAACACGCTACTGCAATCTAGGAGGAGCAACAGAGTAAGACCCTGTCTCAGATTAAAAAAAAAAGAATGTTTATTTCAAAATATGCCATTGTATATCTTTAAAAGATAATTGATTTTTGAAACATAAAATGTAGCCTCATATAATAATCAAAAGAAATGCCTTCAATATTAGCAAGAGTAATTTTTACATATTGAACAGTTTTAAGACAAATCAATTTATGAATATAATCAAATGACCAACTCAAATACCTTTTCTTAGAAACTTTTTTCTTTTTCTTTTATTTTGAAGTATAATTTGTCTGTAATGAATTTCACACATCTCATGTATACTTTTGCTAAGTTTTTGTATGTGTATATGTGTATATGAATGTGTGTGTATAAATTATATATTTATTTATATATCGCAGTTGTTATTCATACCATATCCTTTATCTCAGAAAAGTTATTACACTTTCAGGGCAATGTTCTCTCTCAGAAGCAACCACAAATCACATTTCTGATTCTTTAATTGTAAATTAGTTTTGCTTGTTTTTTTGCTTTACATATTAACATTACAAAACATGTAGCATTTATATCTGAAATATGCTCCTCAATATAATAAGATTCACCCATATTGTTGCATGTATCTGTAACTTCTTAAAAAGTAATATTGAGTAGTATTATATTAATGCACTATAATTTGCTTATTCATATATTAATGAACAACTAGGTTGTTTCCAATTTGGGGCTATTATGCCAAGTACTTTTGGATATATGTTTTCACATCTCTTGAGTGATACCTAGGAAAAGAATTATCCTTTTATAGGATAAGTGTTCTTTTAACCTTGTAAATAAATAAATAGATTTCTACACGAAATAGAGTTCCCAAATTAGTTGCCTCATTGTATACTGTCACTAGTAATGGATGAGGAGAATTGCAGTACCTACAAATAATTACCAACATGTGCGTTCTCAGTTTTTGAAATTTTAGCACTTTTATTAGATTTGATGTAGTATGCTGGTTTCAGCGTGCAGTTTCTTGATATTGAGGCTATTGAGTTCATATTTATGTGATTATTGCCCATGTGTATACTTGTTGTAAACTTTCTTTTCAAGTCGTTTGAACATATTTGGGGTTGCTTTTTTATTATAAAGTTGTATAATCCTCGTGGGTGCCATATTGTATTACAATGACTCCCTTTTTACCTCCTTTTTAGAATCGAATCCTTCATTTCTCCAGCTCCAGCTCTTTGAAGCTTGCAGTATCAGCCCGTTCCCTTTCTGGATATTGCCCTCAGATGAAACTAGCTGTTTTGTTCAAATCAGCCTCTTAGGTAGGTAGGGAGCTCTCATCAAATAACTAGTTGGTGTGGTCATGTCATGCTCTTGCTTTCTTACTTTAACTGTGGTAACTCCGAAGGGATGTCCTGGTTACGGAGCGCCTCCTATGATAAGCAAAATTTTTTATTGTGATTTTAACATATTTTGATTTATCTCTAAGACAATCTTGTTTTTTCTACCTCTGTAGAAATGTTGATCACAAGAGCCCTCCAGACTAACTTTTCTGCATGAAATTATTTGCCTCAGATTATTTTTCCCAGTGACCCATTTCCTGTGACAATCGGTACTATGAACTCACAGCTAAGAAGTCTGAGTTGCTCTGTTGGAGAGAAATATGCCACATGGAACTGAGGTAAGATCTGAAACATGCTAGGGAGAAGGCCCTCCTCACCAGTCTTTTAAAGTGAGACTTCAGTTGACGTTAGCCTAGTTAATCTCTCACTGCAAACATCTGAGGTACTGCAAACATGTAAGGTATGTATGAAGAACCATTCAGGTAAGCCCAGAAAATACACGGAGATGTAATAATGATTTGTTTAAAGGCACTAAGTTGTGAAAAAGTTTGTCATGCAGCAATTAATAACTGAAACACTAGTCTATATTATTCCCTTAAACATATGTATTCCAGAATTATTTGTTCTTGTCAAGATTCCTAAAATGAAACTTCTTCTCAGTAATTTAAGCTATTGTTTTATTCTAACGCAGTCATTAGGGCAATAACTTTCCCTCCTAACGCTACTGAAGCTGCGATCTACAAAACTGATATCATGTATTCTTATTGTCATCCAGTTTGAAATATCTATATATTTCTTTTGATTCTCTTTTTATACATTTGAATTAACTTAGAATTTTGTTGTTTAATTTCATCACATTTGTGGAATATATATATATATAGAGAGAGAGATGATGGATTTGTAATATAATCCACTGTGGTGACATTCCTTGCAAAGTTTTAATCTTTTGAATTTTTTGATTCCTACATTAATAAACATCAAATATGCGTTAAAAAACAAGACAAAACAATGTAAGATATTAGGTACTTGAGAATAATTGTTAGACCAATTCTTAATTTCTATGAGGTCAAGTTTATTGGTATTGATTATTTGTTTATGCATGTTATCAAAAGTCTAAGCTGTAATTTTAAATTTGTCTATTTGCCCTTTTGGTTCTCATGACTTTTGCGTCATGTGTTGTAAAACTTCCATTATGCCTACACATATTATTATGCCTAAGTCTTTTGAAGGATTAACCTACTTTTATTCTTACAAGTTTTCTTTTTTTCTCTGAAAATGCCCTCACTTTGAAGTGTGATTTTACTGGCATTAATATAGACATTCTAGCTTTATTGTAAGCAATATTTGCATGGGATATCTAAAAATGATGTTACTTTTAGCCTATCGGTATACTTGTATATAAAGTGTGCCCCAGGGGTTCCCCACCCCCTGCTGTACTGTTACTGGGTCCGTGGTCCATTGGAACCAGGCACAGAGCAGGAGGTGACTGGGGGGCCAGCAAGCTAAGCTTCCTCTGTATTTACAGCCACTCCGCATTACTCACATTACTGCCTAATCTTTGCCTCTTGACAGATGAGCTGCAGCAATTAATTCTCCTAGGAACACAAACCTGACTATGAACTATGCATGCGAGGGATCTAGGTTTCATGCTCCTTATGAGAATCTCATGCCTGGTGGTCTGTCACTGTCTCCCATCACCCGCAGATGGGACTCTCAAGTTGTAGGAAAACAAGCTCAAGGCTCCTATTAATTCTACATTATGGTAAGTTGGCTGTTTCATTATATATTATGTTGTAGCAATAATAAAAATAAAGTGCATGACTAATGAAATGTTCTGGACACATCTCAAAACGATTCCCTCCTTCCCAACCCCAGTATAGGAAAAAACTGTCTTCCACAAAACTAATTATAGGTGCCAAAAGGCTGGGAACCATGGGTGTTCATCATGGAAACTTCTTTCTAGTTAGATTTTCCAATTTTATCCATTTTGTCTTTTGTTGGAGTGTTCAGTTTATTTATATTTCATGCACTCATTCATATGAATAAATTTAAGTATATCATCTATTTGCTTTTTATTTTTCAGATCTCTTCTTCACTCAGTTTTTTTTCTTTCTTTCCTTTATTTGGATTGAGTATTGTTTAGTATTTTAATTTATCCATCATGTTGATTTTTGTCTAGACAACATTAACATTTACAAAGTGCTCTAGGGATTATAGCATGCATGCTTCACTTACCATAAATTACTACTTGCCATGGATTATTATTGTACTGCTTTATGTATAATATAAATTTACACAGCAAGCTCGCATTTAATTTCCCCTGTACTTTGTAATATCCTATTAACATATTTTATCAGTACATGTCATAGCTACAGAATACATTTTACTCTGTCATTTAAACTATCAATGGTGTTTTAAAGAAATTAAATATATAACTAATTTCAATATCTTGTGTATCTGACACAAATTAAAATTGTATATATTTTATATTATATCTCATACTTTTTCCTAGTTCAAAGAACTTTCATTAATGCATGTTGTAGAGCTAATTAAATGGCTATGAATTATCACTGTTTTTATTTATCTGAAAATTCATTTTTCCCCTTTATTAGATACAGCTGATTGGTGGACAGTCTTTTCTTTTATGTATTTCCATTGTTTTTGGCTTGCACATTGTTTCCCTCTAAAGTCTTTTTATTCTAGCCTCTTTTAAGAATATATCTTTGTTTTCCAAATGAGTAACTACAATATGTCCAGGTGTGGCAGCTTTTTATTTCTATTCACCTACTGTGCATTTGTTGAGCACGTTAATTTAAAGGTATTTCAAAACCATATTTGGACAAAATTCAGCCATTATTGCTTCAAATATTTTAAACTATGTTCTTTCCTTTGTCTCACGGTTGGACTTCAATACCTTGATGTTATACCTCAGATAACTGTTACTTCTCTATGCCATATTTTATTATTTCTCTCTCTGTTGCAAATTAAATACTTTCTATTGACGTCTATAAATATAAATTCATATTTTTTATCTCAGTGTTCAGTTATTTTTGTAGATTTTGTAAATGCGTGTATGTATAAATATAACATATATGTTTATATATACACACATGCAAATTTCTAGTTTTTAGTTCTATACTTTGACTCTTTGTAAAGATGTTATGTTATTCCTTAAATATACATCTCCCCACAATACTTTCCAAAATTCCCTGCAATGTCTTTCACATATTTATAATATATCATGTTATGTATTTGTTAGTTAATGGTAATGTGTGGTATATCAGTGAATCTGCTTGAATTGACTGCGTGTTTTGTCTGTTACGTGCCACATTTTCTCGTTTCTTTGCACATTTTATATGTTTTTAATTCATTTATTCCGAGCAACTAGACCATAATTTAGTATGGTTTACTCTTTCTGTTTTAAAGTTAAATGTTTTTTGAAAAATGCATAATACTATGTATCCTTCATTACATTGTTAAACAGAATAGTTTAATTATGTCCAGATTTCTCTATGCTTTACTTATTCCTCCCTCCACTCACTGAAGTCTTACCAAGATCTCCTGATCTTACTATCCTCCTAGTTTTGCCTTTTTCAGAATGTTACAGAGTTGGAATTAGACAGTATGTAGTCTTTTTAGGCTGGGTTTCTTTATTTAGCAATATATTTTAAGGATCAGTATATATATACATGCTTATACATATATAAATGTACCACAGTTTTCTTATCCATTCATCAACTGAGAGACATATCAGGTGCTTCTAGTTAGAAGAAATATGTGTAAACTCATTCTCAATATTCAAGTGCAGCAGGTTTTTATGGGAATATTATTTTTATATTTGGGTAAATATTGAGAGTGGTGAAAGTTGGATATGGCTACAGTTAGATTTTTAACAAACTGTCTTGCAAAGCAGATATATTAGACCATTTTCCTGCTGCTGATAAAGTCATACTGGGAAGAAAAAGAAGTTTAATCAACTTACAGTTCCATGTGGCTGGGGAAGCCTCACAATCATAGAAGAAGGCATAGGGGAGCAAGGCACATCTTACAAGGATGGCGGCAGGCAAAGAGAGAGCTTGTGCAGGGAAACTCCTATTTTTAAAACCATCATATCTCCTGGGACTCATTTAATCTCATGAGAACAGCATGAGAAAGACCCACTCCCATGATTCAATAACTCTCACCAGGTTCCTTCCACAAAAAGTGGGAATTGTGGGAGTTATAATTCAAGATGAGAATTGGATGGAGACACAGTCAAATCATATCATTCTGCTCTGGCCCCTCCCAAATCTCATGTCCTCACATTTCAAAACTAATGTTGCCTTCCCACCAGTCCTCCAAATTCTCAAATCATTTCAGCATTAACTCAAAAGTCCACAGTAAAAAGTCTCATCTGAGATAAGGCAAGTCCCTTCTGCCTATGAGCCTGCAAAATTAAAAGCAAGTTAGATACAATGGGGGTATGGACATTGGGTAAATACTGTTCCAAAAGGGAGAAACTGGCCAAAGAAGGGGTCTACAGAACCCTTGCAAATCCAAAATCCAGTGGGGTAGTCAAATCTGAAAGCTCCAAAATGATCTCTTTTGACTCTATGTTTCACATCCAGGTCACACTGATGCAAGAGGTGGGCTCCCATCAACTTGGACACTCTGCCTCTGTGGCTTTGCAGGGTACAGCCTCCCTCCTGGCTGCTTTCATGGGCTGACATTGAGTGTCTATGGCTTTCCCAGATGCATTGTGCAAACTGTCAGTGGATCTACCATTCTGGGATCTGAAGGAGAGGTGCCCCTCTTCTCATAGCTTCACTAGGTGGTACCCCAGTAGGGACTCTGTGTGGGGGCTCTGACCCCACATTTCCCATCTGCCCTGCCTTACCAGAGGTTCTCCATCTGGGCCACACCCCTACAGCAAACTTCTGCTTGGATATTCAGGAGTTTTCATACATCCTCTGAAATCAGGTTGGATGTTTCAAACCTCAATTCTTGACTTCTGTGTACCTGCAGGTTCAACACCATATGAAAGCTGCCAAGGATTGGGGCTTGCACCCTCTGTAGCCATGGCCTGAACTTTACCTTGGTCCCATTTAGCCACTGCTGGAGCAGCTAGGATAAAGGACACCAAGTCCCTAGACAGCACACAGCACAGGAACCCTGGGCCTCACCCATGTAACCATTTTTTTTCTCATAGGCCTCTGGGCTTGTGATTGCAGAGGCTGTGACATGCCCAGGAGACAGACAGTTTTCCCGTTGTCTTGGGAATTAATATTCAGCTCCTCATTGGTTATGCAAATATATGCAGCTGGCTTGAATTCCTTCTCAGAAAATGGGATTTCTTTTCTGCCACATTGCCAGGCTGCAAATTTTGTGAACTTTTATGCTCTGTTTCCCTTAAAAGTAATGCCTTTAACAGCACCCAAGTTACCTCTTGAATGCTTTCCTGTTTAGAAATTTCTTCCACCAGATACCCTAAATTATCTTTCTCAAGTTCAAAGTTCCACAAATTTTCAGGGCAGGGGCAAAATGCCACCAGTCTCTTTTCTAAAACATAATAAGAGTCATCTTTGCTCCATCTCCCATGATTCAGTTACCTCCCACAGGGTTCCTCCCATGACACATGGCAATTATGAGAGTTACAATTCATGAGATTTGGGTGGAAACACAGGGAAACCATGTCAGCAGCTGTACCATTTTGCATTCACACCAGCAATAAATGAGACCTCCCATTGCTCCACAATTTTGTCAGAGTTTGGTATAGTCAGGTCTTTGTTTGGTTTTGGATTATAATGTGTATGAAATGATATCTTGTTCAATTTTTAGTACCTTCATGATTTTGTTATTTAATTTTCTGCAGCTAGAATATATTATATCTAGGTGATTTTTCTTTAAGTGTTTATCCTGCCTGCTAGTGTTTCCTGGCTCACCAAAGAATTTCCAGAATCTGTGGTGTTCCCTGATTACTGGAGCTTTCTAGATGTGTCATTTGCTGGTTAACATTAATCTGGGAAGAGTCTCAGTCAATATTGCCTCAATTGTTTATTTTGTTTTTTTCCTCTTCTACTTCTTCTGATAGCCCCATCATGCATACATCTTTAGTAAATGTTCCACAGTTATTGAATATTCTGTTCTGTGTTTTTCCAGTGTCACTTTTTTTTTTTTTTGCTTTTCAATGTTGGACATTTACATTGACTTTTTCTCAAACTCAGAAATTCTTTCTTCATCCATATCCAGTCTCCTAATGTATCCATTAAAAGTACTCTTAATTTCTATTACAGTGTTTCAGATCTTTAGAATTTCTTTTTGCTTCACTCTTAGTATTTAATTTCTCTGCTTGAAAACTGTCACCTCCAAAACTCATGTGGAAATTTAATTGCCATTGTGATGATATCAACACCTGGAGCTTTTAGCAGGCTATTAGGTTATAAGAGCTCTGCTCTTATGAATGGATTAATGCTGTCATCTTTTGAGTAGGTTAGTTATCCTGAGAGTTTGGCTTCCCTTTTCCCTCTGTTTACTGTACTCTCAGTCTCTCTCACCCCCTCTCACTATCTGATGCCTTCCTCTATGCTATGAAGCAGCAGGAAGGCTCTAATCAGATTTGGCCCCTCAATCTTGGACTTCCCAGCCTCCAAACTGTAAGCCAAAAAATCTTCTCTCCTTTCTTTTCTTTTTCAAATAAATTTCTTAGTCTGTGGTAGTCTATAAATACAGCAGAGAATAGACTAAGACATTACCCATTTGTACCTGCATGTTTTCTGCATATATATATATATTGAGATGGAGTCTTTCTCTGTCATTCAAGCTGGAGTGCAGTGGCACTCCAGCCTCCACCTCCTGGATTCAAGCAATTCTCTGCCTCAGCCTCCTGGGTAGCTGGGATTACAGATTCTCACCAGCATGCCTGGCTAATTTTTCTATTTTTAGTAGAGACAGGGTTTCACCATTTTGGCCAGGCTGGTTTTGAACTCCTGACATCATGATCCACCTGGCTTAGCCTCCCAAAGTGCTGAGATTACAGGCTTGAGCCAAGGCGCCAGGATGCATATTAATTACAGTTTCTTTAAATTCGAGGTCTGAAAATACCAGCAGTCCTGCCATATCTGAATCTGGTTTTGTTCTTTCTCTTTCTTTTCACACTGTGGTTCTGCCTTCTCATATGGCTTGTAATTTTTTTCGTTGAAAGCCTGACATGGTGAAAGAAACTCTGATAAACAGAGTTGAAAGAAACTTTATACCGAGAGTATCTGGGTGAAAGAATCACTAATAAATAAACCTTAGTAATGTGGTGGTAATGTGTGGGAGAGGAAGCATTGTATATTTCTTTGATTAGGTCTTAGTCACTTAGTGAGTCTATGCTTCTGAGCTGTGACCTGCACAAGTGCTTATTAGAACCCCCTTTTAGGTGAGGCAAGGTGATTAGAGGAAGCTGGAGATGAATATATATCTTCCCCCAAGTTAATTTGGCTTTGAAAAAATCTCTCTAGGCTCTAATGAAATAGTTTCTTTTGAAGCCAAGTCTAGTTAAGAACAAAATGACGTGGCATATTTCAAGATGATTATTTTCCCCTTTCTCTGCTAGGGATTTTTTACCGATATCCACTGTGAGAACCTAGTAGAGCTCCAGAAGGCAAAACTCATAAAAGTGTGCTTGTCCCTAACCCCTACCTCACACCACCACTCCTGCCGTGAAGTTTTTAACTCACCCACTTATTCAAACTCTGCTTCCAGCAATTCATCAATTATAGTTCATGCTTTTCTGCCTGGATACTGGTTCCTGCAGTTTTTATTCACTGATTCATGCTCTGAAAATTGTGATTTTCTGTATCTTCCTGTCTCTCCATTTTTTCCCTGTGACCTCATGTATTTGAGCAATATAAAAAGAGTTGTTAATTTTTTTTTAACTTGCTGGGCTTCTGTTTGTAGATAGGATGGCATGATTACTTCAAAACTGCTGGAGTGAACAGTAAAATTCCCAATACATAGTTGCTTAAGGGCACATAATGACCATCTTTTTATATTTCTTGTCATCTGTAGATTTTAGTGAGTTGTTGGTTCAAACATTTTGCCCACTTTATTAAGTGAACTGTCTGTTTTCTTATTGCTGAGTTTTAAGTGTTCTATGTATAGTTGGATATGGTGAATTTCAAAATGATTACTTTCCAATGGGGAGTTTTATAGAATGATACATTTTCTCTTTACCTGCCCATGAGTCCAGGGGCAGGAAAGTAGGGAACTAGGGAGAGAGTGTTTTTCTGACCTTCACAGTGAGAACCATGTAGCATTTCTATAGGGAAAATTATTGAAACTATCAGGGCTCCCCTTAGACTGGCTTATAGGAGTTTAACTCTCTAGCTTCTGTACACTTGGCTTACAGCAATTTATTGGTATCTGTTTAAGTATTCCTAACAATTATTGGCTCCTGCAGCTTCTGCTCCTGATAAATTATGATTTTTCTATGTTTGCCTGTCTCTCAAATTTTCTGGGTGCCAGTTTGCCCTGTGACCTAAATACTCTGATGAATGTCTTTGCTTATTTTCAGTTTTCAGACTTTTCATGAGTGTGGAAGTGATGACTTTCAGGCTTTTTACACGTCAGAGTGAAACTGCTGTTATGTAATTTTTAATTATATTTAAAATGTTGTATGTAACAATAGACTGGAGTATAATGCTGTCCTTTCCTGGATTTTCTACTTACTTTTGTTGGAATGTGTTTCTACCTATGTGACAATATCAAATTATTTGAATTACAGAGTCCTAATGGTATATTTTATGTCTTAGAGAAGTAATGCCTCTCATTTCTATTTTTTCCCAGCTTTTAGGCTAGCTTTGCTTATATGTGACTCCAAATGAATTTTGTAATTAATTTTAATAACTGCAGGAGAGAAAGAAAAATGAATGACTTTTATTTAGAATTGCTTAAATTTATAAATTAACTTAGAAAAAATGCAATATTTATTGTACTAATTACTTTGATCCAAACATGCTATGTGTTTTTCTCATTTTTTCTACTTTTTTGTGATTCAAGAGTTCTACAGACATTTGCATTTACTTTAAATTTATTTATTTCTACTTTTTCTACCAGTCAAATTATTTATTATTTGTATTGTAAATGAGGGCTTTCCCGATAATTGCATTTCTTATAGTCTTTGTTTTCATGTATGTAGACTATTTTTATGTGTGTTTTATTGCTACGCTTCAGTAAGCTTTCCTATTTTTCATGGTATTTTGTCCACTGACTTATGTAAAATTTCCAGATATGAAATTATATCCCATTGTTTCCAATTCTTAATTTCCTTCAATTCTGTTCCCTAATATTTTTATCTAATTTCATTGAGTAATATCTTCCACATTGTGTTAAATACTAGTATAAAGAAAGAGCATTTTATATTTGACTTTAGCAGAAAAGCTTTTTGTGTCTCCATAAAATAAGATGGAAGATATTGGCTGAAAGTATAACATTTCATCAACTAATATTTTTAGTGTGTAAATTTATATTTTCCATTTTTTATAATTTGTAAGATTATCATGTGTTCTTTTCTTATATTATGATGATCAATTTTATTAAAATCGTTAATAGTATTGAAACTTCAGAATTTTTGGGTTGGTAGAAAGTCAGAATTTTAAAAAATTTATTTGTTCTTTGGGCTATCTTCCTTCTCTGTTGTTTACTTAATATTTTTAAACTGAAGTTCATAAATAAATTTGGTATATGTTTTTGATTTGAGGGTACTTTTTATCAGTTTTGGAAAACAATTTTATACTGTCATAAAACAAATGTAGAGGTTTCCCTTCTTTTTCTCTGCTCTGGAATAGTTTGAGGTCATTGAAATTATCTGCTTTTCAAAAGTTTGCTGCATTTCTGCAGCACTCTGAAGAGTATAAGTTTAGTACAATTAATAATTATACCAGTGTAACTGTGACATGATATAATTAATAATGTGAGAATATGAAGACCTATGGCTCAGTTTATAATAAAGTAGTTGTTTATATTCCTATGTATCCTTTGTAGTTTTCTTCAAAATAACCACATTCAAAATATATAAGTTCTTTTTTGTCATTGTTAAGATGTTAAATCATCATTTTGGTATTGTATGCAAACATAGTTTGCATGCTATTTAAAAATACGCTCATCTATTTTTAACAGAATACTTTTTAAGCTAGTGGATTTACTACATTGATTCTTTATTATCATTTATTTCAGTCATTAAATAATGATTACATATGTTGATTTTACACACTCTTTGCTAATGCAATGTTATGATTGTATCATAGATATACTCAGGGTACATTTCCTTTCATCCCACATTGGAGAAATAAATAATGGTGTGATACTAATACACAGACAAGTATATTGCTTCTAACAGCAGGTAAAAAATATAATTATACAGTACTTCTAACATATGTTAATCAAATGATCCTTAGGAATGTGAATTTAAGCAACTTATTCTCATGAGAAGTCCTGCTAATACCAAGTTCAAAATTGTGAGAAATCATAATGCCTTAACTATTAGATCCTTAGCATGAGATTGAATGTAAATAGAACTCTTATTATCTCATTATTTCAAATAATGTCTTAGAAGTAATTACATTATTACACAATTTTTTGAATATATATATTAAATCTCAATACATTACTCAATCATGTATTGGATCTTAATAATTATATTACATGACAATGAACATCATGATCCCTAAATCAGTTGGCTTGAATTGTAATAAAACTTCATCAATATTAATTACTCTAAAGACTTTGGACAAGGAGTTTAACCCCTCCGAACTCCTGATTTTTAATTTTAAAAAATGAGACACCAGTAGTATCTAGCTTATAGAGCTGGTATAAAAATTAAATATTCCTAGTCCTTAGTAAGCAGCCAAGGGTTCATTGTAGTTTTTATTACATAAAAAAGGCAAAATGTCTGATGAAATTTAAACTTCTCATTCTAAGGCTTATTAAAACCCACCAATTTCATTTTCTTCTGGTTTCTCAGTAAATTCCGTTGATATTTACCAAACTGTCAGAAAATGATCTGATATGGTTACCTTGGGTACATTTCTTAGTTCAAGCACCTCAGTTGGCTCATTTGAAGCAATTCTACTCTGAAGGAGATATTTCAGGAGAAGATATGAGAGCATTGACTTTTGCAAGTGGGCAGTGCTGATTGTTCCCAGTATGTCTGTGATGGAGTTTTGAAACCATTCTTTTTTCTTTATTGATATTTAAGGTCTCTGAGGCAGGTATTTCTACTACCTTCCTACTCACTGCCAGCATGAAGCCCAACATTGAGCCACCGGGGGCTTATTCTTCAGCTGTTTATCTGTTATAAGTGTTGACAAACAGAATAAGGATTCCTTTATCCCACAATATAGATTTTTTAATAATTTATATCCCTACATAGGAAACAAGTTCCCCTCTCCAGCTATAGTAGATATAAGATATTTTTACTCCCACTTGAATAATATGCCTATTAAATGAATTTCTAATTAGATAGAATTCATTAGAGAGGAGGAGTAATTAATTAGGTTCCTTTGGACCTCCTATAGTGTAGAAATTAATTAAGTAACAAATTTTAAAATGCTTTTATGCATTTTCAAAATGGTATTATTATCATCAGTAAATTACTTTTTATGCTATTGCTTCTTTACTGTTGCACCTATAATGGAACTAAATAGCTAGACACCCAATTTCTAAATATCTGTTAATGTAATCTTCATGACATACCAAAAATATTTATCTTTCCATAAGATACATATTACTTCCCCTCAAATTTGTATATTATACATTTTATTTCTATAATCATTACATTAAATATGCAGTGGTGTGTTTTTTCTTTCTCACTGTGTAAGCTAAATTCAAAATTATGTCTGTCAAATATTTTGTATAATAACCAACAGAGAACTATAGTACTCATATTAAGTGTCAATGTTGCACAATGATGACAAAGGACTCTTGTAAAAAAGAGAATATGGGCAATGGAGTTGGGGCAGCATATTAGTTCTGCTCTGTCCCAGAATACGTTTATACAAATAGACCAATTACCTACCTTTTGGCACCTACTTACACTTCTGTTACTTGGGGTTTATAATCACTACCTTGCCACCATGGGTATCTGTCTGCTGGCACCACGTATATTGGTCTTTTTTTTTTTTGACACCTAGTCTAGCTCTGTAGCCCAGGCTAGAGTTCAGTGGCACAACCTGGGTTCACTGAAACGTGCACCTCCAGGGTCCTGATTCAAGCAATTCTCCTGCCTCAGCCTCCCAAGTTGCTGGAATTACAGGCATGCCCCACCAGGACCAGCTAATTTTTGCATTTTTAACAGAGATGGGGTTTTATCATGTTGGCCAGGCTGGTCTTGAACTCCTGACCTCATGATCTGTCTGCCTCGGCCTCCCATTTATCTGTCTTGAAAAAACACTGTATCTGTTTTAGGATTCCAATAATTTTCTTAACTTGTCAAAAGCAAATGTCTGCTTTTTTTAGATAATGAAAATGAAAATCTATCCTATGAACATTTTACAGTGCTATAATCTAGGATCATTTTACACCAACACATTCAGCATTTTGTCTGTATGGCAATTAATGTTATAATTGGATTTAAGAAATTCATTTATTTTTTTCTCTACACAAATTACCGAAAGATTCAAAGTACATAAATTGCCAAAGAATAATTCATTCAGCACAATATCTTCGCTAAAGTTATCACTTACCATATGGGGATCAGATTACAAATGGAATCACTACACAAAAGTTCTTGAAAGTAATCTGTATGTCCCTTCCATTTTTTGCAAGTAGTTATAAGCATCAGTCATGAAGAAGTCATCCACATGTGACTTTATTCAGTATTTGGGAAAATTTAGTAACAACAAGTTTAACTTCATGGTACGTATGAGGTGATGACTACATAAACTTAAACATATACATATATATACAATAGAGATATTGAGTGATTGTATTTGTTTCTTATGAGGACACAGGATTTTATGTTTAGTGACATAATCATTTTTGATATCAAATTTATACGTTGGTTGTAGAAAAATACAAAACAAATTAATTATAATAATCTGATTAAACCAAGAAAAATATACTCCTACACACAGTACACAACATATGCACAAATGGTAATGAGATCCATACTACTTTTTAAAGTTTGCCATAAACCAATAAAAGTAAAATGCAATTTTGTTAAATTTAATTATTTTGAAACACTGATTTATGAGATTTTCATTGCTTAACAAAACAGAGTTAAATTCGTGTTGCTTATCATCATAATAATATAATTTTCTTATTAAGTTAGAAAATGATTTTGAGGAAATAATTAGTGGGACCCTATGTTCTTAAACGATCATAAAATATATATATTTTTAAATCCATGTAAAGCAAGGATAAACTGATCATTAAAAACAGGGAAAAAATGAGGAAGAATTCCCTGTTTTGGGGGGAGTAAGGAGTTATGGAGGATATGAGGTAGAGAAGAGATGGCTTGTTTTAATTCCATTATATCAGTATACGACGGTGTATTTGGAAAGGCTGGTGTGTTACATAGGAGTAGCAGGTATATCTTTGGTCGAGGTTATGCAATACTTTATAATTATTAAGTTATTTAAATGATTAGGTATTTCAGGTGTGTGTGTGTGTGATTTGTTTTAGAGACAGGTCTCTCTGTGTTGCTCAGACTTTGTCTCTAACTCCTAGACTCCAGTGATCCTCCTGCCTCAGCTTTCTGAGTAGCTGGGACTACAGGCATGCACCACCGCACCCCGCTAAGTATGTAGGTTTTAATGAGGGGTGATACGTGGCAGTATGCTAACATTCAGAACTTAAACTAGGCTTCATTAAGAATCTGCCCATCTACAATAGCCAGAAATTGGTGACTCTTACACTTCAAGTTCAAACTTTAAAAATCTTTTACATATACTTAAAAGCTAAAATCTATCATAACATTTTCTTATGGTCAGGCAGGGGATTAGGACCTCATAACTCTCAAGTGTGAGTGAGCCTATCTCATCATATCCTACAGGGGAAGATAGAGTGGACCTTGAAATTTTGATTTATCAAACTTCAAAACTCTATTTGAAAGTCTTGCTAATAATGTATCAGTATTCAGAAGTGTTAATTTGTGTGGTAAAGCATTAAGTTCATATATTTTTAAACATTCATTTTTTTAAAGAAACAGAGTTTGGAGGAGTGAAAGTCTTGTTTAGTAAACATTTGCCATCTCTCTTGAGCAAGAGAGAATATTTGCTATTCCAGATAAACACATTAAACCATTATTTTGATTAATCATTATAAACATGGATATAGTCGGCAATAAAATTCTAAAGGTACTTGAATTTCTAGAACAAGTTAAGCAAATTCGAACAAACTTTGGGTTAATGGAACATTTATTTATGCTCTTTAGGAATACAGTTTACCCTCCCTTGCCTTTGGTTATAAGTTAATAAATTAATTAGTTCAATAAACATATAACGGGTGACTATTATTTGACACAATGACCATGGCTTTGACTATAGAATAGTAAAGAAAATGTATACTTTTCATCTTCACTGTCATTACAATTTAGTGGAGAATAAGAATAATTAACTTTTATAAATACTTTTAAAAAATGATTTTAGAAAAGAAATTAACAGACTGTTAGAAAATAAAGAGTGGGGCTGTAGTACTTTATATTGATAAAACGAAAATGTAAGATTCTATAAGGCTCTCTTGGTCACTATTTATAGTGTTGACTGCCAGGTTTTTATATAATTTCTATTTCTCACTGTTTTGGCTCCCTTTTGTATTCTACTTTGCTTGGCTAGAAAATAACTTTAGTTTTCCCCAATGACGTATGGGCCCTTTCACATATAAGAATACCTTTCTATCTGCTTTCTAAAAAGAATAGCAATTATTACAACAAAAGCAAGCTTTATGAACTTGCTGGGAATACAGAAATTGTTTGATAACATTTTCCAAAAAAAATAAAGTAAAATCTCATTTCATTACTGACATATTAATATATTATTGTTTATATGTTGGAGGCAGGCAAATTTTGAATTAATTTAAGAAAATCTCTATCACTGAAAACTTACAGGATATGTTCTTCATTCTTACGGTACAATATTTTGCCCCAATAGTTCTATGGAGCTGACTGTATTGGACACCTCTAGGATACCACTCAAATCCCCTCAGCCTCAGCAGCCACTGTTGAACTGACTAGTTCTGAGCCGCTTCATAAGGTCACCTTTTCAGCTTCTAGCCTCAGGGCCTTTGCTCACAGCCTTGGGACTTTTTCATGTGGGACAATTGCCTTTCATACGCAAACCCTTTAAATGCCACTTGTGATCAACGAAGGATGCTCGACAATGGATAAGTGCTCTCTTTATAACCCCCACTGCCATGCACACTTCTGAGATTCATTTCCAAACGCTCCACAGTATGTCTGACAGGATTAAACACCACTTGCCAAATTGGAGATCAACTTCTTCCTAAGTCTTTTCTTTTAATTTACTTACGCTGCTCTATAGCAAAATACCCTTGACTTGTAACTTACGAACAACAAAAATGTATTGCTCACAGTTCTGGGGGCTCAGAAGTCCCAGATCAAAGTGCTAGATTTGATGTCTAGTGAGGGCTCATTCTTGGCTTCAAAGGCAGCGTCTTCCAGCTGTATTGTCACCTGACAGAAGGGCCAAACAAAGCTCCCTCCGGCCCGTTTTCTAAGGGCACTAATATCTTTCTTGAGGGCAGAGTACACATGATCTAATTACCTCCCAAAGTCCCATCTCTTGACAGCGCCACACTGGGGATTAAGTTGCAACATACGACTATTGAAGGGACACAAATATTCCGACTATAACATGGTCCTCAATAACTCATTATTACATTGATTTTTTGTTTCTCCATGTTCCATTTCTGCATCCCTCATTCTTGCTTCCTAGCACGACTTTGGAAATAAGCTAACTGCATTCAAATCTCTGATTTGGGTTCTACTTTGAACTTGGGGTGAGTATTGAGTGGATGATCATAGGCCAAAATAAAGTCATACTTTAAAAGGTTTATATTTAAAAAAACTAAAAACACTAAAGTAGTTCTATTCAGAAATATTTGGTCACCTACATTTTACTAATGTTTCTTGGTTAGCTTGCTGCATCTTGATAAATGTTACTTATTATTACATAAGGTATAATAACACCTATTCAGACCAAGTGACTAACCACAAGCAAAATGAGCTGCACTTATGCACTTTAATTAACTGGCTTGCTGGTTAAATTGCCTTTCGGGTCTAAAAGAAAGGACAAATTAGCATGAGTAGCTCTCTAATTTCTCTCCTTTAGTAGTTTTTCTCCTTTGTAGCTCTGTTCTATTTAAACATTTAAGGATTAAGATTGTCCCACTTCTCTGGATCTTTATATTTCTCTGATACTCTGTAGTTCATGAGAAACTGCAGTTCAGCTGGTATATTTATCCATTTTCTTCTGTGTGTGTCAACAAGGCTTAGAACTGCAAATGTCTTCATGGAAACTATATCTCCCAGAGTCCATTTTGCCTTTACTATTACTTTTTTATTTTTCACACGCAGTTATTTTTTGACACTTAGAAATTTTCTCTGAGGTTGCTGAAGAAGACTGGCAGTATAAATTTGGAATAAAGTATTATTACAGAAAAGAATCAAAGAGCAACTGCCCATCTCACTGATGAGGCTAGATCTTGGAATTTTGATCTCTCTGTATAAGCTAAGGGCAGGTCTAAGTCGGTTTACAAGCATTATCACATTTCATCTTTGCTTCATTATAGGAATGCGAAAACTGAGTCACAATAAAATTATGTATCTCTATGTTATACAGTGAATAAAAAGAGGATCTTCGAATAAATACCCTTTCTCCCTATTGTATAGGTAATATTTATTGAAGACGTATTGTAAGTCAGGGACAATATGTAACAAACAATACTGTAACAAAGCAATTTGTTTTAGGGAATGTGTCAAACATTGAGGAAAACGGGTGAAAGTCTTCACATTCATGCTTATTTAAGAACCATGGAACTCTATATTCAGTTCATTCTTTACCAACCTCGTGATCCCTATTCCCGGGCACTACCATCTCTCCCTTTCTTTACTGATACAGTATGTACGAAGAGTAAGACCTTTATGCTTCAACTCTTTAATTAATTCTCCCATCTGCAATCAAAATGGTCTTTATCAAGCACAGGTACATGCACAAACACAATTATGAAAGTCCCCTAAAAGTTTGCTCTGACTTCCATTTATGACTATGTTTGCAATAAAATCAGATTTTCTTAACGTCATTGCTCATAAGGACTTAATAAATCTAGATTTTGTCTTTGCTTCAAAATAATGTATCAACATTCTTACTCTCAAACTCCGCCTTCAATCATAGTAAACTTACTCAACTTCCTTGTTTCATGCTCTGCCAAATACTGCATTTTGGCATATACATATCTCACAGTGCACTGTGAACTCCATTAGAATAGGGATTAGGGGTATTCCTAAACCAATGTACCACAATTCCCACCACATATTAGATATCCAGTGAGCATTTATTATCTGGGAGAATAAATGACTACCAAACTCTCCCTCATTACTTCCTGGTTCATCTTTCAGATTTCAGTTTCTATGTCATTTCATTCAAAAAATTTTAAATCATTTGACCTAGAAAGGACTACACATACATACAAGGGCTTTGTGTTTAAGGAAACCAATAATATTACCTTTGTTATTGTTCTTGTTTCTATGTGAATGTATATATGTATATATATATATATATGTACATATATATTTTTTGCTGCTTAGATATTGCATGCAAATATCAACTGTTAACCTCAGTGTCAGTAGGTAAACACAGGATAGGATGGTTGTAAGTATAGATCCAGACTAATGCAACCTTTGTCTAAAAGGGCTGACTGCTCTCAGACCCAGTAGACCAATGTCACATGAATGTTTGTCAAATATTGTCACGTCTTCCAGCTTTTCAAATAAGTCCAGAAATGCAGACTTGCCTCTTAAATATCAATTCTAAAATGTTGGCAATTTGTTTTAAGTTTTAAATAATTTTAGGCAAGTTTCCCAGTTTATAACTTTCATTTATTGATGAAAGTTATAAACTGGGAAACTTGCCTAAAAATCTCTACAGATGTCTAGATGTTCCCTCACATTTCATCCCTGCTGTTCCCTCATATAGCATGTAAAATATAGTCTAGCATTTCAAAAAATCCCTTTTCCTCCTGGTGGACTGAATAGTTTGTAACTTCTGAGTCAGGGATATATAGCCATAGATATATTGATATATCTTAATTAAGTGTTAAGCTTTCAAGTTTAATTGTAAATGTTGTTCTATATTACTAAAGTATTATAAATTTTAGAAAATGCAGGTCAGTAAAATACAGTTACAAGATTTAAAAAGGCTGTTTTCTCATTATCTGACTCTGTTCCTTTACACACTAATATGTGTTCCTTCCAAACCAGCATTCCATAATTTTAAATATTTTGTCTACTGAACAGTGTCTTTTTGGTATAATCAAATAATTGAGCAAATCTAGAGTGTATATTTTCAAATAATCATGAAAGCATATACTGTAAGCCATTATCTGTGTCCACAGAGAATCCTACCCTTCAAAATCTTTCAAGAAATGGGTCCTGATCTGTTAAAAGCAAAGAGAAATTCATACCTTCTTATAAGCTGGATAAATGTTAACACCATTCTGTCATGTGGGAAAGAAAAGAAAAATATTATTCAGTAAAATCATCAGGGGAATTTAACAAGAGAAGGAACCCCTGTAATTACTTTTATGATGTTTTGGATAGGAAACCATAGGTAATTTTGCTATTATTCCATCTGTTCCTGGCTAGTTTTAAAAAGTTCAAAACTTCTGGATTATATTTTATTGGAAAGGCAATATAGTTTCAATAGCAATAACTACTATTAATAATAATACTTTCTCTGGAGGTTGATATAGAAACATAATAACAAAAGCAATACAACACACTTGGATGTATTTTATTCCTATCAGGGTTTCTCGTACCAGCTATAAAAAGCTAGTATTGAAGAGTTTGGAATTTATTTGCTATTTTTTTTTATTCTATAATGATGGCACTGTCTTTGAATGCAATAATTTCTCATTTATTCATTTTGATAAGAATAGATCTCTAACAATAACAGCTCTCTGACCATCTTGATCTAGCAGGGAATAAGCTACCTGTAGACAAAATTTCAAAGTTAAAAATGTTTTCAAAATCTCTTTTATTTCAAAATTGAAGTTATTAAATTATCTTTTAAGGAATGTATTAAAATGTCCCTGAAATATTAATGTAATCTGGATGTATTTAAGTCAACAATTTTAATTTATGCCTTTAAATTTATAAAAATAGTTACGTGGGTGTTAATGGATAGGAGAGAAGCTGAACCATTCAATTTTACCTGACAGTGTTTATTTAAGTATACACAACAGCTTCATTTTAGTTTTTACACTAAAATGGTCATCAGAAATACAGCAGCCTGCCTCTTTCTATTGTAAGAAACCCTTCCCACTTGAGAATTGCCGTTTTACACTATCCTACTAGATATTTCACATGGATATAAGGAATATGAGGTATGTGTAATACTACTACCCATTTCATTCTGCATTATGCTGTTATTTCAGTTTATGTGAATTTACACAATAGAAACATTTTAAACATTTTGATGTTGATGGAAATATAAATCATAAGTAGCTAAATACAGTGAACATTAAAAAAATAAATCTAACCAATTCCACTCGACTATTGTAGTAACATATAGTCATTTCAAAATTTAAGTCTTCCATCATCTTTGACTAACCCAACATTGTCTCATTCTCAGATGGTGACATTAATGCCCAATTCTCAGAGAAAATAAGACACTAGCTATAAATAGAAACAATTTCTTTCCACCAAGCTTATACATTTTCCTGAAACCGCCCCCTGCCCCCCTGCTCTCTCTCTCTCTAGTTCCTAAACCTAACCTCTCTGTCTGCATTATGATTTTCATATATTCCTGCTTCTTCAGCAGTGGGATGTCCCTTTTTCAATTATCAACTTTCTTCTACCTCTCCTTTCTAATTAGATTCTTTCCATAAAAATGAAAT
This sequence comes from Leontopithecus rosalia, assembly GCA_028533165.1. NCBI lineage: Eukaryota > Metazoa > Chordata > Mammalia > Primates > Cebidae > Leontopithecus > Leontopithecus rosalia. The sequence continues at coordinate 26,158,444 of CM052649.1, read as the reverse complement.
ACACTACACAAATCTTTTCCTCTTCAATAGTACTTTGAACATAGAGTCCTTTATTTCTACTATTCGTTTTTCTCTCTCCTTTCTTATAGGTAGACTTACTGAAAAACTTTTCTTTATTCTATTGTTTCCTAATTCTGCTCACTCTTAAACCAAGGACATTTTGGCCACTTCCCCTAGAATAACTTTAAAATGTCTTGCCAATTATCCTGGTGAAAATTTTAATGAACATCATTTGATCCAACTCAACATTACTGGAGTCTGTTTACCATGTCGGCGGACTTCAAGCATTCTCATCCCGTGCAGCAAGTCCTGACATCAAATATTCGTAGTTTCATCAAAATCCAGTTCTGGTCTCCTTGGCTGTCTCTACTTTCTTTCTTTTTCATATTTAACTGTTTTAGGACTCTTATTTTCTTTCTCCTTAGATTTGTCTACAAGAAAGCTCATGCAGCATGCTTCCAGTTACCAACCTCAGCAGAAGATGACTGTAGGTCTCATCGCTCTGATGTACATTGTTCTTCTGAGCGGCATATCCTCACATATTACTATTATCTGGACATTTCATGTAAATATCCAGTAAGTATGTAAAATAGAGTTGTTCACAGTATCTTTCTTTAACACTGGTTTGTTTTATATTTATGTGTGTTTTTCCTCAAAAATGATGCAATCTGCCTTGTTTTTAAGGCAAAAGTTTGAAAATCTTCATGAAACTCATGTCTATGACCCACTTATTAAGAACAAATTGTTTTAAAGGTACAATTATTTATATGTCTAGAATATATGTCCAAACCATATACTTTTCCCCAATTTTCCATTTTGTTGAACTTTACTACCAGTATCAATTTCTCACTCAGTGAAATTACTTTGTCTCCAAGTTACTTTTTTCTGTTTTAGTATGAGACTCCCCAATCCACTTACGTATTAGTCCATTTTCACACTGCTGATAAACACACATCCAAGACTGGGAAGAAAATTAGTTTAATAAACTTCAGTTCCACATGGCTGGGGAGGCCTCATAATCATGGCAGAAGGAAGAAGGAACAAGTCATGTCTTATGTGCATGGCGGCAGGCAAAGAGAGAGAGGTTGTGCAGGAAAATTCCCATTTTAAAAACCATCAGATCTCATGAGACTGATTCACTATCACGACAGCACAGGAGAGACCTGCCCGGGTTGCTCGCACACATGTGGAATTGTGGGATTTACAATTCAAGATGAGATTTGGGTGCGGACACAGACAAATCATATCAACTAACAAGAGTCAGCCAAGTAAGTTTACAGTCCTGCGTTTCTTATCTAGCCATTTAGCATTATCTAGCTTTCCTTCAGTCATCCACTTCAACAAGTATTTACTGAGTACCTACGACATGTGCCAGCCATTATTCTGTATGAGAATCATGTGGCAATGAACAAAATTATTAAGGTACATTACAGTGGGTCACCATGCATGACACTATTAGAAGTAAAATATTGAGGCTTAAAATAAAAGGATGAATGTATGTTAGCAAAGTGATGAAGAGGCAGAAGTAGGATTTGGGATGCAGAAAAAGTAAATATGAAGTCTCTTACAAGAGAAAGACCTCATTGCAGTGAGCCAAAATTGTGCCACTCTACTCCAGCCTGGGCAATAGAGCAAGACTCCATCTCAAAATATTAATAATTAAATAAATAAATAAAAGACCTCATTGATTCTGGGAAGTTGAAACATCACTATGGCTTACATACAATATGTACAATGACTGGAAAGATGTGACATTGGGAGACAGGGCCCAAATTAGCTTTCATAATTTATGTAAAAATACTAGACAACTTTTATAAATGAATTATTATCCATATATATGTATACGGATAACATACATAAATGTTTTATCCATAGATATATGGAAAAGATCATGATGCCATGGACCAGAGTAGTGGCAGCTATACTTCTTATAAAATTTTGATAGGTCAGTCCAATCTCTTGCCATCATCACCTCACTCTCTCTTCAATCAATTTATCTTGCAGTCATCTAAAACTACCTAAAACTTCCCTCCACTTCTCTCATTCCCTCTATTTGGATGCTCAAAACTGTTGACCTAAATCACAAGTTCTCTGGGAAGCACCAGGTTTGCTTTCATAACTTCCTGTACTTACTGTTAGATAGCACTAGTCGCACACTTCAGGGCAATTGCCTGTAGAGCTCTTCACTTCATAGTAAGCTCTATACAGTCTATTCGTCGTCATGCCTAACTTGTTGTACCTAGTATCTCTAGCATCTAATAGGCTCTCCAGCATATACATATGTATCAAATCTGTATGTGATGCACATATACAGACAGATGGATGGAAAAATCTAATTAAAACAAGATTATGTTAAATATGTTTTCATTGCTATTATTTAAAAAAATTTGTAGTAAAATATACATATGAATATTTGTCATTTGACAATTTTATGTTCAATAAATATTTGTTGTGTGATAGTAAAAGATAATTTTCTCCTCTACTTTTTTGTTTATTTTATTTATTTATTTTTAAGTGATGCGGGTATTGCTATATCTTCCAGGCTAGACTGCATTGGAATGATTATAGCTCACTGCAGTCTTGAACTTCTGGACCAAAATGATCCTCCTTCCTCAGTCTCCTGAGTAGCTGGAACTACCAGTGTATGCCACCATGGCTGGCTAACTTTTTTATTTTTAGTAGAGAGGGGTCTTGCTGTACTGTTCAGGTTGGTCTCTAACTCTTGGGCTCACGCAATTCTCCCATGTAGGCTTCAGAAAATGTTGGGATTACAGGCGTGAGCCAGTGTACCTGACATTTTTTATTTTTAATAAACATATCTACATACCTCTTTGATTTAATGGCATTTAATTTTTTCTCCAGTTGCATTTTGTCTGAAACTGAAGATAATTTTTTTTTCTCTTTTCTTTTACTAAGATTTGCAAGAGTTTAATTGAGAACAGATATATTAATGGCAAAAGCTGATTTCCATTTTGCTCATAAAGTAGATGAAATTAATGTGCACCAAAAGTAAATTAGACATGATTTACATTATAAAGAAGTATTTTTTAAAGAAATGAAGTATTGAGTTCTATATAACAAACACTATACTATCTGTTTTGGAAAATAAGTAAGTATACATCACAACTCTTGCTCTCAGATTGTATTCTCCTTAGGAAACTAAAGGACAGTGTATATAGTGAAGAAAAGATAAGTACATAAGCAGACCCTATATTAAACACTACTATGGTGAAAAATGCAATCAAAGGATATACATAAAGAAGGAGGAACTATTTTAATAGCAGGCAGAGAAGATCTTAAATTTCATTTTTGACTATAGTCTTCCTAACTGGGATAGAATGAAAATGGAAGGTGAGAGAGAGGTAAATTGTGGTTTGGGGAGAAAAAAAGGAATTTAATTAGCATGTATCTGAAGAATATTTCAAAAGCAATCGATATTGGTTGGAGTGAAATGGACATTTTGAGAAAAATCAAAATATGTCTTAAAAATTGTGAAAAAGCAACATTATAATGAGTCTGATAAAAAGAACATGTTAGATTTTAGACTGAAGTCAACAAAGTGCCATTTAGGTTTCATCATCAGTGACATTATTATTATTGTTTTTTTCTGCTGGCAGATGGTTAGATACTTGTTTGACTACAAAAGACAAAAAAAAAAACACAAAACAAAACAAAACAAAAAACACCCTGCCTGGATATATTCCCATAGAAATGGAAAGAAAAAATAACAAAACTGAGGGTATTTTATGATGAAAGTATTGAGCCAAATTTAATGCAATCAAGAAACTGAAACTATATTGAACATTTTAGCTTTCACATCCAAAGTTTTAGGAATTTGGCGTCTTTTTTCATCAATTATCTTAGAGAAGATAAAAAAACCTCATTCTACTTTTAGGAGTAGTGAAATGAACAAAAAAAGCAACATTTAAAATATGTTTTTCTTTTTTTGAATAATTCTTTTATTTTTGTATATGGCTGTAAGTCTTTTTGTAGGTTAGCCTTTGAGATAATTTATTTACTTTTTTGTTAATGTTTCAATAATTTTTTAAATTATATATACTCATCATAAACTTTTCAAATAATATGGAAATAAGAAAGAAAAGCACAACCAAACAAAAATGCAAAAATAAAATCCAAAATTTTACTCCTCATAAGTAACTCATAAAAGATTAAATGACATTTTTTCTAGATTGTTCTGATACACATATACAGATAGATGGATGGAAAAATCGAATTAAAACAAAATTATGTTAACCATGTTTTTATTGCTTTTATTTTTAAAATTTGTAGTTAAATATACATATAAAAATTTGTCATTGACTATTTTAAGTGTAAAGTTCAGTGACACATTTTCATGTTGCTGTGCAAATGGTAATTTTAATAATATAAAAAAATGCAAGTGCATGCTTAAGAATAAATAATAAAATGATAAAAAGCAACCTACAATCTCTACTATTTCTTTCCTCTGACTTCTTAGCCTTCCTTCCATGTTCCACAGTATTTAAGAATTAGTATCTCAATATCTTGTGGTAGTTGTTCCTTCACATTACAACTGTAAATGCTATATTTGAAAATTCCTATTCATTATTTATAAATTATGAAATTACAATCACAAAAACATGAAAATCTTACCAATTTTAGTTTTTTCCTAAAGGAAATTGCTCCCAAATCTTGTGAATTCATTTTCTCTGTACATATGTGCATGTACATGTGTTTTTGTTTTATTTATTTACTCTTTAGTCATTTGGTTTCCATTTAGCTAATTCTTTAAAATAACTCTATTTTTTCCACAAAATAGTTAACAATATTTATTCTTCCCTTCATAGACAAAAAAAATTGAGATATGTATGCATGTATACAAAATGATATTCTTGCATATACATCATTATTAACACATTCTTTACATTAAAGGGACAGTGTAATGAAATGGTGAAGATCCTGGAATCTGAACCCTGGATGCTCTGAATCAGAACTGTTTGCCATCGGTAAACTCTGTGAACATAGGTAAGTCACTATAAGATGTCTGCCATTTCACATTCACAAAATGAGGAAATGTTAGGAAATATGCCATGGTATAGTTTTGGAAATCAAATACTTTATATAAGCAAATACTTCAGAATAGGGTTGGCCCAGATTAAATGTTTAATAAATATTAGCTATTGGGAATGATCCAAGATGGCCGATCGCTAACATCTCGGGATTGCAGCTCGGAGTTAAAGCTCATAGAACTAGAGGACGCCACACTTTCAGACAAATTCTGGTCGCTCAGGAGCAGAAGATTCCCAGTGGAGGAGCCACGCGGGGCAGTAGTTTCACAGGCACCTCCGCACGGCATTGGAGCTGACTAGGCGGGGCTGGCTCCCCTTCTGACCGGGGTTTGGAGGAGCCATGTGGGTTCCCAGCGCTGACTCCTGAGGCCGGCGCAGCAGTTGTGCTGGGACCTCGGTGCAGAGTGAACGCAACTGGTTCCCCTTCTGACCGAGGTTTGGAGCTCCGGGAAGGCAGACTCGCCTATTACAGACACAAGAAGGAAGCCAGACAGGAGAATCCTGGGCAGAAAAACACCATCAGTCTTAAGGCCGCTGTTCCTGGCCCTGGGAACTAACATCTTGGACGTCCACTCAAGAGACCTACTGAAAGCTGGTAATTTCAAAGATGACAGGAGGATAAATTTACAACGATGGGAAGAAACCAGCGTAAAAAGGCTGAGAATACTCAAAATCAGAGCCCCTCTCCCTCTAAAGATGATCAC
>CM052649.1:26132788-26152192 GCA_028533165.1 Leontopithecus rosalia | reverse complement strand
TCTCTCATTGCTTGATTTCCTTCCTTCCCTTCCCTCCCTCCCTCTCTCCCTTCCTTCCTTCATCCCTTCCTTCCTCCCTCCCTTCCTCCTTCCCTCCCTTCCTGCCTTCCTCCCTTCCTCCCCCCAAAAAAATAAAAATAAATAAATAAATAAATAAATAAATAAATATTAGCTATTATTATTATTCCTACCATAGATTTCTATAATTTCGTCAGGAACTGAGAGATGACAGAGAAAAATCAATTAAAATTTCAAAGTATACAAAATCATAAATTGCAGAAAGGACACCTTATTTAAAAAATCATGTTAAAAACAACTTGACAAGTCACATGTAAAAGAATGAAACTGGATCCCTGTCTCTTACCTTATATAAAAATCAACTAAAAAAGGATCAAATAATTAAATCTAAGACCTGAAAACCTAAAACTTAAAGAATATGACATTGGAAAACTTTTCTGGACATTGGCCAATGCAAAGAATTTATGACCAAGAATCCAAAAGCAAATGCAACAAAAACAAATATAAATGAGACCTAATTAAACTAAAAATCTTCTTCACAGCAAAATGAATAATCAGCAGAATAAGCAGGCAACCCGCAGAGTGAGAGAAAATATCTGCAAACTATGCATCTGACAAAGGGCTAGTATGTGGAATCTACAAGGAACTCAAACAGAACAGCAAGAAAAAAAAAAAATCATTTCATCAAAAATTTGGCAAACGAAATGAACAGACATTTCTCAAAAGAAGATATATAAACATCCAAGATACATATGAAAAAATGGTAAAAATCACTAATCATCAGGGAAATGCAAATTAAAATTACAGTGAGAAACTACCTTACTCCTGCAAGAATGGCCATACTTAAAAAAAAATTATAAAACATGTAGTATGTTTTATATCACATATGTTATATGTTTTATAATTTACAGATTATATTGTAAAACATGTTATAGGTTTATAATATGTTATACTTATGAAACATAAATATGTATTTTATTATATATTTTTAAAAATAAAATTATATATTTTATATATAATGTTCTATTAAACTGGACCAAATAAAAGAAATAGTATTCCAACTATATTCTTAATTAGGCATTCTGATTTCAGAGACCAAAAGAAATATCAAAGACAAAAAAAAAAGAGAAAAATAATAAAAAAGATCTTTTCATAAGAGATATGAGATACATTATGAAGTTATAAATGAAATACTGTGGTTTTTGAAAAAGGCTAGAAATATAGGAGATGTAACATTGTTAAAAGACAAAATGAATATTTGCTAGGTATAAAAGTTTCTACATCAAGGGTAAGATCTCAAATTTGCACAGAAAACATGAGTTATGCATTCAGCTTTGCTTAGGAAGTTGACAATGCATTCAGAAAAAGAAGGTAGATAGACTTTCCTCTCATATAAGCAAATAAACTTCAGAAGAACTAAAAACACAGGATATTGAACTTATCAAAAACTCAAAGAGCTTTTAAATGCCATTATTTTTAGCAAAAAAAACAGAGATTAATTGAATATATCCAGTTGGCTCTAAGTATTTGGCTTTATTGCTAGGTTCTTTATTCTATTCCCTTGGACTAACTGCCTAATTTTATACCTGTACCACGCTGTTTTGGTTAACTATAGCCTTATAATGTGATACATTTTAAGCCTTGCAGTGTGATGCCTGCAGATTTGTTCTTTTTGCTTAGTTTTGCTTTGGTTAGATGGGTGCATTTTTTGGTTATATAAATTTTAGGATTTTTTTTTTCTAGTTCTGTGAAAGATGATGGCAATATTTTGATGAGAATTGAATTGTATGTGTAGATTGGTTTTGGAAGTATAGTCATTTTTACAATATTGATTCTTCCTGTCCATGAGACCATAAGAAGGGGTTATGTTTCCATTTGCTTGTGTCATCTATGATTTTTTTCAGCAGTTTCATAGTTTTTATTGAAGAAATATTTCACCTTCTTGGTTAGGTATATTTCTATATTCCTAGGTTTCCTCTCTCTCTCTCTCTCTCTCTCTCTCTCTCTCTGCAGCTGTTACAAAATAGATTGAATTATTGATTTGATTCTCAGCTAGGTAGTTGGTGTATAGCAGTATACATTTTAACCTGAGACTTTACTGATTTCCTTTATCAAATCTAGGAGATTTTTGGATGAGTCTTGGAGTATTCTAAGTATATAATCATATTGTCAGTAAATAGTGATAATTTCACTTTATCTTTCCCGATTTTTTTGCACTTCATTTCTTTCTCTTGCCTGATTGCTCTGGCTACAACTTCTAGCACTATGTTAAATAGAAGTGCTAAAAGTGGGCATCCTTGACTTGTTCCAGTTCTCAGGGGGAATGCTTGCCCCATTCAGTATGATTTTGGCTGTGAGTTTGTCACGGATGACTTTTATTATTTTGCCGTAAGTCCATTCTATGCCTAGTTTGTTGAGGGTTTTTATCATAAAGTGTTTCTAGATTTTATCAAATGCTTTTTCTGCATCTACTGAGATGATTATATGGTTTTTGTTTTTAGTTCTGTTTATGTGATATATCACATTTATTGACTTGCATATGTTAAACCATTCCTGCATCCCTAGGATGAACCCACTTGATCATGGTGTATTATCCTTTTGATGAGATGTTAGTTAGCTAGTATGTTTTTGAGGATTTTTGTGTCTATGTTCATTAGGGATATTGTTCTGTAGTTTTCTATTTTGTTATGTTCCTTCCTGGTTTTGGTATTAGGGTAATACTGGATTCATAGAATGATTTGGGAAGAACTTGTTTATACTCTGTCTTTTGAAATAATTTCAATAGAATAGTTACCAATTCTTCAATGAATATCTGGCAGAATTCAGTTGTGAATTATCCTTTGGGTATTAGGTTGATAATGGCTTCATAGAATGATTTGGGGAGGATCTGCTTTTACTCTGTCTTTTGGAATAGTTTCAGCAGAAAAGTTACCCTTCGTTGAATAGCTGGTAGAATTCACCTGTGGTCCTGTACTATTTTTGGTTGGCATTTTTTGAGTTACTGATTGAATCTTGCTGCTTGTTATTTGTTTGGTGAGGGTGTATATTTCTTCCTGATTTAATCTAGTATGGTTGTGTATTTCCAAGAATTTATCAATTTTCTCTAGATTTTTGAGTTTGTGTGTGTAAAGATGTTCATAGTAGTCTTGAAAGATCTTTTACATTTCTGCAGTATCAGTTGTAATGTCTCTAGTTTCACGTCTAATTTACCTTATTTGAATTTTCTCTCTTCAGGTAAATCACACTAATTGTTGGTCAATTTTGTTTATCTTTTCAAATAACCAACTTTTTAAAAAATTTTGCACTTTTTGTTTCAATTTAATTCTTCTCTAATTATTATTTCTTTTATTCTGCTGGCTTTGGGTTTCATTTGTTTCTGCTTCTCTAGTTCATTGACGTATAACACACTGTCAATTTGTGCTCTTTCAGACTATTTGATGTAGGCATTTAATGTTATAAACTTTCCTCTTAGCACTGCTGATAAGAAGCATGTAAATTCTGCAATATGGTGAAAGGATGTTCTCTAAATGTCTGTTACATCCATTTGTTTTACAGTATAGTTTATGTCCATTGTTCCTTTGTTGACGTTCTGTCTTGATCTGTCCAGTACAGTCAGTGGAGTATTGAATTTCCCCACTATTGCTGTGTTGCTATTTATCTCATTTCTTCAGTCTAGTAGTAATTGTTTTATAAATCTGGCAGCTCCAGTGCTAGGGGCATAGAAATTTAGAACTGTAATAGCTTCCTGTTGTGTTGATCCTTTTATCATTACATAATGCCCTTCTCTGTGTCTTCTTTTACAGTGGTTGCTCTGAAGTCTGGTTTTTCTTTCCCCCAACATGAGAATAGCTACCCCTGCTTGTTTTTAGTTTCATCTGCATGAAATACCTTTTTCTACCTCTTGATCTTGAATTTTTATGAATTCTTACATGTCAGGTGAGTTTCTTGAAGACAGCATATATTTGGTTTGTGATATTTTATCCATTCTGCCATTCTATATTTTTAAAGTGGAGCATTCATGCCATTTACATTCAATATAAATATTGACATGTGAGGCACTGTTCTATTCATCATGTTAGTTGGTAACTAGATACTTTTTTATTTTTGTATTATTGTTTTATGGGCCCTGTGAGTTTTATGCTTTCAGGAGGTCCTGAAACAATAAAACAATAAGACATTTACATGCAATATAAATATTGACATGTGAGATACTGACCTATTTTGGTACATACTGAGCTTTTGTTTTAAGATTTAGAACTACTTTTAGTATTTCTTGTAATGCTAGTTTGGTTGTGGTAAACTATCTCAGCATTTGTTTGTGTGAAAAAAAGTTTCTCTTTTATTTATGAGTCTTAGTTTTGCTGGATACAAAATATATGGCTGACAATTATCCTGTTTGAGTAAACTAAATATAGGACCCCAATCCCTTCTAGCTTATAAGGTTTCTGCTGAGAAGTCAGCTTTAGTGTAACAGGTTTTGTATTTTGTATTTTTTTTTAATCTGATGCTTTTGTCTCACAGCTCTTAGAATTCTTTCCTTTGTGTTGAGTTTACATAGCCTTATAACTATCTGCCTTGATAATATTTTGGAAATGAATTCTGTAGGAGTTCTTTGAGTTTCTTGTATTTCGATATCTATCTAAATCTCTAGCAAGGCCAGGCAATGTTTTCTCAATTATTCTTTCAAATACATTTTCAAAAATTTTGGCTTTCTTTTCTCTCTCTGGAAAGAAGGTTTGGCTGTTTTAGGTTTGGCTGTTTTACATCATCCCATGTTTCTTGGAGACTTTGTTTATTTCTTTTGATTCTTTTTAATTTTATCTTTAATTAGGTTAATTCAGAAGCCTTGTCTACAAGCTATGAAATTCTTTCTTCTACTTTTCTAGTCTATCATTGAAACTTTACACTGAATTTCCCTAAGCGTATTTTTTATTTCCAAAAGTTTTGATTAGTTTTTCTTAATGATACCTATCTCTCTGGAAAACTTTTCATTTATATCCTTATTGTATTTTAATATCAAAACCAAGACACATAATCATTAGATTCTCTAAGGTTGAAATGAAGAAAAATATTTTAAGGACAGCCATAGAGAAAGATCAGATCACCTATAAAGAAGGTCCATCAGACTAAGGGTGACGCAGTGGCTCTTGCCTGTAATCCTAGCACTTTGGGAGGCTGAGGTAGGTGGATTGCTTGAGCTTAGGAGTTTGAGACCAGCCTGGGTAACATGGTGAAACCCCGTCTCTACTAAAATACAAAAAAAAAAAAAGGAAGAAGGTCCATTAGACTAACAGAAGACATTTTAGTGGAAACTGTACAAGCCAGAACAGATTGTGGGCCAATATTGAACATTCTTAAAAAAAAGTCAACCTAGAATTTCATGTCTGGTCAAATCAAGTTTCAAGAGCAAAGGAGAAATAAAATGTTTTTTAGACAAGCAATTTGTCAGCACCAGACCTGCCTTGCAAGAGATCCTGAAGTAAGAGCTAAATATCGGAAGGGAAAACTGTTACCAGCCAGAACAAAAACACACTGAAGTACATAAACCAATGACACTATGAAGCAACTATATAAACAGAAAGAAAGCAAGTCTGCAAAATAACCAGCTAGCATCATGACAGGATGAAATTCACACATAACAATATATACCTTAAAAGTAAATGGGCCAAATGCCCCAATTAAAAAAAAACAGAATGGCAAGCTGGAAAAAAGAGTCAAGATCTATTAGTGCACTGTATTCAAGAGGCCCATCTCATTGGCAAGGACACACATAGACTCAAAACAAAAGGATAGAAAAAATTTACCAAGCAAATGGAAAACAGAAAAAGGCAGGAGTTGCAATCCTGGTTTCTGAATAAACAGACTTTAGACCAATGATGATCAAAAAAGACAAATAAGGCATGGCATAATAGTAAAGGGTTCAATTCAACAAGAAGAGCTAACTATCCTAAATATGTATGCAAGACAGGCTAACATTCAAATTCAGAAAATCCAGAGAATCCCAGTAAGATACTCCACAATATCAACCCCAAGACATATAATTATTAGATTCTTTAAGGTTGAAATGAAGAAAAATATTTTAAGGGTGGATAGGAAGAACAGGTCATCTATAAAGAAAGGCCTAATACAAGAACACCTACATTCATAAAATAAGTTCTTAGAGACCTATGAAGAGACTTAGACTCCCACTGAATAATAGTCGGAGACTTAAACATCCTAAGAAAATTAACAAAGATGTTCAGAACTTGAACTCAGCTCTGGATCAAGTTGACCCAATAGATAGCTACAGAACTCTCCACCCCAGAACAACAGAATATACATTATTATTGTTGCCACATGGCACTCTAAAAGTGATCACATAATTGGAAATAAATCATTCTTCAGCAAATTCAAAAACAATGAAATCATAACAGTCTCTCAAACCACAGCACAATCAAATTGGAATTCAAGATTAAGAAACTCAGTTAAAACCACTCAATTACATGAGCATTGAACAACCTGCTCCTGAATGACTCCTGTGTAAATAATGAAATTAAAGCAGAAATCAAAAAGTTCTTTGAAATCACGAGACCAAGAGACAATATGCCAAAATCTCTGGAATGTGGCTAAAGCAGTGTTAAGAGGGAAATTTATAGCACTAAAATGCCCACATTAGAAAGCAAGAAAGATTTCAAATTGACACTCTAACATCACAACTAAAGGACGTAGAGAACCAGGAACAAATGAAACCCAAAACAAGCAGAAGTCAAGAAATAACCAAACTCAGAGAGGAACTGAAGAAATTCAGGCAAAAAATGACCTTCAAAAACCAATAAATCCAAGAGACGATTTTTTTAATTAATAAAATAGACCATTAGCTAGACTAATAAAGAAGAAAAGAGAGAAGAATCAAATAGACATACAACAAAAATGATAAAGTGGATGTCATCACTTACCCCACAGAAATGCAAACAACTATCAGAGAATACTATAAACATCTCTATGCAAATAAAGTAGAAAATCTAGAAGAAATGGATAAATTCTTGGACACATACCCCTTCCTAAGATTAAACCAGCAAGAAGTTGAATCCCTGAATAGACCAATAACAAGTTCTGAAATTGAGGCAGTAATAAATAGCCTATGGACCAAAAAACCCTAGAACCAGATGGATTTATAGCTGAAATCTACAAGAAGTATAAAGAGGAGCTAATACTCTTTCTTCTGAAACTATTCCAAACAATTGAAAAGAAGGGACTACTCCCCATTTCATTCTGTTAGGCCAGCATCATCCTGATACCAAAATTTGGCAGAGATACAACAAAAAAGAAAACTTCAGGCCAATATTCCTGATAAGCATCTGTGCAAAACTACAAAATAAAATACTGGCAAACCAAATACAGCAGTACATCAAAAACCTTACCCACTATGATCAACTCAGCTGGCTTTATCCCCAGGATGCAAGGCTAGTTCAACATACAAAACTGAGTAAACATAATTCATCACGAAAACAGAACTAAAGTCAAAAATCACATGATTATCTCAATATATGCAGAAAAGGCTTTCAATAAAATTCAAAATTCCTTCATATGAAAGACTCTCAATAAAGCAGGAATGGAAGGGACATATCTCAAAATGATAAGCACCATTAGTGACAAACCCACAGCCAATATCATACTAAACAGGCAAAAGCTGGAAGCATTCTCCTTGAAAACCAGTACAAAACGAGGATGCCCTCTCTCACCACTCCTATTCAATACGATACTGAAGATTCTGGCCAGGACAATCAGGCAAGAGAGAGGAATAAATGATGTTCAAAAAGGAAGAGAGGAAGTCAAATTGCCTTTGCAGATGGCATGATCCTATGTCTGGTAAACTCCACTGCCTCAGCTCAAAACTTCTTAACTGATAAGCAACTTTAGCAAAGTCTCAGGATACAAAAATCAATGTGCAAAATTCACAAGCATTTCTAGACATCAACAACAGGCAAGCAGAAAACCAAGAACCAATTCATGAATTATCTCCCATTCACAATTTCTACAAAGAGAATAAAATACCCAAGAATACAGCTAATAAGGGATGTGAAGAAGCTCTTCAAGGAGAACTACAAACCACTGCTCAAGGAAATAACAGAGAACACAAACAAATGGAAAAACATTCCATGTTCATAGGTAGGAAGAATCAATATCATCGAAATGACCATACTGCCCAAAGAAAATTATAAATGCATGCTTATGTCTCTAGCACTGTCTCAATACCTAAAATATAACCATGCTCTGAATTATCTGTAGTTTACTTGGTACCATCACCTGGGGCCATCACCAGAACTTTTTCAGTCACTTTACATTAAACATGAGGATTCCATTTCGCAGAATTTCTATCTCTGTGTTTTCAGGTTAGAGTTAATGAGAAAAGAAAGTCATGGGAAATTGGAAAAATAAACAAGAGGTAAAGTTACTATTTTCTGAGGTACTTGCAGCTAGGTATGGGGACAATTTGAAATTTCACAAGACTTCGGGTATATTTGGGCACCTTTCATTTGGTGCTACAGACTAATGGGAGTTTTCTCATTCTTGAAAAGTTTATTATTTTCTGAAAAGCAGTAATTCAGGTTGAGACTTTCAAAATCTAGTTCCATGATCTGGAGGTTGCTGCTTCCATGATTTTTCTTAATTCAAGAAATGATATATTTTCTTCATACATGATTTTTTAAGCTATGCTTCTTAAATTCTTGTAAGATTTTCAGTAACCAGTTTCTCTTTACTATAAAATAAGTAGAGGGCTCAATTATCGTCATTGAACATGGGCTGATACAAATTGTTTTCCAACAGTTGTTGAGAAATTGTTTCTCAAATGTAAAAGTAAAATACTTTTACATCAACTAAATTATCTTGATCCTGTCAAATGTTTGAACTTATCATTAATAGTGTGTGATTAATTCAGAGATGGGAAGGATTTTTTAGATATGTGTGAATGCGTATGTGGCTAGACAAATACAAATAAAAGATATATTAAAAATCTTCAAATATTAGTTGCTGATCAGGCACACAAAACCAAAATAAAATTTATTTTAGTCCATGGATAAATTGAAACATTGATGAAATTGCATAAGAAATTTTATCCAAAAATTTCTGCCATTTCCTGCCCAGGCACTGAAACTCCGTAATTCAGTTTGAGTCTAATATTTTATTTTATGTTAATTTCCAGGATACATGTGCAGGACATGCAGGCTTGTTACATAGGTAAATGTCTGCCTTGTGATTTCCTGTACCTATGAACACATTACGTAGGTATTGAGCCCAGAATGCATGACGTCTTTTTCCTAACTCTATCCCTGCCCCACCCTCCCCAACAGGTTGGAGTGTGTGTTTATCCCCTCCCTATGTCCATGTGTTCTCATTATTCAGCTCCAACTTGTAAGTGAGAATATGCAGTGTTTGGTTTTCTGTTCCTGTGTTGGTTTTCTGAGGATAATAGCTTCCAGCTCCACCCATATTCTTGCAAAAGACATAATCTCATTCCTTTTTTATGGCTGCATAGTATTTCATGGCATATATGTACCACATTTTCTTTATTCAGTCTCTCATTGATGGGCATTTAGGTTGATTCCATGAGTTTGCTATTGTGAATAGTGCTGAAATGAACATACGTGTATATATATTTATAATAGAATGATTTATATTTCTTTGGGTATATATCCAGTGGATAAAATGGTATTTCTGCTCCTAGGTCTTTGAGGAATCACCACACTGTCTTCCATAATGGTTGAAGTAATTTACATTCCCACCAACAGTGTAAAGCACTAGATTAAATCTAATAGTATACAACTGTTTTTATTAAAAATAAACTTGTAATACATAGCATAAAACAGTGTTACGAAATTATATATTATTTTCATATTATATGAAGTTTTATATTGTGAAAATTTCAATTATACTATCAATGCCATATTTCAAAGGAAAATTATGTATTTATATTTAATATTAATGATTCCCCTCAAGACATAGCAATGGGAGACAAAATAATGCTTTTACTCACCTCCCAGCATGTTCACATCTTAAAATCTAGAACCAGTGAATCTGTTAGTCTCAAACCAAAAGAGAATTAAAGTTGAAGGTAGAATTAGGATTGTTGATCAGCTGACTTTACATTGCATAATTATCTAGGTAATGCCAATGTAATCACAGGCATCCTTACAAATGTGTAAGGCTATAGATAACATTGTGAGAGTCAGAGGCTTGGCAGCATGAGAAGGACTCTGCCTGTCTGTTTACTTTGAAGAAAAGGGATGGGACCACAAGCAACAAAATATCACTGGCCCTTAGAATTTGGAAAATGTACAAAAGATTATTCTCTAGAACCTCTGGAGGAAATGCAGCCCTCATTAGACATTAAATGTAGACCAGCTAGGCTCATTTTAGATATCTGACCTTCAGAACATTTAGATAATCAATTTGTATTGTTTGTTCTAACCTGTTACAGTAACAATAAGAAACTAATAAACTAAGATTCATTCAGAGTGCATAAAATGGTATACATGAGCCATTTGTAATATTTAGGTGCTTTTAAAGCCATGAAGTATTTAAGATACAAAAAATATAGCCAATACAGATCAATGAAAGGCATTATCAAATATAACACATGTCCTCTTAAGTTAATAATTTCTCCTAATGTACATAGATGGTTAAAATGATATACTACTCTCTCATATTGAAGAATGAAATTGGGTTTAGTGTGAGTGGACAAAAAAGATTTCAAAATTGCACACTATTTAAACATACATTGTTAGGAAAATGAATAACTGTCATCCACTCTTTGAAAATAGCATATATCTGAAAATTAAAAACACACACACTAATTTTAAAGAAATTAACTTCTGCAATATATGCCTGAAATTAATGTATCTAACTGGCATGTATTTTACAAAGTTATTGAGATACTATCATTAAATGTCCACTTCACACATGTTGCATTTGTGTGTACACACATATATATGTATGACCAAAATGAGTAATATTTTTGCAACTAATCTGTGTCAATCACCCAACTTTTTGGCACATAGCCAAATTTGAATTAGAGGAAAAATATATGAATGAAATGAACAGTGTATAATTATAAGTGCTTTTAGTCTGGAAATGCAACTTTGCAGAAAAAAGTACCAAGCATTTGTATTATAAGGGAAATATTCCACCATAGCAGCGTGAGTATTTCAGAGGCATGTTCAGTTCCTTAGACCAGGATGGTAATAATAAAAATAAAAACATATGACTAAATAAATAGAAACAGTGCTTTGTAACTTAATAAGAGATGCTTTCATAATAGAAAGCATATTGGTAGAACAATATCTACCAATTCTTTTAATTCTTTCTCATATCTCCTAGGAGATTCTACCCTTCACACTGGAGATCCTTTCCTGATAGTCTTCCTTAAAGCTGTTTAGGAGTATTAGTCATTGATTTAATTTATGACTCTGAATATCTTAGTTTGAAAACAACATAGGCATTTGATTTATTAGAAATTCTTAATAAACTTTAATTTCATGAAGAGGTTATGGAAGAGTCATTGTAAACATGCCACTAATGCTTTGAGTATTTAAAATTCTAATTTATAAATAATTTCATAAGCTTCTTCCTTACTCTGAGAAAAATATCAGAAAAGCTTTTTCCTACAAAAAAAGAATATGTAAGAATTAAGACCAAACCAAGTAAAATTTTCTAAGAGATGTATTTTACCTGACTATCTTTTAAATAGCTAAAGCAATATTATAAAATTCTCACTGATCAATTTACATGATCTTATAAAAGCTATGTGGCAATGAACTTGGCAAAGAATCTAGTCTGTATACTAATCTTTACATATCAGCTTTTATTATTATTGCCGTAACTCATAACTATTATTACTAAACAACATTAATTAAAGACTTAGATTATTTTCCATATGAAATTCTGTAAGAGAAGGCAAACCAGATTCATTAAACATAACTTCAACATCTTAAAATAATATAAAATAATGTATTTCCTAATTTAATAAGACTTAGAACTTCCTTCCTTTCTTAGGTGTGATTTTTGCCATCTCATGTATTTCTTAAAAATACCATCTCATGAACAAATTTTGTTTTCATCACTCTTGAAACTATTTTTAACACAATGTCATAACTCTAAGATCTATTTACCCCTTCATCACAGCTCTCACCTGTGTCCCCTCTCAGACTCTGCATTTCCTCCACCTGAATGTCTGCTGGGAACTTAAATTCATGATATTCACATTTGCCTCTTAAACTTGGCCTACTTAGACACCACTTGTATGTATTCTTTATTTATTCATTTATTTTACTTTAAGTTCTGGGATACACATGAAGATCTTGCAAAATTGTTACATATGTATACACATGCCATGGTGGTTTGCGGCATCCATCCCCCACTCACCTACATTAAGCATTTTTCCTAATGTTATTCCTCCCCAATCTCCCCACTCTCCACTCTCCCTCCTTTAACCCAGACCCCCAACAGACCCCAGTGTGTAATGTTTCCTCCCATGTCCATGTGTTGTATGTACTCTTAATTTGCATTTACTAATATATTTACTAGCACTAAAATTATATTTGTTATTATTATCTCTAGTCAGAACAATATCTACCAATTCTTTTAATTCTTTCTCATATCTCCTAGGAGATTCTACCCTTCACACTGGAGATCCTCTCCTGATAGTCTTCCTTAAAACTGCTTAGGAGTATTAGTCATTGATTTAATTTATGACTCTGAATATCTTGGATTGAAAACAACATAGGCATTTGATTTATTAGAAATTCTTAATAAACTTTAATTTCATGAAGAGGTTATGGAAGAGTCATTGTAAACATGCCACTAATGCTTTGAGTATTTAAAATTCTAGTTTAAAAGTAATTTCATAAGCTTCTTCCTTACTCTGAGAAAAATATCAGAAAAGCTTTTTCCTACAAAAAAAGGATATGTAGGAATTAAGACCAAACCAAATAAAATTTTCTAAGAGATGTATTTTACCTGACTATCTTTTAAATAGCTAAAACAATATTATCTGTACTAACAATTTTCCTAATATGTTCTACAGCACTAGATAATTCTTGGGGGATATTGGAGCATAAGCCACAAGCCTACAGGGGATAAAAGAATTGAGTTGGATTTATCCTTACTAGACAAGACTGAAGGAAATTTAATGAGTAGCTAGGGAGAATCAGCCCTATTTCCATTTTTATTCTATTGCCCACTAGAACTTATTTCATATTGAAACTTCCAGGGTAGTTCCATCCAGATTTTCCACTTTATGTTTATGGTATTACATCAAATCTTTATAATTAATTTTAAGATAATGTTCAAATAAAATAAAAACAAACAATAACTGCAACAAACTCCAATCCTTACAAAGTGTTAAAGGAATGGCATATTCACATCAGTGGAAAGACAGGGGACAAAAAACAAGAAAACATTTTTATATCAATATTGACAAGGACAAAAAGATATCTTCTTAATATCTTCTCTGCTTCTTTACTATCTTCTTTTTTTTCTGTTTTTCTTCCTTCCTCAGTCAAGAACCTACTAAATATATGATTGAAAGAAAGCAAAATTATATATTTTATATATATATGTGTATGTGTGTGTGTGTATATATATGTATATATATATGTGTGTGTGTGTGTATATATGTGTGTGTGTGTGTGTGTATGTAGAGCAGAGTTTTAGGAGGCCAACTCTGGATTATAACAAGATATGGTAAAAGCAAGCAAGCAAGCAGAATTGTGCAGCAAGACAACTTACCACGTATTACGGGATGAAATAGTATGAGTAAAAGAGCAGTGCGTATAAGAAAGAAACTTCTTAAGAGTTTGTTATACAAAAAGACAATACTTGCTTTGACATGGAAATCTAAACAGAGAATATAAGACAGAAGGACAGAATCCATAATTGAATAGGTTTTCCACCCTAAAGAACTGTTTAATTTATGGATGATTTAAATTTTCTATTTCAAAAGTATATTTATTCTCCTAGAAATTTACTTGTCTATAAAATATCCGCTCATGATAATGTGAACAAATAGTGATCTACAAAGTTTGGTTTCATATACAATAATTAAGACAGAGATAATTTTAATTTGCTTAATGATGGATGATTTCTGTTATGATAGTGTTAATACACCTGCCATTAAGAATGAAGCAACAGGTATTTTTGACAATTCTAAGGGCATTCTAATAAGCATGATTTCACATCATTAATATCATATTTTTAGAGCTTAAATTGAAAAAGAAATTTATAATACCTTTCTTTTAATAAACATGTATAATGTGGTTAACTATATACTCAAAATATATGCCTGATTTTACTTAACTTTAATCTATAGATTTCATTTTTATCATGGAATGAGCATATTACTGGTGGGAAGTGAAATACATTTTTTTTTGTGGTAGAATAATAATAATTTTTGTGGTTCTTTTTGCCTATTTAAGGTCCTAGAGAGAAAATACTAACAGTATTCTAACAATAAATAGCAATAATTTTGCTTGCAATAAATGTTTGATTTATTGTCTCTTTATTTCCATTTGTTTAGAAAACTTTTAATTAAACTAGAATATGTTTTAAGAAAAGTACATAAAACATATGTACAGACTGATGAATTGTCATAAAATAAATACACACTATTATGTAGATAAAAAATTAGAATAGTACCAGAACCACAGACACTAATGATCCTTTCTCCAAATACTTACTTAAAATTCCAATAACAAGTATGTTTCTGATTGTCATCAACTAGCACAAGAACAGCATGAGGGACACTGGCCCCATGATTCAGTCTTCTCCAGCCAGTCCCATGTGGGGACTACAATTTGAGATGAAATTTGGATGGGGATAGAGACACAGAGACAAACCATATTATTCTGCCCTGGCCCGTCCGAATCTCATGTCATTCTCACGTTTCAAAACACAAGGATGCATTCCCAACTGTCCCTGAAATTCTGAACTCATTCCAGCATTAATGCAAGTGTCAAAGTCTGAAGTCTCATCTGAGGCAAAGCAAGTCCCTTCTGCCTATGAGCCTGTAAAATCAAAAGCAAGTTGATCGCTTTCAATATACAATGGGATTGCAGGCATTGGGTAAATGCTTCCATTCCAAATGGGAGAAAGTGGCCAAAACAAAGGGGCTACAGATCATGCAAGTCTGAAATCCAGCTGGGCAATCATTACACATAAAGCTCCAAAACAGTCTCCTCTGACTCCATGTCTCACATCCTCTTGCTGATGCAAGAGGTAGTCTCACAAGGTATTGAGAAATTCTACCCGTGTGGCTCTGGAGGGTACAGGCTCTGTTTTCACGAGCTGGTGTTGAAAGCCTGAGGTTTTTCCTGGTGCTTGATGGAAGCTGTCAGTTGATCTCTCATTCTGGGATCTGGAGGGCAGTAGCCCTCTTCTCACAGATTCACTAGGTAGTGCCTCAGTGGGGATTCTCTGTGGGACCTCCAACCCCACATTTTCCCTCTGCATTGCCCTAGGAATGTTTCTCCATGAGGGCTCAATCCCTGCAGCAGGCTACTTGTCTGGACACTCAGGCATTTCCATACAAGCACTGAAATCTAGTCCAAGGCTCCCAAAGCTCAACTCTTGTCTTCTATGTATCAGCAAGCCCAACACCACGTGGAAGCTACCAAGATTTGGGGCTTGCACTTTCTGAAGCAATGGCTCAAGTTGTACCTTGGCCCCTTTCAGCTATGGCTGTAGCTGAAGTGTCTGCGACTAGGGACACCGTGTCCCAAGGCTCCATAGAGCCTGGTCCACAAAACCATTTTTCCCTCCTAGGCCTCCAGGCCTATGATGAGAGGGGCTGCTCTAAAGATGTCTGAAATGTCCTGGAGACATTTCCCCATTGTCTTGGCTATTAACATTTGGCTTCTCTTTACTCACGCAAATTTCTGCAGCTGGTGGATTAAACTTCTCCTGCAAGGTTTTCCAACTTTTATGCTCTGTTTTCCTTTTAAGCATAAGTTCCAATTTCAGAATATTTATTTGTGAATGTCTATGACTATGCTTTCAGAAAAAGCCAGATTACATCTTGAATGCTTTGCTGCTTAGAAATTTCGTCTGCCAGATACCCTCAATTATCTCTCTCATGTTCAAATATCTGCAGATCTCTAAGGCAGGGGCAAAATGCTGCCAGTCATCATGCTAAAGCATAGCAAGACTAACCTTTACTCTAGTTCCCAATATGTTCTTCATCTCCATCTGTGACCACCTCAGCCTGGACTTCATTGTCCATATCACGATCAACATTTTGATCAAATCTATTCAAAAAGGCTCTAGGAACTTCCAAACTTTTCCACATCTTTCTGACTTCTTCTGAGTTCTCCAGACTGTTCCAACCTCTGCCTATTACTCAGGTCTAAAGTAGCTTTCACATTTTCATGTATCTTCCTAGCAGTGTCCCACTACTCCAGTACCAATTGTCTGTATTAGTCTGTTTGCACACTGCTGTAAGGAACTACCTAAGGCTAGGCAATTTACAAAGAAAAGAGGTTTAATGAACTCACAGTTCTACTTGGTTTGTGAGGCCTCAAAAAACTTATGATCATGGCAGTAGGTGAAGGGGCAGCAAGGCACATCTTAGGTGGTGGCATGAGAGAGAAAAAGAAAGCAAGGGGGGATGTGCCACACTTTTAAACCATCAGATCTCATGGGAACTCACTCACTCTCACAAGAACAGCATGGATGAAATCCCCTCATGATCCATTCACCTCCCACTAGGTCCCTGCCTTAACATACATGAGGATTACAATTCAAGATGTGATTTGGGTAGAGACACAGAGCCAAATCATATCAGTATACAAATGAAGATAAGTAACTGGCCATTTCCTTTTTGATTATTCAAATATTGTGAAATATTCATTCAAATTGTCTTTCCTTCACAATTCTTTTATTGGTTGCCTGGTTTTGCTGTGAAGAAGTTCTGTATGTTTTCTGCATATGAAAACCATGCCAATTATGTGTATTTTGAATACTTCTCTCATATTAAGATAGGTAGTTTCACTCTCTTGATGATCCCTTTTGATTAACAAATAGTCTTAATTTAATGTAATTTATTCTGTACTGCTTTTGTACTATTATAATTAAAAGAATTTTGTGGCCTATTTTACAAAATATTGACTTACCACAAACTTGTAACAATATTTTTCATATTTAGATAAACAGTAGATGTTGAATTCATTTTTATGTATGGTACAGTAGTCCACCCTTACCTGCAGGGAATATATTCCAAGACCCTCATGGGATGCCTAAAATCATGGACGGTACTGAGACCTTTATATACAATACACAAATTTCATTTTTCTTCTTCAAACATTTACAAATAGAAGATTAATTCTTACCATAGGTTTTAGCAACCTCTGTATACATTTTTTTTCTTTCCTTAAGTCAAAATTTTCACCTTTTTACTTCAAGAAAACACTTTGCATTTTCTTTTTGCAGTATCCAAATTGCCAGAATCATTAATTTTGAATTTTCAGGCCGTTATAAAATGAAAATAATGATTCCTTGAAGATAAGCACTGTGATGTTCAGTGCCAGTCACCCTGACAACTGAGTCAGCTACCAAGTGACTCATGGACAGGGAGTGTCTAAATTGTGGATCCACCAGACAAAGGGATTATTCACATCCTGGGAGAAAAAGCATGAGATTTCATCATGCTACCCAGAACAGTATGTTATTCAAAATTTATGAATTGTTTATTTCTGGAAGTTTCCATTGAATCTTTTTGATTGGAGGTTGATCATGGAGATCCGAAATTCTAGAGTAGGAAGCCACACATAAGGACGATTACCATATGAGGTAGAGATAAAGTTTCACATTTTTTTCATTTAGGTTTCTAGTTGGTCTCAACACCATTGATTGTAAAAGCTAGTTCTTCCCTGTTTCAATGGTGTTACCTGTTAAAAAGTAAATGTACATATACAAAAAAAAATTTCTAAATTGTTTATGCCATTTCATTAGTTTTTATTCTTGTGTCTGTATGATGTTAAATGTATGATAGCTTCTTAATATTAATTAATTTATATTAATTCTTAATATTAAGAATTATTAAAATCTCATAATATTAATTAACATTAATTAATGTTAATTAATTAATATTACTTAATATTATAATGAGATATTAATAATCCTTAATATCTCATCAGATTATTCTTTCAAATTTGTTCTAGCTTAAATAATGTTTTTGTCCTCAGGTCTTTATACAAAATATATTTTTAAATCACACTACAAATTCTCGCTGTCTCTCTCTTTCTCTTTCTCTTTCTCTCATACACACACATATATGCATCACATACATGAAACTGCTGTTATGATTAGGTTTAATTTTTATCTAGCATTAATATATC
This sequence comes from Leontopithecus rosalia, assembly GCA_028533165.1. NCBI lineage: Eukaryota > Metazoa > Chordata > Mammalia > Primates > Cebidae > Leontopithecus > Leontopithecus rosalia. The sequence continues at coordinate 26,133,806 of CM052649.1, read as the reverse complement.
AATAATTTATATATTTACATTATTGACTCTTTCAATGTAAGAACAGAGAATATCCCATTATAAGATTAAGGATATTCTCTGTTCTTACGTTGGAAGACTCAATAATATAAATATATAAATGCAGACAGCAGAAACTGGACCCCTTCCTGACACCTTACACTCAAATTAACTCCAGATGGATTAAAGACTTAAACATAAGACCTGGCACCATAAACACCCTAGAAGAAAATCTAGGCAAAGCCATTCAGGACATAGGAGTAGGCAAGGACTTCATGACCAAAACACCAAAAGCTTTGGCTACAAAAGCCAAAATAGACAAATGGGACCTAATCAAACTCCACAGCTTCTGTACTGCAAAAGAAACAGTCATTAGAGTGAATCGGCAACCAACAGAATGGGAAAAAATTTTTGTAGTTTACCCATCTGACAAAGGGCTGATATCCAGAATTTACAAAGAACTAAAACAGATTTACAAGAAAGAAACAAACAAGCCCATTCAAAAATGGACAAGGGATATGAACAGACACTTTACAAAAGAAGACATACATGAGGCCAACAAACATATGAAAAAATGCTCATCATCACTGGTCATTAGCGAGATGCAAATCAAAACCACATTGAGATACCATCTCACGCCAGTTAGAATCGTGATCATTAGAAAATCTGGAGACAACAAACGCTGGAGAGAATGTGGAGAAACAGGAACACTTTTACACTGCTGGTGGGAGTGTAAATTTGTTCAACCATTGTGGAAGACAGTGTGGTGATTCCTCAAGGACCTAGAAATAGAAATTCCATTTGATCCAGCAATCCCATTACTGGGTATATATCCAGAGGAGTATAAATCGTTCTACTATAAGAACACATGCACACGAATGTTCATTGCAGCACTGTTTACAATAGCAAGGACCTGGAACCAACCCAAATGCCCATCGATGATAGACTGGACTGGGAAAATTTGGCACATATACACCATGGAATATTATGCAGCAATCAAAAACCATGAGTTCCTGTCCAC
>CM052649.1:26047326-26132288 GCA_028533165.1 Leontopithecus rosalia | reverse complement strand
TTTATTTATTTATTTTTGCTCTCCCTATGGTTGGTAAATCTTTCTCCATCCCTTTGTTTTGAGTCTTTGTGTACCCTTGCATGTGAAACGGGTCTGGATGTAACATGCCGTTGGGTTTTGGCTGTGTCTTTTGAATGGGAGATTTTCTTTTTGATTAAGTGTTGTTAAGAAAGGTAGTATTTGATTGCCTGGTTTTGAATTTTGATCTTAATTCCATTGTGATTAGAGAAGATGTTTTATAAGATGTTCAGTCCTTTGAATGGTGCTTTGGTCTTACAGTAAATCATATTTTCAATTTTGACAAATTGAAAGGTCACAAATTTGTGACCTTCAATACTAGGCACATTCTGCAGTTGCTGGTACACTATAAATTACATGTTAAGATACTTCTTAAATATTTTATAGTCTTGAAGGCCCTTTAAATAATTTTTTCAGTGAATGAGATTTACCTACTTCTCATTTTTCTATAATTTTATTATTTGTAAATTTAACAGCAATATTTCTAGGTGTACCCAAATAAATATTTTGAATTGAACATAAGCTATATATATAGCTTGATTTACTCCCTCTCTGTCACTTCATTATTATCAATTCTGTCAGAAGCTATTTATTTGATTACTACAGAAAGAGATGTTTAGTGAAATATACTGTTAAGTAAATGGTGGGAAGGATATTCTCTAAAGTTGGCTTTAAAGAAAGGTTTCCTAAGTGGTTAAATGGCATTTTAAGTATATACTCTACATGTGCTGAGGCTACAGAGAAAACATAAACATCTGATATTAATCTAAAATATTTTGATGACTCAAGAAACATATTTAACTGATAGCTTGCAAACCTATCTTATCATTACTAGAGAATAGGACTTCCAATAAACTACTCTAAATCTTTAGTTTGCACTTATTTGTTAAGACTTCGGCCAGTCTTTATAATCACACACACCCACGTGGTAATTTGGTTTGCATCTATAACTTGGTATGACATTTGCAATAGAAAGTTGTGGTAAAACAAAAAAAATAAAATAAACATCTGTGATGTCTTATATTAGATAATAAGTTATAGCATAAGAAGAATATTTTTCAATTGTAAACACTAAGTGGGTACTTATACTTTTTATTTTATTTTTAGTGGCCAAGGTAGTAGCTACATGATTGCATGTGGCTTAAAACTTTTTTAGTTAAAATGGTTGTGATTATGGTATCTATAGAAAACCTTTGAATGCTCAGTCCCTCATTCATCTGTGCAATGTGGTGGATTAGAAGGAATGTTCAGGAGATTTTGGTCCTGCTTGCAGGCATTCACTCCAATAACCACTGAACCAGTGTCAGATAGCTTTTCTTTCAGGCACACATCTTGGCTAGACTATTTAATTTCCATAAGAGAAGGTCAACTCTATTCCGAGCTTGACTGTCTGTTAGTGCATTTAAGTCAATATTTATCTGCCAGCATAGAATTGCTTTATTCCAATTACTTACCAGGGAATACAATCTTAAATTCCCTCCTGCCCACTATCTATCCATCTAAGGCCCTTCTGACAGAAGTCTATTTGTGGTGCATTTCTCTAAGGCTAGTTTGTTTATCAGCTCCTCCACATAATCTGAAATCTGCTGTTCAACAGTTCAGACCATCACAAAAGTGAGAAATTGCATCATATCATGTTTTCTTTTTTTTTCTTCTAATTTCTCTCCAAATAATTACAGCTATTGAATTAGGAGTTTGTGTAAATTCATTGTTATTAAAAGAAACAGTCAAAAAACTTTATTTATGATTATAATGCAACAAGAATATTTTATTTGAAGAGACTTATTTCTGGTTTTTAAATTTTATTTATTTTTTGTTGGGATTTCTCCTATTTCTCCTGAGCAAGTAGATTTGCCTTACTCTTATAGACACTGAATTTTGTTACACTTACCAGTTTGTTCACTTCTCTCTTGCATCTGGAAAGCTAAGGACTGAATTGGAACTCATCTCTGGCAAGTGCATGACCCCCTGAAATAGATTTTTTATTTTATTTTATTTTTATTTTTTTAAGATGGGATTTCATCATGTTGGCCAGGCTGGTCTTGAACTCCTGACCTTAGGTGATCCACCAACCTCAGCCTCCCAAAGTGCTAGGATTATGGGCGTGAGCCACTGCGCCTGGCCTGAAATAGATTTTGAATAGTAATCACTATTTAATAATAATACTATTTTGCAGCTACTGCAGCATAATTCACTAGACAAGAATCTTAAATTCTCTCATTATTTTAGTTAGAAAACAATAGTAGTTAGCCCTAAACCATTATGTCCTGGGGTTGTCAGTTTGGTAAACATGATATTTAAATATCTGTAAACATGGACTAATGATACTCAATCCAATTATTTATTTATTTCTAAAATTTCTTCACAAGTCATATTCTAATCTTATCCACGTCCTTGCTAGCTATAATTACATGTAATTTAGAGGTATATTTAAAGTTATTTATCAGATATACAGCTAAATGAATAAATAAATGAATTGAATGTACATAATGCCAATGAATTTACAGAGCTGCTCATATGTTCACTGTATATAGCTGTATAAAGATAGTTAAGACCTAAAAATCAGTCTGTATATATAAAATTGCCAGATTGCTTGTGATCTTTTCATACAATGTTTGAAATACATAGTGTTTTATATTCCATAAAACCCAGTAAAAAATTAGTAAAATTTTGACTAATTAGTGATACATTTCATAGCATATTCCTAGATTAGGAATATTGACCTAATATCATTTAAAAATTAAATGACAAATGTAAATGCCTTACTTTCACAATTCTTTTCAACTGTGAGAATCTGTGATTTTTCTATATTTCTATAAAGCTATATAGCTATGCCTGTATATGCAAATATGTGTACATATATACATAAAGTATATTTGTGTGTGTATATACATATACATATGTGCACATATGTACTTCAAATATCACATTTACTTCATTTTAAATGTATATATATTTTAATAAGCTTAATGCACCAGCTTCTCCTTTTATTTGAATTATAAGATATCATATTAAATGATTTTTGAATTCAATTTGTTAGAGCTCAAATCAATAAGATTTGTTTGGTCAGATATATCACAGCATTCTAATCTTCCTGTAGCAAAGTACTAAAGAGTAAACCATTGATTAATTTAGAGAAACACTATTGACTTTCCTGATTTTTCAACTATATTATAGTCATATGATATTTAATATTTGATTTTTCGATAAATGTTTATACATGCTATATTTTCTGGCATGATTTGGATTAGTGGTAGCTTAAAGCATGATTTGTCTAAATTTTGTTCTACTTTCTATCTACAATAAAAAAATTAAACTAGCATTCTTTCTCAAGTAAAATTTCAACAATCTTTCAGTAATATAGAATTACTTTTTAGATAATGTGTGGTTTTAAAATCCCAATTTCTGGTAGATTTTGTGATGTCATGCAAAAGCAAAAATATTCAAGAAAATTCCTCCTTAGTATATTAAATTGGAAATATACTATCAACATTTTATGAAATTATTCTGCTTTAACCATTCAGTTATATAACACATGAAGAAACAACATACTGAAATTAGCAACCTTCTATGTTTAAAACCATATTTCCAGATTAAAATAAACAATGGCTCAGAAAACGTTTTCTGTACAAAGTAGAAAAACCTGTTTGGAAACAGACAGAATAGTGTGTAGTAGGAAATTTCCATTGGTCACAATATTAAAACTGGAGGAACCCCACTCTCAAAGTGTAATCTTTTGGTGATAGAAAGTGGTCATTTAACTACTAAATTCAGTGTTTCCAACTGAGAGGCAAATGTGTTTTAAAATTTGCCATCAAGTTTTACTGGTTCTATATGTTAGATTCTTCAATTTGTTGTGTAAAAAATATACAGGTGAGATTCAAACTTGTATTAAAGAAAATCTTAATAAAATTACATTATCAATTTATATAAATTTAAGAAAGATAAAGAAGATATTTTGTTGTCCTAGATAAGTTTATAAATTAACCAATCATTTGATGATACAACAATGATAAATAAATGGATTATTAGAGACAAGACACATAAATAGATTTATAACAGTTCCTATTCTTGAAGTTGTGAGATCACATATTACTCGGAAGTAATGGAAAGTAGAATTCATTTGGGAATGTCATATAGGAAAGAATGCATTGTAAGGTTTTATTTCTAAGAACATTCTCAGAGGAAATTTTCTATCTTAATTATTTATTTATTCTATGGAATAAATAAAGTTCATAAAAATATTCACAAAGGCTGGGAGCAGTGGCTCACTCCTGCAATCCCAGCACTTTGGGAGGCTGATGTGGGTGGATCACAAGGTTATGTGATCGAGACCATCCTGGCCAACATGGTGAAACCTTGTCTCTATTTGAAAACACAAAAATTAGCCAGGCATGGTGGCACACACCTGTAGTGCCAGCTACTTGGGAGGCTGAGGTAGCAGAATTGCTTGAACCCAGGAGGTGGAGGTTGTGGTGAGCAGAGATCATTCCACTGTACTCTAGTCTGGTGACAGAGCAAGACCCTGTCTCAAAAATAAATAACTAAACAAATAAGAAAATAAAAATATGCACATGATAATAAGCAAACTCTTCTCTAACATTTGTAGAGACTAGGCCAGAAGAACAAATTGATGCCTGTATTACATATGCATTAATATTTAAAAGTTATGAACCAAAGAAAACATTCAATTAGCACAGTTGGACTGCTCAACATTCTACCCTCAAGTATGGCAGCCCAAAAAATGTTAGGCACCAGATTCTTTGCTAACACTTGCCCTCCTACTCCCACTCCTGGCACTATTCTGTACCAGCCAGTGCTTCACACAAACGTGTGAAAAACCTAAACATGGTGTTCACTCTCCGTCCAATCTTCTGCATAAGTGACTCCCTTGCCAGTCCATTGAGTCTAAGGATGCACACACATTGGAGCATAATCCACACTGCATATGATAGACCAGGGAAAAAGTCCACATGTGCCCTGGAAATTAACTTGAGATCATTTGGGAAGAAAATCTCATAATTCTAAGTACATGGCATGTAAATTAAAAGGGGGAATGCAAGCTGTGTGTGTTAATATCCCCTTAGCTCTGTGGATTACCCCCCTAAGTAGACCAGGGAAAAAGTCTTCACGTGCCTTGGAAATGAACTTTAGATCATTTGGGAAGAAAATCTCATCGTTCCAGGTAAGTGGAACATAAATGTAAAGGCGAATACAAGCTGTGAGTATTCATATCCCCTTAGGTCTCTGGATTACCTCCTCTAAGTAGAGGGGATTGCCAGAATGGGGCATTTTGAACTATAGGATCCAAGATACCTGCCCTTCTTTCCTGGGGCTAAGCCTAATACTGAAACTAAGGTGAAAAAAATAATAATGTGTCTGTGAACAGATCAGTGTCAACTGCATAAACAGACATGAACAGTTTAAAACTAATTGTGCCAGAGATAATATTACTGAAAAACTTGCAAACTTGAAGTGCAAGTTCTAGGAAAGAAAGAAAAAGTAATATATCAACGTATTTATTTTTCAGTAGATCTCAAGGTGTTTTTGATAATGGGACAATGGGACAATGAGATTAAGAAATGTTCTTTCATCCTGCTTCCTTATGAATAAGATGCAATGAAATCTATCTTCCTTATGAATAAGATGCAGTGTCTGGAACAACATTCTAATAGTGGATATTATATTACATTTCGTATTTTTATATTAATACTTTTCAGGTTAGCTGATAAATTACAAAAAATCAAAATCAGGCACTTTAGATGCGAAGACCACTTATGACATTATTTTCTCCCATTCTCCCCCAGCAAGCCAGTCAATAGCAGTTGAATGCAGGGCAAAGAACTCCACTAGAGTTCAGTGAACCTCAAAGGTCTCCAGGGACTAATGGTGGTGGAGATCTCCTCAAAACCCCAAATTCTCTCTTTATGTTCATCTCTTTCCCTAATTCTACCGTTTTGCAGGCATAGCCACATCAGTTCCTCCACACATTTCTAATAAGTTTCTCTCACATATTGTATCACCAACAACATCCATAATGGTTTAGGGGAACTTAAAAGTTTCTTTAGACAGATTGCATACATGAAAATAAATAATTTGAAGTTTGTAATTATGCTTAATGTTTCTTTTTCCCCCTTAGGAGTGAACGAATTAATGACAAAATGTACTTGATGTACTTTTTGTTTTCTTAGGCCATAAAATTTAGCCAAAACGGTATTTATGTCACTGAAATGTAAACACAAAGTGTTCCTAGTACACTGTAGTCATTACTCTCAGACTCCAATTAGATACTCATTTAAATCTTGATTCCACTGCTAGTAATTGCGCAACCTTAGACAAGTTAATATTCCTTTATATTCTTAAACACCATTGCCTTAAAAGATTATCTATAGGGTTATTTAATTTAGTATAGTTCTAGGGATACATGATTTCATATTTTATATATAGCACTGTCCAAGGACAAGGCAGTAATGAACAATGACAAAAGCCACAATGAGATTGTTCAGATGTTCTGTTCCTTCCAAACTCTCAGGTTGAAAAGTCATTCCCAATGTTGGAGGGCGCCTACTGGGAGGTGTTTTTCATGTGGGAAGATCCCTCATAAATGGTTTAGTGCCATTCCCTTGGTGATGAGTGAGTTCTCACTATTAGTTCACAACAGCTGATTGTTTGAAAAGTCTGAGATCTCCTCCTCATCTCTCTCTTGCTACCTCTCTCACCATGTGATGTTCCAGCTCCATCTCTGCTTTTAAATCCTCACCAGAAGCTGGAGAGATGCTGCTGCAGTGCTCATCTAGCCTGCAGAATCATGAGCCAAATTAACCTGTTCTCTTTATAAATTACCCAGCTTCAGGTAACTTTTTACAGCAATACATAGACTAACACAGACATTACGAAATTCCACAAATGAATTCAGGATTATAAAGATAAAAAAAGAACAATCTGCTTCAGTATTGCTCTAAAACAATGCAGGCAGTTCTGCAGGCAAATAGAATTTACACATGGATATTCAGCATTGTGAGCCCATCCTGCCAATTTGCTGTTTTTTATAAAGAGTGATTTTGTCCTTCTGTGCACTATTGTAGTGTGTTGAATAGATGCCTCAGGTGGTATATTCAAGTCCCCAGACCTGGTGCTTATATATGTGAACTTATTTGGAGGTAAGATCTTTGTAGATGCGATTATGTTAAGGATCTCTAGAGGAGATCATCTTTAACTTTGGGTAAGCTCTAAACTCAGTGAAAGTATCCTAATGGGACACAGAAAAGAAGGCATAGATATATACAAACAGGAAGCAGATGGGAAGAGAAAGGCAATGATTAGATTGACACATGCACAAACCAATAAATACTAGGAATTGCTGACAGTCATCAAGAACTAAGCTTGGAACAGATAAGCCCAAGGATTCCCTGGAATGAAGTAACGCTGACAACACCTTGATTTCCGGCTTTGGTCCTCCAGAACTATGAGAGAACACATTCTTGTTATTGTAAATAAGTTTGTAATAATTTGGTATGATGTACCTAGTCAATTAAGACAGCTATTCCTCTAATATTTTAGAGTTTCTATTAATTTTAAAATGTATATCATGCCCTATATAAATATATGTATAAAGAGATATAGCTATTGATACATAGATATAAAATATAAGTGCTATATATAATTAATGCAAGCTATTTTATATTAGTAATTGTTTAAACATTTGATTTTTAAGATTCAGAATGATGTCTAATGCACTTTAAGTTTTATTTTGTCTGTTTCTTTTTTTTTTTTTTTGAGACACTGTTGTTGCCAGGCTGGAGTGCAATGGCATGATCTTGGCTCACTGCAAACTTCCCCTCTTGGGTTCAAGTGATTCTCCTGCCTCAGTCTCCCGAGTGGCTGGGACTACAGGCACACGCCACCATGCCCAGCTAATTTTTGTATTTTTAGTAGAGACAATGTTTCACCGTGTTAGCCAGGCTGGTCTCAAACTCCTGACCTCAGGTGATCCACCCGCCTCAGTCTCCCAAAGTGGTCTAAGGCACTTTGATTAAATAACAGTGTAAAGACTCCCCAAAACATTTTATTGTACAAAATGACCACATTTTTTTTCTGAATTGTTTCTTTAAAAAGAGCATCATTTATCATGATTTAAGTCATCAAGTAGCATCATCGGTCACGACCTTTGACATAAAATGTGCTAGCTGAGAAGACCTTTATTTGGTGGAAGACTGGTAATGCTGGCGTTATCTTTATATCTCCTTCTAGTCCATCTCTTTGACTATAATTAGGTGAAAGCACTTAAATGAGCTAGTTTTGTCAGTTTCTTGAGGAAAAAAACACAAAGGCAATTCAAATTCTTCTCATTGCCATCAAACCATTAATAGGTGAATTCTAAGAGTGTGATGATCACAACTTTAAAAATGAAAATTCAACAATGAACTGTCTTTTCTGGTGCACAAGTAATTGCAGTTTCTGCTATTGAAAGTAATGGCAAAATCAAAACTACTTTTATCAACCTACTAAGATAATTTAGCTACAGTCTAATCTTTAGCAATGACCTTGTTACAATAATTATAATATGGATATCCCAAAGGAGAAAGTAATGAATTAGCTTCATGGGTAACTATAGTATCATGTTACTATTTTTAAGCCAAGAATGTAGATATATGAATTTCAGTTCAGTATTTTTTTTTCATAAAAACAAATTACCTGGTTCAAATGCTAAACTTATCACTAAAAACATAACTTCATTATGAAAATCACCAGAATCAACTATGTGTATTGTAAAGGATTTTTTCCAAGTGTTCTTAGATCAAATTGTGCTTACATTTGTTTCCTGGTTTTCTCTATTTGCACACTGAAAGACGAACAAAGATGTGCCTTTAACTGTACACAACTATTTGTAGATGTATCTGGGATGTAAAAACAACAAAAAAATGTGTAACTGGAATTACCTGAATTTGTAAAACTCAGTGTGAAACTTCTCTCCTGCTAATGGGTAAAACAATTTATAATATGTACAGACCAGAAACAGCATATGCACATTAGAGCACATATCAATACTACACTAGGCAAAATAAGCTATAAAGTGTAGAAACTTAGTGTAGCAGCTCGGCTTCCTCCTTTCAATTTTCTTGTTTCTTACCTATGTTAGGCATGAGTCATGGCAGAGATATTTTGGAATTTTAAGTAAGTAGATGCTGAGATGAGATGGGGTGAATAGTTCCAATGTATCTTCCATGGTGAAAATAACTCTCTAGTCATATGGAGAAGGATGCTTAAATGTGACCAGTATTGAGAATCCAAACCACTCTAAGTATCAACAATATAGCACGGATAGAATAAAATATCTTTGGTTAATTTGCCCCTTTTGAAAGGTAGAAGAAGTCTGACCCAGATTCAGTAAAGACAAGTTGTCAAGGTATCCGTTCAAATAGAAGTTTTCAACTCATTGTGGTCCTACATTTACACTCTTAAAAGGCTTCAGGGATAACAGTGAACCACGGGAAGTGTGCTTCCTCACAGCTGGCAAGGACAGGTCTGAAAGAACTCATGCTGTCCCCATAGCAGCCCACTAGATTGTGGCTGCCAGCTTGGTGTAAGTTGGTCATTTAGCATTGATTTCATTCTGTCAGACAGAAGCCAATCGGGAGTGATTCTTAAATTGTCTCACCTCTAAAACAGACACTGAGCTTGAAATAAGTCCAATGTCCACTTTCTTTTGCTTTGAAAAGGTAGAAAATGGTCGTTAAGAAATAATAGCATTGCTTTTTTAGTCAATTGGAGGAAATAGCCCCAACTAAAATTCTGAAACCTTTGAGGTTAGGTTACACAAAATAAGAGATTCATTAAAATATTTTTAGCTGGAGTATTTTCAGCTTAACCATTGTTATGTTTCATTTTTCTCATGCTACTTAGAGGGTGAGTCATATATGTGAGCTATAATGCCATTTTAACCTGATTTAAACTGCTCAGTTAAGGATGCCAGGCTACACTATTAAAAAATCTTGCACATGTGCTAAACACTGATCTTATACAATCAACTTTAACTCAATCAGTTTAGTTGCATCATGTCAAGTTAATTCCAGAGTGTGTCTGATAAGGGTTTATTAATTTTGTTTAAGCATTTTTACAAAGTAATCATAGTTTTAACTGAGTCCGCAAAAGTATGGACACTTTTTAAAATCGTTGTTTCTGGTTCAGATTGCATCTGGACCCTAGGAAAAATAAATGCAAAATTGATTTCTATCAATTATAGAAGTGTAAGTTATTTGGGATATTGTAGCTATTCCAGTAAATAATTTGAGCTGTGCTTCCTAAGCAGAGCTTTGTCATGACTGTGCAAGAGGATAATATTCTCTATTAACAGGTTGCTGACATCTTTTACAGCCACCTGGGGACCCTAAGATACCTCTGACCATTGTGTCCTACGATCTCGTTATTAAGTTTACAGCCGAGAGTGATGAGATGCAATCCCAAAAGAGAAGAAAACGCCTTTGCAAATGGTTAAATTTACAAAAACTAGAAAACAGTTTTTTTAAATAGAAAAAAGCTCTAGTGTCTCAGAAAGAAGAGTTCTAAAATTTTAAAAGCAGATAATCTACACCAAACACTTATTTTCTTCTTAGAAGCTGATGGAAGTGAGTGGAATCCTGTAGGTCTTTGAAATAACACCTTGATTTGAATGAAAAGGATCATAAAACTTACTTTGTATGGCTGTTTTGAGGATTAAAACTTTTGGCACCTAGAAAATGTTGATATATTGAAAATACATAATAAATATATGTACATGTTTATGTATATATAATATTTGTATGTATTATATTTATTATATTACATTATTTTTCAAAATATGTTACAGTTACATAATATACATGTTTGCATATTATAAATGACTATCTAAACTCTAAGGAGCTCTTCCCATTTTTTTTAATACAATATCTTTTTTGGCCTTACTGTAATGTCATTTTAAACTGATTTAAAGTGCTCTGAGAAAACATAACAAATATTAGTATGAGGTCCTTGATTTTCTAAGAATCATTTCTCAAATTTAAGAAACTGAGAAGCATAGTTTTCAAATGGCATTAATCAACACGTATATATTTTTTGAAAAGGAAGTAGGTAATGGCTTTTCTTTCTATGTAATTTTCAGCTTTTTTGGATATTTGTTTTGCAAATTTGTAATTCAGGGCTTTGAATGTTTATTTTAGACTGCTTTTTTTATATCCAGTCTTCTGTGCTTATGAACTAAAATATACTCAAGCCTACTAAAATTAAACAATTGATGATTAAATATGTATTTTGATTAAGATATTCCACCATTAAGAGTTTGTTCTTTATTTGATATCATTAAAGATATCTAGATATGAGATAAAGAGAAGTTGAGGACATTAAACCAAGGCTTCAGGGGGTTAATATAAGAGTTGGAACTATTCTTAAATATTAACCAACAAAAACATCAATATGGTTTGGCTGTGTTCCCACCAAAATCTCATCTTGAATTGTTCCCATAGACCCCATGTGTCATATGAGAGACCCAGTGGAAGGTAATTGAACTGTGGGGTAAGTTACTACCATGCTGCTGTTCTAGTGATAGTGAGTGAGTTCTCCCGAGATCTGATGGTTTCCTAACAGACTCTTTCCCCTTTACTCAGCACTTCTTTCTGCAGTCTTGTAAAGAAGGGCATGTTTGCTTCCCCTTTGGCTATGATTGTAAGTTTGCTGAGGCCTCCCCAACCATGTGAGACTGTGAGTCAATTAAACCTCTTTCCTTTATAAATTACCCATTCTCGGTTATGTCTTTTTTAGCAGCAAGAGAACAGACTAATATAAACAACAATGACAGATGTGAATGTCCGTAAGATTCTGCTGAACAAATAATCTTTCAGTTGGTGGGAGTCATTGAGTCTATTTCTAATGTAGTCCCCTTCTTAAGGGCATATGCTACAAAACACATCAGCCCACAATTTAGGATATAAAACAATAGCTGTTTCAGCATGCTCGTAATTTTATAGGGCAGGAATTAAGGTAGGGCCTGGTAGAGACAGCTCTTGTTTATGAGCATGCGTTCCCTGCTAGGCATCTATAATGGCTGGAAATGCTTGTGATAGCTTGACAGACAAGCCTAGGGTCTTGAATCTGTTACCTGGGCATTCAGTTTCTCTTTATGCATGGTGTGCTTGGGCTAGGATGTTTAAGATGAGTTTTGACTCATATGGCTGGCAGCTAGGATAAGGTGCCTGGAACTGCTGAGTCTCTGCAGGTATTTCTCTGTCCTCAAGGTCATTGTATGTATGACCTTGTGGCTACCTTGGACTTCTTCACTGCACAGTAATATTAACAACTGATGTGGTATCTGGGTTCTTGTCTTCTTAGTTTAAAAAAATTTAAACAAGAGACACAGCAAAAGAAATACAGTATAGAGTAATTTATTGCAAAAGAAAAAGAATATTTCGAAAGTTAGGTGCACAATAGACAGTACATCCTGAGAGATATCTCAGGACAGACTGCTTGTAAGAGTGAGATAGCATTGATTGCTGTTGGAGAAACCCCCTTTATGGGAGTTTTACATTACTATTCATAAGGAGGTGGAGAGAGGTATTACTAGGAAGCATTTTCTGAATGGTCTTCTGCGTGCACATGCACAGTAGCTGTACCAGCTGGTTTACATATTGCATGTCTCATTAGCATCTTAAATTTCCAGCCAGGGGTGTTTTTATTTTTATTTTTTTACTATTATAATGAACAAGGAGTCAGTATGAGGACAGGTAAGATTAAAATGCACATGTTTTCTAAGAAGGAAAAGTCCCTTCTGAAGATAGGTTTGTTTGAGTGAGCTCAATTACAATGTGAATGCTAAGGCTTGTCATGTGGGCTCTATGCTCACCAAGGTCACTGCATGCCGAGGACATGGTAATTTCCTTGACTTCCTATCCAACCTTAGTCCAATTGGTCAGACTACCTATGTGGAATCTGGGGATTAACTAAAATATCTAGTTGTTTTTCATTGTCTTTTTATGTTTAGAAGTGAGAAGATATTAAGGCATTTTGTTAAATATCGGGCTCTTAGAAATGAGCTAACCATTAATCTGAAACACACTAAACACGGGATTTCCTTTCCTTTGTCATTTAGAAACCCATTAGATTTTTTATTTCCTTTTTATTTGGCTGAGAAAAGGATGTTTAAATGCCTGAATTCAATTCTTCTTTTTATAGGGATAGTATAAAAAAGTTTGAGAGGTGTTGTTGATCTTTACACAGACTTTCAAATCACATCCCCCTGTGTCAGTTCATGTCTTCTGGGAATTAGGTAAGATGGGATGAGACAAATAAGAGACTTAATAGAGAATACTCCCTTAAAGGATAAAAGGGGAACGAGTAGGAGCAGTTAGGGAGGCGCTATGAAAGGTGAAAGGCAAGGAAGGATTAAATAGAAAGAGCCTCAGATCGCAGAGAAGATTTGAAGTCTTGGGCAGACAAATATGTAAATTCCAAGGTAAAGGTGTGTTAGAATGGTGTGTTAGAAGGTGTGTTTCTGAATGGTCTTCTGCGTGCCCAATTACCACATTGGGCAGGAATGAATTGCTCTATTTCTAGGTCTCTTTGCTGTGTTCATTTAAAGGCTGAGAGGATCCCTGGAAAGTGTGGTGTGTTGTGAAACTTGGTGAACTCAATGTTTGGCAACTGAACATTGTGAGTTAGCTGGGAAATGTTCAACATCACTAATCACAGAGAAATCTACTCTCTCTTTAAGCAGTCTAATTGCCATTGTTTGAAAACTTTTATTTAGTAAAAACTTGTCTTCTTATAATCTGTTTTTTTCTATCTCTCAAGTATTACCCAAAGACATTTTCTTTTTCTTTTCTTTTTTTTTTTTGCCATGACCACTGTTTCTTTTGAAAGACATATACATGGTGTGTTCCTCTGGGTCTGATCACACAATCAGCACAACTAAGAAAGGATTAGATTAAGGAATTCATTATAGAGATAAGGTCTTGCACATTTATTAATAAACCTAAGTTTGTTGTGTTTGCCTCTAGCATTGAATCTGAAGTTGATACAAATTAGCTAGAACAATTGGGAAACAAACACTGAGCAAGAAATTTGGGATAACAAAGACAAGTGGTAATCATCTCTGTCCCTCTCTGCCTCCAAACTCAATGATTCGGGTGTCCTGCAGAATAAACACGTGTTATTTATCACAGAGCTACACACACTTGTACAGGACTTTGAAAAGCTAAAGGAGGAAATCTGCCCAGAAAGGAAACTAAACTGTGTGTCCTATGACTGGGAGGTAAACTAGCACGCCAGTAACAATGCAAGTGGGTAGCTTCAGTGTAATGTCCACTGTCCTTCAGAGCATAAATAGGAACTATCCCTTACTTCTGCCTTTCAAATATCTCTGAGAATTCATCTGTTGGCCAGTTTCAACCTGGAACTACACAAAGAAAATCAGTCCTAGAAATACCCCTTGTCAACTTAGCATCTATGCACAACTACCTTATTGTATTTAACTTCAAGTATAGACAAGAGTAAATTTCCCTACACATAACAAGGTAAGACATATGTATTCCAGACATCTAAAAATAAATTAACCCTCTTCCTGAAAAAAGAATACAAAGTCACTTTTGAATGATATTCATTTTTCTCCACACCTTTGAACCCCTAACATGAAAATACTGATATATAAGGATAACTACCATTAATGCATCTTATGTTGGATAATAGGAGAATGAAAGAGGACAAAATGCTATATATATATATGTATATAGTGTATGCATATATATGTATATATAGTATATATATGTTTGTATGGAATAGGAAATATTTATCACCATTATAATTTTTGTTTCTGCAACTTACGTAGTTTCAGCTGTAACTTTTAATTACTATTTTCTAAATATCAATTTCATATTCCTTTGGTAATTACCTTCAATAACTGCACATGGCAGTATTATGAGATTCTCTAAGGGAAATCTTTCATTTTACATATATTCTCTATCACCTCCATTATTTAGCAAACATCTTATTTCTCATTGATAGTCAGGGAACCAGGTCTATTATCTTTTTCTTTACCTCTATTGATTCACTGAAATGAGGAGATGGAAGTGATCAGGAGGACAGGACTGTTATTGCTTCTCGTGGTGAAGACTTTCTCTTTTAAGGGGGAAAACCAAGACACTCTGAAGTTGTGGGGATAGAAAAGTTTATATTACACTAGTAGGTCAATAGCCCTAAGGGTCAGAAGAGTCCTTCCCTTTTTTTGATTACTGGAACTGTAAATTGTGACTTTAAGAGAAACAACACTGTTATCTACATCCAAAAGTGCAACAATCCAGGCTTACAATGTGTTCTTCCCATATCCAATCCAACCAGTGTTATGAATTATCTTTCCAAAGGCAATTCCACTATTTTCTCATGCCAGAGATTGGTAAACACCTGTAAATCCAGGCATTAGTCTTTGCTGCACCCCATGTGCTATTAAATAAATGGCTTGGTCAGAAGAAATGCTGAACAAAATATCATGACAGCAGATAAGGTCTACGGTAAGTTTACTATTCCTTTTTGAGCTCATTGAAGTATAATTTACTTACTGTAAAATTCACCCATTTTATCTTTAATATTTAATCATTTTTAACAAATGTATACAGTTATACAGCAATCAGCACAGCTCAGATGAAGAGTATTTGTCTACACAAAGAAGTATCTCATGCTTATTTATGGTAAAGTCTCCCACCTCAAGCACCAGGCAACCAATGGTCTGTCTTCTGTCTCTAATTTTTTTGGCCTTTTCTGGAAATTTATGTACATAGAACTATGCAATAGATAATCCTGTGTGTCTAGCTTGTCTCACTTAGCATCTCGTTTATTGAGATTCACTCATGTTGCAGTGTGTATGAGTAATCTAAGCATTGAATAGTATTTCATCATATATATAAATAAATTTTGTGTATCCATTCAATGGTTCATGGACATTTGAATAATTTTCAGCTTTCAGCAATGAATAATGTCTCTTTGAACATTCACATACAGTAGTTATATAAACATGTTTTTATTTTTCTTAAGAAAATACTTAGAATTATGATGGATAGGTTATATACTAAGTTTTATGTTTAACTTTTAAGAACCTCACAGACTAATCTTCATGAAGTGTGTATCTTTAAATTTCATCAGAAATTCATGAGGGATCCAACTTTCACATAATCTCATGAAAAATTAGTACCATTTGTCATTTGTGATAGTCATTCTAGTGGCTCTGCCGGGGTTTTACTTTACATTTACATAATAATGATATTGAGTGTCATTTCATGTGCTTATTCAGCATTCATGTATATTAACTTATAGTTTATTTATATATTTTGCTTAAACTGAAATGTGTTGTCTTATTTTTATGGAGTTGTATTATTTATCTAGAAAACTAGTTTTTTTTAATTAGATATATGATTTGCACATTGCTTCTTCCTGTCTGTGTCTTGCTTTGCATAATGTTATTAGTATTTTCTGAAAGAGTCATGGTTAAATTTGGTGAAAATTTTTTGAAAGTTTACAATTGTTTCTCTTTCTTGATAATGCTTTCAGCAAAGCATCTAAGAACTCTCTTCATCCAAGGCCAGAAAGATCTCTTACTTTTTTATTGTAAAAGATTTATATCTTTATGACCCATTTGGAGCTAATATTTCTTATTGTATGAGATGTGGGTCATTTTGTTGTAAAATGATATTGTATTGTCTACTTGTTGAAAATATTTTTCATTCCTGATTGAATTGCTTCTGTCAATTTGTCCTAGTGAATTTTCCACTAGGCTATATAGCAGGTAAGAGGCAGGAGGCAATAGAGAAGGAGGAGGAATCCCTGCACCACATACTTAACCCACATGTTTTTTGTGCAGTGCTTAAGAGGATTCTCGTGTCTTTTACATCCTTTTGCTAATGGCATGCTGCATAGTGCATCCAAATTTATGGTTGGGTGAGTCAGACCACACTCATTTCATGAGGGCAGCTCAGGTCACATGGTAAATCTTTTTCTCCAGTTCAAGAATTCATTCTCTTCTACTGAAACCTGAACTTCAAAGAGCAATTATTCTAAAGTTCTCAAAGTTTTACTGTGGTACTTCAATAAGGCTCAGACAAGGTCTTCATAAATCATCCCTATTTGACACCTGTACTTTGCTCATGAATCCCATCATCTGGTTCTTATGGCCAAGTGGAGGCACCTTGCACAGAAGTCAGACCTCTGGATTCTTCCCTCTACAGTATATCGAGGAAGTTCTGACATTCCAACTTTATTTAAGTTTTCCTTTAGGTATAAGACCCCAGCCATTCAAGTTAACACATTTAATCCAGACTTGGATTAGTGAATCCACGTCAATATAATTGACCTGCAACATATTCCTTCTGCCAAGATTCAACATTTCTAGATTCTGTGGCCATGTATGTTTTTTAGCTATTGGTGAGTATAAAGTGGTAAAATATTGCAATTTTTTGATATGCATAGCACTCTTTACCTTGTGGGTCTTGCTGAGATTTGTGACTGAGTATAGGTCTAGGAGCAATGAGAGGTTATGGAAGTGTGTCCCCAGAAGCAGCAGTTCCTTGCAAGGCAGCTATTTTAAGGGAGACTATTACAAATTATTCAGGAAAGGGAAGATCATTGTCCCCAGATAAAAGGAAGGGTGGCTTTACTGACAAAGAAAGCTCTGAATAATTTAGAGATCCAAAGTTCAGAACTTATGAGCATCTTCTCATATGTCCTCATCCATATGGGTCACAGAACAGGAAGCTATACACTGAAAGAGAAGAAATATTCAGAAAGACACAGGCATAGCTAGCAGGATAGAATAAACCAGAAAAAAATAAAGACCTTCAAGGAGAGAGTGAGCAACAAAGTTGCACAGTTGTGTTGAGAAAAGAAAGCTAAGGGCTACCTGTCCAGGTAGAAAAAAAAAATGAAAAACCTTTTTTTTCTAAATTTTATAGCTTTTCTGTACTCCTGTCTTACTGACTACCCCAGTCCCTCTCCTCTGAATGTCCCCATTTCTCTGTGACGTTCCATAGTCATGGCATGTAGAATTAAATGCAGCCTTATGCTACTGCATGTTATAGAAATTGAACTAAGAGAGAAAAAAACTATTAGCAGTGAGATCAAAAGCAAGACAAATAAACTTACTGAGATGCAGTTCACTCATCTTTAAAAGGAGATTGATGATTCCCAACAGTGTTTTGAGGAAAATTATCTCAGAAAATATACATAAAATTAGTCTTTTAAAAACATAAACACTAAAATATAAACTAGTGGCATCATTAAAAATATTTTTGCTAGTGCTAAAAGGAATAGAAATTATATTTGTGCAGCAACATCACACTGATGACTCATTTTTAGCATAATGTTTACTAAAACCACTTAGTTTTTCTTAGCCCATTACTAAATCACAGATCTCTCTTCTGTACTCACAGAATTATCTCCTTAAAATATATTAGTCACTAAAATATATTTAACTTACCTGCTAAAATATTTGGTGCCACAATCTTCCTATACAGATTGCCTCCATGCAGGTACCAGGCTATCAGTACCTATTCTGTACATGCGATGAACAAGTACTATGTATGCTCATATAATTGTTGGAACAAATTTAAGATAAGAACCAATGACAAACTTTTGACACTGATGCTTTTCACTACTCATAGTGTAAAATCCATCAGTTATAGTTCTATTCAGCTTTTCTATCACTCAATTAAACCTGCATCATTTGAACAAGACAGTACAATAATTTTTAAAATGCATTTTTAAAAAACATTAGGTAGGTGATGAGTTTTTGACTCATTTATTTAATACTTTTCTCATATTGGAAAAAAGTACAGTGTTCATTTGACTGTAAAATATGTTTGGCTGTGGAAATAGAAATATTTTGCATAAAACTACAACATGTTTTGATAATTGATTCCCTATTGAAAAGAAACCATCAGAAAAAGACAAGAGGTTAGTCCAAATACTAAGGTTATTTGTAAAGTATATAAGAATATGACATAGCAACAGATGAAAGTAGGTGCAGTAAGTTGATACATTTTATAAGAGAGAAAAATTAACAAAGCTTACATCCTATTGATTTTCAAATTATACCAAAAATAGCAAAATGTAAACATTTTGGAGTTTAAAGTATAACTATATGTATGTGTGTGTGCACATGTGCATTTGTTATGTACAT
Source organism: Leontopithecus rosalia (assembly GCA_028533165.1). Lineage (NCBI taxonomy): Eukaryota > Metazoa > Chordata > Mammalia > Primates > Cebidae > Leontopithecus > Leontopithecus rosalia. The sequence goes on along the minus strand of CM052649.1, from coordinate 26,113,084 downwards.
AATCATACTAATTTTTAATATTAAAAATTGTGTTCTTTTGTAATAATTGGTTTATTTCTGTTGCTTGTATCTACTTCTTTACCACTTAAGCCTTTATTTCTTATTGTTTCAATTTCATTCATGTATCCATCCTGGGTTTATCACCTGTCAGTTTTAATTTATTGTAATTGATTGATACTGACTACTTTAGGAGGAAATTATTTAACTGTGAGTGACTGGGGACTTTTCACTTTATGGAAAAGAAACAGCAAGCAAGGAAAGGAGAAAAGAAGCGAATGTCAGTAAATGTAATCATTTTCAGGAAAAAGACTTCAGACACAATTTGGCTCCTTGAGCTGAATTAAAGCTTATGAAGATTGAGTTGACATAATTAATTGAATATAAATTTTACATCCTTTCTTGTAAAATAATACCAGAGATGAAAGACTTCTTTGAAATTTAATGAGACATGAATATATTCAGAGACTCTATAATGAAATATACACAAAAGGAATAAAAATCAACAATATAATCATACTTTAAAACCATTCCAGAAATACTTGCTTCTGGGGTATATTGCCTTTGAAAGATTTAGTGAATAGAGTAGATATTACATGTCATATATTTGATATGTATGTACAGTCAAGGAAGATATAATAATAATTCACATGTTACTGATATGAAATCTGAAATACAATGAATCAGAACCAGAGTCAACAAGTGCAGCTCAGCTCCGCCAATCAATCCAGGTCCCCTCACTCTAGAGTTTTGTTGCTATCATTGGGATCTTTGAAATTTGTTCATCATCCATTTCTTTTGCTCTCTTGAATGTATGATGAAATGTTAATGCTTTTGATAACAACATGAACAAACTGGCTATTGAAAGTTATGAGCCAACAGCTAAATCCCTGATGAAAAATATATGCGCAAAAATTGAAACGGAAGCTATCATTTCACAATCTATTGGAAAGATAAAATTTGAGAAAAGCAGAGATTAATTGAATATATTTTATATCTAATGAAATAACTAATATAAACAAATATGATGTTTCTCAAAATTCTTTAAGATAATTGGTTTACAGTAATATCAATGAAAATTTACTTAAAATTTTAGATATTTTAGAGAAGTTAATATTTTATAAATGTGGTTATGTATAAGTTCTTCAACTACAATTTGTATGCTTGAAACATTGTTGAAACATCTTACATCTTAAAAATTTACATTAGTTAAGATTCAAATCTTGTTACTAAATCTTGATTATAGTAAGAAGCTCAATTGTCTGAAACGATGAAACATACAATAGGTAGAAGAAGGCCAATATAAAGGTTGTTTCTACATGTGACGTGTTAACTTCCATGTCTTCATGTGCTATGTTTCTGCTCTCACCAAAAAAAAATCTTTTTCATCTTTTCATATTTTCTGAATTTTCTTTCACAGTTTCTGAATTCTTTCATAGTTTCTGTTCCTTAATCACTCTTTTTATGCAGACTGCTCATTCCTTACAGTATTTCTGCATATAATGCCATGCTAATCTCCTGTAAGTAGGAAAAATACAACATTCCATCTTGGGAAGTTGTAGGAATACCATCAGACCACCAAGTTCATATTACTTTTAGCGTGGATAGATATGAATTATGAATACAATGACACTACTGCAACAGGCTTATGTTTGGTATATATAGCAAAGAATTACACAAAGCCAAAATTACCATCAAATAAGGAAATAAATTAAAAGCAGAAGTATTAGAACTGAGAGCACTGGCAGTTTTGCGTTCAGAGGAGGCTAGATTTGTTTTCCCAGCTTCATCAGTCACTGGAATATGTAACTGTGCATTTTGATGAAGGCCGTCCTATGTGATTGGTTGCTTTCATTTTTTAGACGTTTGTAACAGTCCAAGAAACAAAATAATATATCAAATGATGCAACAGAAAATGAATTCAGAAACTTTTTGCATCATGTTTTGAATGATGAGGGCAAACTTGCTAGAAAACAAAATTAGACTAGCTAATATGCAGTCAGCTAATAAAAAAGAAATAATTCCCAAATATAAAATAATACTTAGAAATGATATTTAGAAATATATGCATACATGAATACATTTATGCATAAATTTATACAAATATATATATATAATAGCTATATATGCATACATGTGGTCAATCAAATTACCTTGTCTCCTGTGATAGAAGACAAGGTAATACACTCTGTACTCACCAATACACTCTGTCTCTCTCTACAAGCTCTACACACTTAGGAAAATCTTTGGTAAACAGGAAACAGTAGTAAATATAATATAAGCTGACATCATTATTAAAATGGCCACTTGCTTTATACTTGTGTGTACATACTTAATAATCCTAAGGATTTGAATCAGGTAATATATTCTCTTTTTTATATAAATCAAATAAATAACATCATGCTTTAAGGCATCCGTTTTGAAATAGCCTCCTAGAATTACTCTTTTAAATTCATAAGTTTGATAAAGTTGTAAAAATGTATGATTTTTCAACTTCTTAGTGTAATTTTAAGATCATAAAGTATCTTAGAGATCACATCTTAACACTTTTGAAATAATGAAGTAAGTATTACTGAAGAATGTGGTGACTTTCCTGTGGTCTCACAGTTTTATGAGTACATGTATCTATTCAAAACAAGGGGGAAATCTGTTTTGGCAGATATCAAGACAAAATTTTTAAAAAATGCTTTCTCTTTAGTATCTTAATTATACAAAAGGATTGTTATTCTCCTTGAAATAAAGGAGAATGAAATAAAGGAGAATGAAATAAAGGAGAATGAAATAAAAAATACTCTGCTCAGCATCATTCTTAGTTAAAATAGAATTTGTATAACTTCATAATTAATCTAAAATAAATAAGATATTAAGAATATTCAGTGCACTTTCAAGTAATTTGGCTTCATGATATTTAAGAGTATCTCTCAGATCATGGTTATTGAAGAGCCCCAATTGTACAAATAAATATTTCATGTGCTTGTATAAGGACATTATCCCTCTTTTTTTGGAAATAGAGTTTTGTTCTTGTTGCCTAGGCTGATGTGCAATGATGTGATCTCGGCTCACCACAACCTCAGCCTCCAGGGTTCAAGCGATTCTCCTGCCTCAGCCTCCCAAGCAGCTGGGATTACAGGCATGTATCACCATGGCCAGCTAAGTTTGTATTTTCAGAAGAGATGGGGTTTCTTTATGTTCATCAGGCTGGTCTCGAACTCCCGACCTCAGGTGATCTGCCTGCCTAGGCTTCCCAAAGCACTGGAATTACAGGTGTGAACCACCATGCGAAACCTAAGACATTATCTTAATTACCTTAAATTTTTGTTCCAGATACAGTTTTTCATTGAAGAATATCCATTTTGTACTTGAATGCATGCATTTTATAATCAACATTGTGTATTTCTTAATATATAAGGCATACTGCTATAATATTTTTAAAGCATAATAGAATTAAATATGCAAACAGCAAATCAAGTCCGTGTCTTCTAGTCTTACGCATGTGAATCAACAAGCAAAAGTTTTGTGAGAAAATCCGGTACAATAAAATGTGTATAAAGAGTTGTTTTCACAAGCAAACATCTGTATGTTTGCTAAGAAAATCAGCTTAAATTAACCAAAGCCTTCACAATCTTTATATATAGTCCCATTCCACTCAGCTGCTTTTAATACCTGGACTGCTTATGGCCTATAATTAGCCAAGAAGGAAAAGATGATACCAGCATCAGCCCCAATTCTCTCTCATCTCTGAACCCCCAGGATCAAAGCAAAACAGTTTAGAGGAGTGTGCCTTGTCTCTGGGGAACTATATGACCTGCAACAGATGTGATAGAAGTGTCCACATTTGTTTGCAGGGTGTACTATGATTGTTTAACTGAGGAAATCAAAGTATTATACCAACAACCAGGATGTGCACCAGAGCAGTACAACCCACAAGTGGAGCTCTGTTCTCTTACAGTGCGCTGACCAAATTAAAGGGAAGTCATCTCACTGGTTAGATACTTTACAAAGAGTCACAGCATTTTTATAAGAATATTTACTCCTAGACTTTCTCAAAAACTTTCAAATTTGATGATTAGTGCCTTAACTGACATTCTCATTTAAAAACAAGTTGGTAAGCCTATGCATTATAGCATTTTGTGTGTATGTGTGCCATGGATGGCTATCTGCTAAGAGAAACCAAAACAATACAATACAAACCCTAGCAAACAGAGAAAACACATAGAAAATGTCTAATTTGGTTTAACCACTCAAGAATAATTCAATTTTTTTTAACTGTTTCTTTTGCCAAATAAAAAGTTAAACCATATTTTAATGTTTTGTATATGTGTATTTATAATATACTTATTTGTTTATATAAACTCATACATGTAAAAACACACATATGTGTGTGTATTTGGAATTTTTATTTCCCCAAAAAATTATTTGAATTACTGTTTCTCCAAAGCATTTCTCTAAAATTTGAATTAGCATGGTTTGTAAGTAATCTTTTTATTCAGTATAATTACTTGCATGCTTATTGATACAAGTTATACCAAGTAAAGACTAAAGAATCTAAACTAAGTATTAAAGTAGTGAGAGAAGGAAAGAGAGAAAGAGCAAGGAAGGAGGGAAGTGAGAGAGAGAGATTATATTTCAATCATAAGAGATGTGCCAAAATTTAGAGGCCTAAAGTCAGTGGCTTAAAATCACTCAATGATCTGTAGGTTGGCTTCAAATCAACTGTGTTACGCTGTTCTCCAGCCTCTGATCTCTGACCTTCAGTTTCTAGGTTTCAAGCTGCAGGTTTGATTGCAGTCTGCTTTTTGGACTGGCAGATTTATATTATCTTATTCTGAGGCCAAGGGTGAGACACATTTGTCTCATGCCAGGTTGCTGAAATACAATACAGCAAGTCCAACTTGGTGACTATATTTCAACTGTATGCTTATTTTATGCTCGTCGCTATCCTGTCAGCCTAACGAAGTCACATGTTCAAGCCCACGTGCAACAGGGTATGGATATGTACTTCACATTTCATAGACCACAATAAGAATATGAAGGCAAAGCTTAACTAAAGCAGACCGAAGAATTGACAATAATGATTCAATAAATCACACATGACAGAAATGTCCTAGCTTAGATGTGTGCAGGAAATTTTAGAAGGGCATGTAAACGTTTGATCATTCATTTTGCAAACAGTCTTTTGCAAAAATCACTGTGGTTATTTTCTATGGTACACACATGGAAACTGAGGCTTAAATACAAAATGTGGTTTTCCCAGCAACACTCATTTTTGTAGATGTCCTAGTTCATTCAGGAGGGTAGAACAGATTAACATACACTAGGTAGGTTATAAATAACAGAACTTTGTTTCTTACAGTTCCAGAGGCTGGGAACTTCAAGATTAAGGCATCAACAGAGTTGGGATCTAGGGAAGGCAGGCTTCCTGGCTTATAGGTGGCTGTCTTCTCATTGTGCCTTTATACACTGGAAAGAATGACAGAGCTCTCCTTGGAATGTTTTTTTATAAGGAAACTCATTTTGTTCACAAGGGCTTCCCCTTTCTCATCTAATCACCTACCATTCTGGTCAACATGGTGAAACCCCGTCTCTACTCAAAATACAAAAAATTAGCTGGGCATGGTGGCGCGCGCCTGTAATCCCAGGAACTCGGGAGGCTGAGGCAGGAGAATTGCCTGAACCCAGGAGGCAGAGGTTGCGGTGAGCCGAGATCGCGCCATTGCACTCCAGTCTGGGTAACAGGAGAGAAACTCCGTCTCAAATAAATAAATAAATAAATAAATAAATAAATAAATAAATAAATAAATATCTCATCTCCTCATACCAGCACATTGGGGTTTACGCAATGTGCTGGTATGAGGAGATACCAAAATTTTGGAAGGACACAAAAATTTTGGAAGGACACCAGCATTTAGTCTATAGCAGAAGAGCAGACTTGAGACTCATATCCAATTGAACTGATATTGCAACATTGGCATTTTGGTGACCTGTTGTCTATGTATAGAAGAGAACATGATCACAGAAATTCTGTTAGAGAACTTAGCTCTTCACAGTGATGAAGAGGAGAGACTCGATGGAAGCTGAGGCTGCTGGATCACAGAAGGGAGGGGGCTGTCCTGTGTCCCAACTTACAATCTAGGAAAATATGGTCTTTCTTGTATCTTTCCTCATTGCTTTCTACACTCTTCCTACCATATCCTTATTGTCGAAGTGGGGCATTGGAAGGCAGGACATGAGATTTTCCTCCTTTCATAACAGCATGAATGGAATAGATGGTTGTCTATGGGCAATGGGCACTCATCTTGAAATAAATACAGTCACTCCCCTATAAATCTACATCCTGTTCATAGCTACTACTAATCTGCGCCCTCACCACTCTAATCTCAGTGCTCCCCCAGTCTTCCAAGAAGGTAGGAATGGGTTCAAATGTATGACCGTCTTACACCAATTTTTCTGGAAACATTGATGAACTTTTTACTCCCACATACACACAGAGTTCTTCTAGACAAATAGGTCGGCAAAGGAATACTCATTCAATGACCAGAATCATTGTTCCCCAAACACTCTTGGTGCAAATAAAAATTACTACTCCACGGACTAGCAGTTTGAGACAAACAGAGGAACTGTGTAGTTCGATTGCTTCATATGTGCTGACCTGTCTTGATTTATAGACCATTTTGGAATAATGTATTAACCCGAAGTGACTATCCTAAACCAACTTTAATAATATATGCCCTTATTCTTTAGAAACACAAACCTTATCTGACCACTGTTCATCAACTGAGAAGACTGAAGGGTCGGCATTAAGTAATAATCTGTGATGAAATCACTTAATCTCATTGGAAGGCATATAGAGTATAAGAAATCACAGAGGACACACTGGTGAATATACCCATGGGGCTGTTTGCAAAAGTTCACTTCTCAATTTTTTGTGACATTATTATTACAAAATTCAAGACTGCATATTCAAAGTTTGTTTTACATTTCTAAGTCAGCCATGAGCACTTAACTTTGCCCGAATCTGCCTATTTTTTTGAAAACTTCCTCAGTATTTCAGTAACTAAACTCAGTAAATGATGAGTTTAGTTAGGGGTAAAAATGTTACTGAAGACTGTGTTCACAACTGTATTTTATATACATATATATAATATTTATATTATGTATATAAAATACTTAAAATACTTAATATTATAAAGTGCAGGTTTATTTGTTTGCTTAAGATCTTTCCCTCTGCTCTGAGAAAGACTAGCTGCATTTTTCTACACTAACACCTTGGTCTCAATCCAGGTTCACATAGAGATGACATCAGTCCTTGCTGTAGTTTGAATATAAGCCTCATCCTTGGCCAGTTACAGGTTATATCAATTCAGCTACAATGATTAGTTCAGAAATCATCATGTGATTGAAGCTGGCCCAATATGAACGCACAAAGTTATGTCATATTTTGTTGTTATTGTATATAGAGATTAGTATCATAAAATGCAGCATTATAATGGAATGTTGTACATGGGAAGGTAAGATAGATGTATGGAGTTACGGATCGTTAACTTGGCCACCTGATAATAAAGTAAACACAACTAAGGTAGGGCCAAGAATGGAAACTCCCAGGTAATGTTTTCTATGTCTAGCTGTAACTGAGGATTTATTCCTTGGCCTTTATTTATTTATTTATTTGGCTGCCATGATAGTTCATTCACTTATTAGGCCTTTAAGTTTAAAACACCAAAGGATATTTTTAAACATTAGAGATGAGCTTTTGATACCTACAACCAAACTGATAATAATTTGTTTGTTGTATTAATAACCATAAATTCTAAAAAGTTCCAATTTATGATAGTTACATGTAATTTACCCTGTTGCCTTATACTAAAATTTGAATACTCATAGTAATAATGAGACCCATTGCATATTATATTCAAATGAGAAATTTTTCTAGAAAAAGGATAGAGTTCCTAAGAATAAACCACCAAGTAATCAATTGTATTGACACTTTACATACATCTTGCTAGGATGTGGTAACAGATTAAAAAAAAATTATTAAATGCATAAGATTTAAAAAAATATCTATTATATAAAATTTAGCTGCTGCAGGTGGTGACAATCGCTCAAGTGAATTGTATTAGAAGTATTAATTATTTTGCTATACCAGATTCATTTAGATATATTATTGGTTAATAGACACTAAATGACAGATAATATGTACCAAGAAAAGCATTGCTTAAAATATTGTTCTTCACGATTAATGAGGAACCTCTTTAAAAAAATAAACTTAGATATAAATTTGTATTAACGAATTGTAGTGACGCTGTTACTGGGAGTCCTGCATTGGAATGGATGTTTTAACCAAGGAGATGAGCAGAGCTGGAGCTCTGGACCAGCAATCTCAGTTCTTGTGACAGTGAGCCAAAAATTGCTGCTGAACACCAAAGTGCAAATTCATAGCAAAGTTCACTGAAGCACAGTAATGCACTCTCATAGGGAGAACGGGCTGATTTCTGTGAGGTGAAATCAGCACCAATTTATCGAACTCAAAGTGCTTTTATGGGATTTGTTGGGAGAAATTAAAATTCGGGCAGTTTCTGAAGACAGTTTGATATTCTTTAATTGGCAGTTTATGGTTATACAACTAAAGTTAAACTGCACGTTTTTACACATAATTTATTAAGAAAAGCTCACTCAGAGCAAAACTATGTGTAAAGTTCATTATAATGAGCTTAGGGTTAACTTGAAATACAGTTTTAGGTTACGGGGCACTGGCCGATTAAAGAATGTCCTTCTGTACCCTCAGTTCTCCTTCTACAGGATATGCTGGCCACAGACCTTACCGCAAACTCCGTCAGTCAGGATGGAGTTAGGGTGGTTCTGGAACTGAACTTAGATGGGCCAAGGACTTTCTTAGTGACCCTTTCTGCTCTCTTCACCTACCCCGCTCTAGCTGCTTATGTCTATCTAACTACCTAATAATACAACTTGAGCATCTGTATTTATATGAGCCCATCAAATGATTTTGAACAATTCCAGATTTAAAGGATTAAGGCTATATGCCTCCAGATGTAGGTAATAAATAGAAATATTAAGAACTTTGAATTCCATATTGACAACCTATTTTCCAGTTGTACAGACATTTCACTACAATTGTTTGAATGTTTGTCCTCTCCAGAACTCATGTTGAAATTATTGTCATCATAGCAGTATTAAGAGGTGGGACTTTAGTAAGTGATTAGGTCCCGAGGGGTACATCCTCATGGATGGGTTGATGCCAATATAAGAAGGTTCGATTGGCTTTGTGTTGCTCTCGCTGGCCCTCTATTTGCCCATCCATCATGTTACTCTAGAACAAGCCTGTCCTCATGAGTTGCCAGACTTTGAGGTGGGAAGATCTTGCACTTCCCATCCTCCAGACATGTGAGCCAATACATTTCTGTTCATTATAAATTCCACATTCTGTAGTATTTTGTTGTAACAGCACAAAACAGACTAACACAATGACTCAGAATTTTAAGTAACTTGATCAACAGTTTTTAAAAATAACATTAAAAATATAATAATTGTATAAATACATTTTATTCACTTTTCCTTTTGCTGTAATATACATTTTCATGATGATCTTTAATGTTTTAGAGCTGTCAGTGCTTTAATTAATATTATATTATGTTGATTGTTACACCCATTTTTACTTGCATAATATTTGTATCTTATTATTTTTTGTAGTTTGAGAATGTACATTTCATTTTAATTTTCTTAAATAACGAATTGAATTTCTGTGACATTTTTAAGATATTAATATAATCGTTGTATTTCCTGAAACTTTTCTAACATTTTAGGTGTGAGAATAACTTTTCTAGGTTTAATATAAGGAGATAAAATGCAACAAATATTCCCTTCTGAAAGAAGAATCTGTAGTAGAGAAACTTTTACTATATTATCCTCTTTTTATTATTTTTTAAAGATAAGATAAAATAACAGGCAGTCTCATAAATATGAGTTTATTACTTTGCAATAGATTTAAAACAAGTTTCACCAATTTATAATCTTGGAAAATCCTTACTCAGAATGTAGTTTGTATTTTGAATTTGATTTGATTTGATAGAATTGGAAAACATCTAAGTTTTACCTTAATACAAGGCATGCACACACACACACACACACACACACACACACACACACTCATTTCCTTCAGCCATATTTCAATTTTAGCTGGAGAAAACACTACTTACACTTAAGAGTTTTTGAAATATTTTAATCTTAAAGAGTTTTACTATTGTAATAGAGTCTAGAGAACTCCCCATTCTCTTTTTATTTTACTTCTATGCAGTGCCCATGCTAACTGATCATCTTTACTAAACACAGCCCTTCAAATCAAATTGAACAGGTCATTTACACATTAACTCTAATATTTAGCAATTTTAATGTAGTTTGCTTGTGTCTTATTAATGTTATTTATGTTATATCTAGGTAAGTGTATTAAGTTATCTTTGGTTTTCAAAAAAGAAAATATTTCATTCCTCAATAAGGGCCAATTAGATTTAGAAAATGTAAAGTTACATAATTCTCAGTGAAGTAATATATTTTGGAAATGTACTACAAGAATATATTATACTTTATGGCTTATAAACTTGACTGATAATACAAATCAACTGGGAAGTTAGCTAATAATACACATTCCCAATATACAACTCAGATTTAATGAGGCTGAATCTCCAGGGAAGAGGCATGGGAATTCTGTTTTTAATAAGCATCTCAGATGATTGGTGTAATTGGTATAATCAGATGATTATAGTTGAAATTTAATTTCAAGGTTAGAGGTGCCTCCTGACTGACAATAAGTGTAAGAGGATCTCCTGCCATGCTAAGATACTTAGTTTCCATAGTAGACAAAGAATCATTGAAATATTATATTAGACATGAATGAGCAAATATGTACCACTGAAAGAGAACTCTTGCAGCAATGTGACAAATGGTGGTCGATACAAGAGGCAAGAAAGCCAACAAATGGCACCTGTTTTTCAGATGTTCAGTGAGATAATCCTTTAATAGTGCAGTTACTGTGGCAACTTCACAGGAAGATAGACTTTGAAAGGCATGAGGAAATAGCCTTACTAGCTGATTTTTAGGAATAAAAGTAATCAACTGTGTTGGATTGCTAGGGCTGCCGTAACAAAATACCATGGACTGTATGGCTTAAATAACAGAAGTCTATTGTCTCCCAGTCCTGGAGGCTGGAAATTCAAGATCAGGCTATCAACTGGTTTGGTGTCTTCTTAGGCTTCTCTCTTTGGCTTACAGATAGCCACATTCTTGCCGCGTGCTCAGATGACCTTTTCTCTGTATGCATGCACAACCCTAATGTCACTTTTAGCATACAAAGTTTGTCTTCATATAAGATCACCAGTCAGATTGGATTTGGTCACACCCTAAAGGTCCTTTTTAACTTAGTCACCACTTTAAAGGTCTTTCCTTCAAAAATAGTCATATTCTGAGATTCTAGAAGTTAGACTTTCAACATATTGTTTGGGGAGGGAGAAGGAGTTTGCCTATATGTATGAAGCTCAGAAGACACAAAGATCAATGTTTTGACACCTAATTAGGTGTCAATGTACTTTTCCAAGGCAAGAAATACATATAAAAGATAAACAACATGGATAATAAAGTTCATTCAAATATGTTGTGGTTGAATAGCTTATAAAAAATTAAAGCAGAGGTGCAGGTAGACAATAGATTTATGCATCTATGTAGGAATGTGTTTGTATCTGTGTGTGTGTGTTCATCTTTGTAGGTTGTGTATACATAAGATTGCTGTATTAGAAGGAAGTAAAATAGTATTTTCCAGGGGATGGACAGAGGCAAATGGGGAGTTGATGTTTAATATGTACAAGTTTTAGTTTGGAATGATAAAAGCTCTGCAGATGGATTGTGGTGATGGTTACATAACAAACTGAGGCCTCAGAGGCAACATAACATACCCACAACCATTCGATCTTTGACAAACCTGACAAAAACAAGCAATAGCGAAAGGATTCCCTGCTTAATAAATGCTGTTAGGAAAACTGGCTAGCCATGTGCAGAAAGCAGAAACTGGACCCTTCCTGACACCTTACACTAAAATTAACTCCAGATGGACTAAAGACTTAAACATAAGACCTAACACCATAAAAACCCTAGAAGAAAATCTAGGCAAAACCATTCAGGACATAGGAGTAGGCAAGGACTTCATGACCAAAACACCAAAAGCATTGTCAACAAAAGCCAAAATAGACAAATGGGACATAATCAAGCTCCTCAGCTTCTGTACGGCAAAAGAAACAGTCATTTGAGTGAATCAGCAACCAACAGAATGGGAAAAAATTTTTGCAGTTTACCCATCTGACAAAGGGCTGATATCTAGACTTTACAAAGAACTAAAACAGATTTACAAGAAAAAAACAAACAAGCCCATTCAAAAGTGGGCAAAGGATATGAACAGACCTTTTACAAAAGAAGATATACATGAGGCCAACAAATATATGAAAAAATGCTCATCATCACTGGTCATTAGAGAAATGCAAATCAAAATTACATTGAAATACCATCTCATGCTGGTTAGAATGGTGATCATTAAAAAATCTGGAGACAATAGAAGCTGGAGAGGATGTGGAGAAATAGGAGCACTTTACACTGTTGGTGGGAGTGTAAATTAGTTCAACCATTGTGGAAGACAGTGTGGTGATTCCTCAAGGACCTAGAAATAGAAATTCCATTTGACCCAGCAATCCCATTACTAGGTATATAACCAAAGGATTATAAATCATTCTACTATAAGTACACATGCGCACAAATGTTCATTGCAGCACTGTTTACAATAGCAAAGACCTGGTGTTGAACAATGGCAGGTGTTGAACAATGAGAACACATGGACACAGGGAGGGGAGCATCACATACTGGGTCTGTAGGGGGTAAATAGGGGAGGGACAGCGAGGGGTGGGGAGTTGGGGAGAGATAACATGGGGAGAAATCCCAGATATAGGGGATGGGGAGGAAGGCAGAAAACCACACTGCCATGTGTGTACCTATGCAACAATCTTGCATGTTCTCCACATGTACCCCAAAACCTAAAATGCAATAAAAAACATATGATTGTACTTAAGTAACAGAACTTTATACTTAAACATGATTTAAATGGTCAATTTTGTGTTATTTGTATTATGACACAATAAAAACACAGTTTCTACCCCTCCAAAAAAAATATAATATAAAATGTGGGGAAAATTGGATAATGAAAAGTTCTTACCTTTACTCTTCAAAATGTCCAAAAGTGTTATAATTGATTCATTTAAGATTTTTTTTCCCTCATGCATCCTTATTAGTTGTACAACAAACAACTTGAATTTTCTTCTGTGAAAGTAGCTTAAGGGTATACCTCATTAATTTAAGCTTCGACATGACTTAGCCTTCCTGCTTCTGTGCCTTGTGTTGTTTCTTGTGTGTCGCTGGATGAAAATCGAGAGTGGTTAGCTGTGCATTTCTATACTAGCACTGCCTCTATTACCTCCATTTTCCCTCAAGAAATTGGCTTCTCAACCAATTGACATGATTTCAAGGTTTTTACCCTTTATTTGTAATTAAAAATATTCCTTAATTGAATTAGTTAGAATAAGTCATTTTATTTAATGAAAACAGCAGTTCCTAAACATTTTGGCAGCAGGGACCTGTTTCATGGAAGACAGTTTTTCCATGGAACCTGGTTGGGGAAGGCTAGGGATGATTCAGGTACATTATGTTTATTGTGTACTTTATTTCTATTGTTATTACATTGTAATAAATAATCAAACAATTATACAACTCACTGTAATTTAGAATCAATGAGAGTTCAGAGCATGTTTTCCTGTGTGAGAGGAAAATGAATCCTGGGGCCCCCAAATTACTAAGCTAAAGGGAAAAGTAAGCTGGAAATTGCTTAGAACAAACCTGCCTCTCATTTATTCAAAGTCACCCCTCTGTTCACTGAGATAAATGCATATCTGATTGCCTGCTTTGGAGAGACTAATAAGAAACTCAAGAGAAGCAACCATTTGTCTCTTATCTACCTGGAAGCCCCTGCCCTGCTTCAGTTCTCCCCACCTTTGTTTACAGTTGTCTCACCTTTCAAGACTGAACCAGTGTTTCTCTTCATATGTTGATTGAGGTCTCCTGTCTCCCTAGAATGCATAAAACCAAACTGTGCTCTGACCATCTTGTGCACTTATTGTTAGGACTCCTGAGGCTGTGTCACTGGTGTGTGTGCTGAGCCTTAGCAAAATAAACTTTCTAAATTAACTGACACCTGTCTCAGATTTTTAGGGTTTACACTTTTAAGTAGAATATCCCACCTGGGGGTGCAGATCATCAGGCATTAGATTCTCATAAGAAGCAAGCAACCTTGATCCCTTGCATGTGCATTTTACAGTAGGGTTTGTGCTGCTACCATTAATTATCTAACGTCACGGCTGATCCGATGGGAGAGGAGCTCAGGCAGTAAGGTGAGTGATGGGAAGCAGTCTTAAATACAGACAAAGCTTTGCTCACTGGCCCACGGCTCACATTCTGCCATGCAGCCTGGTTACTAACAGGCCACAGACCCATACCAGTCCAGTCTGTGACCTGGAGTTTGGGAGTCCCTGAACTAGAACATTCAAGACCATATCACATAGCATCTTTTCAATATGATTTTGTGTTACAAATGCATGCATATATGAGACAATAAAATTTCAATAAAAAGTTAAAGAAGGCCAAGCATGATGGCTCACGCCTATAATCCCAGTATTTTGGGAGACCGAGGCTCATGGATCACGAGGTCAAGAGATTGAGACCATATTGGTCAGCATGGTGAAACCCCGTCTCTACTAAAAATACAAAAATTAGCTGGGCATGGTGGTGTATGCCTGTAGTCACAGCTACTCAGGAGGCTGAGGCAGGAGAATTGCTTGGAGGCAGGAGAATTGCTTGAACCCAGGAGGCGGAGGTTGCAGTGAGTCGAGATTGCCCCATTGCACTCCAGCCTGGGTAACAAGAGCGAAACTCCATCTCAAAAATAAAATAAATAAATAAATAAAAATAAAAAAGAAATTTTCCATTGGTTACTTGGCATATATTCTAAGTAAATGAAGAGAATGAAGTGAAGCCACAGAGCCATTTACTCGGAATGCACCCTATTGTAAATGGAGAGCAGGTTACTTGGTGTGTGTGATCTATTTAAATAGAGAGGAGGAATGGGAAGTTACAAAGCCATTCACATTCCTGTCATTGCTGAAGTGCTTTCATTTGATTTAGTTCCAGGAAGTCAGCATGGATCAGGCTTTTGTTCCCTGCCTCCAGGCTCCATTTTCCTGCCTCAGTTTCAGAAGAAAATGTTTAGGATAAGTTATATAGCTAATTATTTCTGTTATCTTAGTAATTTTCATTATTCTTAGCTTTATTTTTTTTGAAAAGAAAACACTAATAATAGTACCAACATTACTACATCCCCCTCCCTCCATAAAAAAAAAAAAGGAGATACTTGGAAATTTTATATATGTGTGTATATGTGTATATATAAACACACATGCTTATGTATGTATATAAGCCTATATGTGCTTATACATATAGACACCTCTATTTGTTTCTACAAGTATTTATTATTTAATATTGTGAATATATTTATTTACTATCATTTTCTTCAAAATATTATTTATACAATACTAAAATGCCAATTTTAATGTTTTTATTAAGCATGCTTTATTTTTATTCACTTTGACTTTCAGACAAGGGCAATTGAAACAAATATAACAATGTTATAAAGATTTTCATGCTATTGATGGAAATATTATTTGAATTTTTATATTTATTTTTTATGAAGGACGTGAACAATTAATTATCAAAATGGAAAAAAATAGCTGAGACTTCAAGAGTATCCTATAATTTTCTTTAACCATGATTCATCTCAGACCATCTGTATGGTGGCAATAAATCATTAAAAAATATGCCCATGCGTTTTTTCAAAATATAATTTAGTCTACTTCCTCCCCCAAACTGTTTTTCACTCCCAGGGTTAGTGATTATATTTTACTTACACAAACATGGTGGAAAGATTATTATGTCATCCTAGCTGCAGATACCTGGAAATTGTTTCTTGATTACAGCTCTCATTGGTTTAGAGTAACCTTCTACATATTGTAACTCAGTTCTGTCTATAACCCTTATGGATAAAGTTGCAGAATACTTTTAAATGTTTTTTCTTAGTGTTTTCTGTATTTAGTATTCTACGTTATTTTTGCAAAACAGGAGAACAAACCCATAGAATCTAGTTGGCCAGAAGGAGACCAAATCAAACATATTTTTTGCTATTTAGTTGCCCTAATAACTGAATAAATTCTTGTCTAGCTGGTTGTCTCCAAGAAGTTTAAGCCTTGTAATTCTAATTGGAAAGAATCTTATGTTTTTGTTAGATACTCTTGTGTGTTTATTTTCTCTAGGTGCTTTGATATTACAATATAGAAGATTAAAACATAAGCAGCTAAAAAAAAACCTTAATAGGTTAAACAACTATTGTTTCTCCCAGTGTTAGCAATGTGCATGCATTAATTGATGTTCAGAAAAATTCAGTAACATGCTCAAAGCTGTGAAGCCTAAGTTTAAAAATGTCACTGCTATATAACTCTACATGGTAATTATTTTTCCCAATATATCACACTGCCTATAAGAAAGGCAAAAATTCTTTGCTGGCATAGGTTGATGTGATCCAGAATATTTTTAGTTGTCTGAGGATGCCATTTCATGCTTTTTGGGCATTTATTATTTCAAGCATAATATTATTTGTGATTACTGCATTAGTTTTGGTCTGGACCAGCACTTAGGCTTTCTTTAAAAACCAACTTTTGGCCAGGTGCTGTGGTTCACTCCTGTAATCCCAGCACTTTGGGATGCCAAGGTGGGTGGATCACCTGAGGTTAAGAGTTTCAGACCAGTCTGGGATTTCAATAGTCAAACCCCATCTCTACTAAAAAATACAAAAATTAGTCGGGTGGATGGTGCACGCCTGTAGTCCCAGCTACTTGAGAACTGAGACAGGAAACTCACTTGAACCCATGAGATGGAGGTTGCAGTGAGCCAAGACTGCACCATTTTACTCCAGCCTGGGCAACAGAGTGATACTCTGTCTCTAAAAAAATAAAATAATAAAATTAAAAATAAACCTTGCTTTTTGTTAAGATTCTTTGTGTTTCAAGGTTTCAATAAATATGAATTATTATGTGAATATTATAGAGATCCAATTCAATTGAACTCAACTGGAGAAATAACTTTTGTATTAACATAGTTTTATAGTTATTTTCCACTCACATTCAGTAATTATTTCTATCTCCAAAACTATGATGACAATAAGAATGTAGTGACACCTCCTTTTACTTTGAATTTTTGCAAATTTCTTATTTTACAAATCTAAAGAAACTGACCACAAATTGAACTTTTATTTAAATTTTAGTTTCTATTTAACATGAAAATACACTGATTCTCACACGAATTCATTCAAGATTAACTTTGATTTCTAGTAGCATATAATGAACTGGCTTATTGATATATTCACTTAACATTTGTAAAATAGAAATCTCACTTTTGCCATCACCAAAGTTGTTTTTCTCCTACTCTTCTGAAAGTTTGTCAATATCTGTTTTCTGAAGCCAAAAACTTGAGATTCAACTTTCATTCATATTTTCCCTGATATCTTGCATTAACAACATAAATAAATTCTATCTGCTTTTTATTAAAATACATTAAAGATTTTACCTATTAAATTTTCTCCTAGCTATGGACAAAACCCATAGCTAGGACAAAACCCATAGGAAGGACAATACTTAATTGGTACAATCTTTGATGTATTTTAATAAAGTACTATAAAAATATTATATAACATTATATTTTATATAATATGTTATGTATTTTAATAAAATACTATAAAAAATATTATGTCATCTTTTTTTCTTCCCATTAGGATTTTCATCATGGGTACCAATATGGTTTGGCTGTGTTCCCACCCAAATTTCCTCTTCAGTTGTAGCTCCCACAATTCCCATGTGTTGTGGGAGGGACCAAGTGAGAAGTAATTGAATCATGGGGGCAGGTCTTTCCTGTGCTATTCTTGTGAAAGTGAATAAGTCTCACAAGATCTGATAGTTTTATAAAGGGAAGTTTCCTTGCACAAGCTCTCTTCTCTGCCACCATGTGAGATGTGCCTTTCACCTTCCGCCATAATCATGAGGTCTCCCCAGCCATGCAGAACTACGAGTCTACTAAACCTCTTTCTTTTGTAAATTGCCTGCTCTTGGGTATGCTTTTATCCACAGTGTGAAAAAAAGGCTCATACAGGGACATGCTTGACGTAGCCTGCTGGAATTTGAGGCCACCTACAGTGCCCAAACCTGCTCAGGTAAGGCTATCTTTACAAACGAGCCTCATCAACTAATTGAAAAAGCTGAGCTTAAAAGCCTATGCCAGTTCAGAAGAATTGACCAGACAACTCACAGATTTATTGGAAATAAAGGTTTATTGCTTTTTGTCATTGACATATTGTGATTGCTTATTAGAAAATACTATGTGATATGAAAAGAGTGAAAATGTATGAATGTGTGTGTATGTGTGTATGAATTTTCCTGGTCAGGCCTTGTCTCATTTTGGTAACTGAGTTAAATAAACAGGTTCAAATGCATTACATTAGGTAGCTTGTCATGTTTTCTGTACTTTGAACAATTTTTACAATACCTACATTCTTCATCCTTAGTGTTTCATCTTATTTTTGGTTTATTAAGATTTTTGTATAATTCTTGGAGCCAATTTTGTTTTTTGATAAGCTTTCAAAAATTTTTCCATTTTAGTCACATAAATGTGTACATTTGAATTTATTATTTCATACTACTGTATTATTTTTAATTTATTTTACTCTAATTATGGTTCCTGTCTTATTTGATGGACTATTTTGGTGTTATTAAATTTCTGATTATTCTGTAACATTTTATACCTTACATTTTATTTATGTTAATAATATAATTTGTGATCATTTCAGTGAAAAGCTATGTTAATTTAGTTTTAATCTTTTATCTAGTAAAGATTTGGAAATATTTTATCCAGCTTGTATCTTGATTTCTAGGAGTATAATGCCAATCTTCAAGAAATATTTTAATTTTTTGGTGCTTTCTATTATACGTTTAAAGCTATTATACTGGGTAAATACAAATTTGGGACTGCTATATCTTCTTGGTGAATTTTTCTTTTTATCAACATTGTTGCATCTTTTCAAGTTCTTTCACAAGATATGTTACCTGTTACATGATTATTTGCAAATTGTCTCCTTTGTTTTTATTTATTTATACTATCATTTTATTCTCACATTTCTATATTATTTAAAATTTTTCTTTTGTATAGAATATATATTTTTCTTATACTTTCTTAATTTCTATCTTTGAATTATGATTATCATTAATATTGTAATTATATGATATATATTTACAATGTTTTTTACTTCTTCAATTTGCCTTGCATTTATTTGTCTCATATACTGCTTTTTGTTTTTTGGTTTGATTGTTTTGTTTAGTCATTTGTTTGTTGCTTTTTACCTTTATTAGTTGGAGAATAATATCTTCTATTCATATTTGTTTAGTGGTTCCCTTAACATTAGAATTTTATATTTAGCTTTTGTTTAAAAAAAAGTATAGTGTCAACTATACATCCATAATAAGTAGATCCTTAATCTGTTTTACTAAGACTAAACAACTATCATGGTTCTAACATCTGCAATTTTAACTATCTAGTTATAATAAATTTTACTTTGATTTTTTTCATCAAACATAAAGATACAGTGATGTCTGTTTTCCACTGCTTTCTGCATCCCATTACTTAAAAAAAACCTGTTTTTTATAAAAGTAAATATTTATAGCTCTTATGAGCTTAATGCCTAAAATATTTAAATATTATATGACTGAAAATATCTTCATGATTTTCGTAACACAATTAGAGTTGAAATCTGTTATTTTTATATTCTCAGTACATTAGTTTTTCTTAGTATTCTGTAGTTATTGCTCTGATGTTCTCTTGCATCTAACATTGCTTATAGAAAATATTGTGCCAATATAAATATTTTTATTTATTTTTCTCAATCTGTTTTCTTTCTTATTTCCTTCTTTCTCTGCTACTTTTGGAATTTTATATTTTTTCCCCTAATGTCCAGAAATTCCAATGCCATGTGTATAGATGTTGTTGTTAAACAAAGTTTCTGATTCAGAAATCAGTGTACTCTAATATTGAAAAATCACAATAACAGTTCTAAATTTTCTAAATTTTACATCCCACACAATCTCTCTTAACCTTATTTCCGGAAATTCTTTTATACAAATTGGGGATTTCTCCCTTTACTCCCTATGCTTACTTATTTTTATACTATAAATTATTTGTTTATATTTTGGTGGATATTCTTGAACCTCTTTACCAGTTCACTGGTTTTTCCTATAAACTCTTCATTTTGCTCTCCAGAGAACTGATGATTTTAAAATAAAATTTCTATCTCCTGTTAATATCAACTTATTTTTGTTTCATAGGTGTATTTCACCTAGCTTTCTGCAAATATACAACTCTATTACCATTCATTTGCCCCTGACTTTCACCTCCCCTGGGATTGATGTCTTCTCTATATTCCTCCCACATTTGATGACAGTCCTCTCATTTGTCCTGATGTTTTTCTTTTTTGATCTGATGTCATCTTGTTTTAGTTGGCAAAGTTTCCTTTAGGGTTTTTGATCTATCAAGACTCTTGCCTTTATTAGAACACTGTTGTGTACTAACTTCGAAGATATTTTCTATTATAAATAAAATCTATCAGCCTCAAATCATACATTAGTGTAGTATTTCTTTTTCAAAATAATAAAAAACATTAATTATGAAATTCTCTCTACATGACAGTCCTCCTTTCATAGAACTATGGAAGTAATTTTAATGCTAAGAATATCACAATTCTATATTAGTACTTTGTATCAAATCTTAGAACTAAAAGTAAATATTTATTTTAGATATTTTTTAACTAAAGTTGTACTTGATATGGAATATAATTAGTTTCTCTTTTTCTTTTTTTCCTAAGTTTCAAGAACTCTTTAGAGAACTTCAATAACCCAGTTTGGGCTGTTTATATAATAACATAGTGTTAAAGCTTATTGTTTTGGAAAAAAAAAGCTGTTAGTTTCAAAAGTGATGCTCCAAAATTGAATTAATATATACACAATTGATGGCTTTGAAGTAAAATCCATTTAATATTTCAAATTTAAATATCTTTCTTGGTAAGTGGATTATGTACCTCATCACTTAGTACCCAGTCATCAATTTTGCTTTCATCTTTGAACAGTAATGTCATCTATGACATATAAGCAAGCTTGCATTGGGTTAGTAAGTTGGATGAGAGTCATCTATATTTACTGTCAAAAGCAGCAGCAGAACTCTTGCATCTATGGAAATAAATTCACTTCCAGTAGGAAACTATAAATCTCTTCAAAATGGGCTTTTACAAAAAGTATAAAAAAGCAACTCTACATCACATTGCTATATTAATTATGGAAGTGGTAGCAATTGGTCCAACTCCACCTTGGAGCAGTCCATATGAATTTTAACCATTTATACATCCAAACTAGAAACTGATATCCTGACAGGAAAGATGGAGGAGAGCAGAAAGGTGATCAAAGTATTGGTTTTAGAAAATAATTTAAATATCAATGATAAATAATGATACGTCTAAATACTGTGTGTGTGTGTGTGTGTGTGTGTGTGTGTATTAAATGCTTCAAGCAGGATGACAAGGTAACATAATAGTTGAACTCAAATCTAAATATTTACTTCAGTAATAATTTCCATGAGCATTGCAGACAAAGATATGAAACTGAGCTTAAAACTGGAATTACAGAGGGAATTACATAGGATTTTAGTTGCAAACAAAGGCAGCAACCTGAGCTTATAACTGGAATCACAAAGATAACTACATAGGATTTCAGTTGAACTGACTTTGGATTTGTACAATAAATGACCTATTGAATGACATATGCAAGATGATTCACTCTGAATGTCCTACAAACTCAATTGAAGATCTCTACAATATGCACACACATATACACATATGATCTCCAGGCATTTTTTCCTCTATTAGCTTTTTATGGATAATATAATCCTCTACTACAAGACTCAAAAAAGTTTTCAGGAAAGAATGTAATGATATTTTGTTATATAGTGGGAATAAAGGTAGATGGAGACGTACATGGGATACCCAATAAGGAAGATAATCTGAACATAGAGTATAAATTTACTGATTGACTTATGCATTAACTTAATGGAGTTTGAGTTAAGTGTTTTCTTATGTAGAAATAGGAAAAAAAATAGAATTTTGACAACATATGCCAGTTTGAGGGTGTGATTTTAAATACTGGAAAAAAAATGGGCATTATTTGTAAGTCAGCTGCCCAATTAGTAGTCAACAGATTATTAAAATAATTTGACTGAAAAGTAATTTGAGTGAGTGAAAACGAGGCAAAATTCAGAGAGTTAATGTGACTGCCGGCAATATTGTATTGTGTACCATACCTGAGATGATTGTCGAACCATGTAAAGAAATAAAATATCATGGAAACATTAAAAAATTTTGGTTGTGAAAGACATACCAAAGAAGGTAATTGGGCTTTTTTGAGAAATTTATGAAATAATAATGGAACTATGAAAATGAAAACTTAGCCTTTGCCTTAAATGAACTTACAAGTTCAAGATAAGTGTTTAAATTATTTGTAATTACTATGTCATATCATAAGCTCCAAGATGAAGACTTGGATTGACTCACATGATAGTTCAGAAGAAAATTTAGATTGTCAGATGTAGGATGTCTTTCCAAAGACCTGAGTGCATGCACAGTTGTACAGGAGTTCTCATAATGAAAACTTGGTGAGAGTGGAGAATGTTCCTGAACAAATGAGAAAGCATCTAGCCAGGTACAGAGGTTTACAATAGAATTTGACATCCAAGTCACAGTCAATAGGGGCATTGCACAGAAATGACAAAAGATGAACATGGTCATAAACAATTTTTTGTGCCAGTCAAAATAATTGGAAATTTGTCATAAAAGGATTGGAATATTAAAGTAAATAACATTATCAAATTTGCTATAGAAAAACGCTGCTTTACTAGTGGCTCTCACTTCAAGTCCTTATTCAGATTTTACCTTTTTACTAAGTCCAACTCTGACCACTTGAATTCAGTTTTTACCCAGCAAGACCTCTGTCTTTCTAATACCCCTTATTCTGCTCTATTTGCTTACATGGCCTATATATCCTCTCAACATACATTTATATGTGTATTTATTGCCCAGCATACTAACACATAGAATAGCAATTGTTTTTCATGGTAAGCCCATTCATTCAATATTTGTTGAAGTATTTAAACAAAGAGGATGGGAAGCTAAGTAGTCATAGTGAGACTAAATATAAATTTATCTAAATAATTAGGAATACTTTGTTCAATGGGGAAATAGTAAACACATAACTGAAATTTTAAAAAATCTGATTATTCTCACTATACACAGAAAAAAATTACATTTAAGGTGGTATTGACAATCTTTCACAGAGTATAAAATGCAATACAATTTGAGCATGTATGGTTGGAAGCTATTATATGTTTTTTGAAAACTTAGGAGGCCATGGTTGGAAAGCCTATTTCAGCCAAATCACTGGCTATATTGCTCAACTTTGCCTATTACATAAGAAAAAAATATTACCTCACTTTGAGAAGTCAAAGTGGGAGGATCGCTCAAGGCCAAGAGTTTGAAACCAACCTGAGCACTACACGGGGAGATCTTATATCTACAAAAATATTATCCAGGCCTCATGGCCTGCACTTGTGGTCATAGCTACTTTGGAGGTTGAGGTGAGAGGATCACTTGGGCCCCAAAGATAGAGGTTAAAGAAAGCTGTGATTGCACTACTGCACTCCAGCCTGGACAACACAGCAAGACTCTATCTAACTAAAAAAACAAAACTAAACTAAAAAACCCCTAAAACTAAAACAAAGTAAAAAAAAAAAAAAAGGAAGTAACCAAATGTGTGACTTTAGGGAATAAATATTTGTTCAAAAAATATGAGGGTTTAGATTATGTTTGTGTATATGTGTTTCTATGTGAGTATGTCTGAATGTGTGTTTGCCTATGTGTGTGCATGCTCACATAACTACAAAGAAGGGCTACACAAATAATGCCAAATAACAGATTTGTTAAAAAGTAGAATGAGAAACTATCATGGTAGCATTTGTCTATAACATCAAAGCATATACTAAAGATATTATTTTGCCCTGATCACAAACAGGTTAAAGTGAAATTTGAAGGGATTGAGAGATTAAAACTAGATAATAGGTAGACAAGCAACATGCTATATACATAAAATAAAACTTAAAAAAAAAGATATTTCAGGAGATTTCCAGTAATTCAGACCTGAAAACAACAATTTTACTGTTGTTGGCAACTTAGCGTATGGACAATAAAGTATTAGTTTAAAACAGTAAATCTAATGCAATATTTTGGATAAGACCAAGACTGCAGGGAACAAAATGACAGCTAGAAAATAACAATGGTGCAATATTCTATATTCTCAAGAAATGTAATTTAATAGAATGTAAATTAAGGCTAAGTAATAGTTGTAAAAATAAGTACATTACTGTAGAAATAAGCACATTTTATATTTAGGTACCACAGAGAGGTGGCACCTATTTTATAACATGCCTCGCCATATGGGATTAAGGTAAACAATGTCTCTAATGTGTAAGCCTAAGTAAGTAACCTGTAAGTCTAAGACAAGATCCATTTTCCAGCAACTTCATAGACTTCAAAGGAACCTACAATATAATTTTCCTCTAGTTGTCTCTTACTGTCAGTAGATTCTTATTGGTAGTGTAAACTTCATATAGTGTTCTAGATGCCAGAACAAAATGCAGCAGTATAATTTTAAGGCTATATGCAATACATTTTAATCCCTTAGTCCAATCGTGTATTAATACAATCCTTTTACTTTTTATTTATCAGCTTCCTTCAGGAACAAGATCTATCGTGCAATTTTTCTAATTATTTGTCATCTCGCTTTCACAATGGGTAATAAGTAACCAAATTCACTATAAATAAATAACACCTATAACTCTAAACCATAAATGGAAAATTAGAAAAATTAGGGGTCATCTTACAGATTTTTAAAGTCAGGCAACATTTTGGTAAAGTCTAAATGACTTTAGAAATTACACTAGAATAAGGGTCCCCTCCACCACGGAACAGAATAAAACTCCACATACATTATGAGAAAGAGTGACTTGTCTATTCAGATACCTTTTAAACAGAGAGGATGGGTAGTTAAGTAGTCACAGTGAGAGTAAATGTAAATTTATCTAAGGAATAAGTTAATCCACTCAGTTAAGTTACTTTATTTCTGATGTATTATGCTCAAAGTTTTATTAGGTTGTTTGTTTTATACTTTGGGTATTAAATGTTGAAAACATTAGAATATTTTTTAACAATTTATTACATCTACTTTGAGTATTTCCGTTTTTCATATTGTAAACACTTAAAAAAGTGAGGGACATAAAAATGGTGAGAAGCACATAAGACAATGGCAAACAACCTCAATTCATAATGATTAGCAAGAACACTAGCCCTCTTGAAATATAATACAGAGAAAACAATTACAAAAAATATTTTAAGAATGATGGCACTCAATATTTGGACCTTATCAAAGTACACCACTGTGTACTTTGATATTATTGTACTCATAAATTCCAAAATTGATATTTTAATTTTAGTCAGTTTACCAATGAAAAATACAAATGCTTGCAATAATAACAAATCTTGAAGAGAAAATAAACCTATATAATTCGAATCATCTTTAAAAGAAATTATCTTGGAAGTAGTTTATTGTCTTGCTAATCTAATTAATACCATTTAAAAAATGTCATAAATATTTTAACAATATTCTGTACTGAAAGAAAAACTTGTAAATATATCAGAAAAGTCTCCTTACTTTACATTGAATTTAGCAAGTTCATGTCTAATGCCATATGTGCACCATTCTGTGCTGATGGCTTTGGAGTCACCTATTCCCAATTTCCAAATACAGACTGTATATTGTGGACTTCTGTTAAATTTCACCCACCCCCACCCCTCAAGCATCTGTCAGTTCTTTCTTTCTAATAACATGTTATTTTCTTTTACATAATCATCCACCTCGTTCCAATTTTTGTCTTGTTGGGAAAGTAAGTCCTGCCACCTTCAAGAAGCCAAGAAAAATAAAATACTGTGATATTTTATTCCAAACTCCATGAAAAGCATTGTGAAAGAATATTTTAAGAAATAAAGAAACAATACTTTATTACTTTTAAGATAATGCACATTTAGGCTATTAGTGCTATAAAGTGTTTTTGCTTCTGTGTTCAGTGCCCTCTGGAATTTTCACAATTCATACCCTTTCTCAATCCTGTTACCTGGTCTTTCATTAATTCATTTAAAATCCAATTTTACCTTATATATCTAGCATGATTTTCTGCACATGGCTACCAATTAACCTCAATTTTTGATTAACTAGGGTGGTCAGGCTATGCTGTGATAAAATGTATAGAAAATTTCAGAAACTTTTCTGTCTGGTGCATATTATGTTTTCAAGGCAGAGCAGGGCTTCTGCTCATGACAAAAGATCATAAGCTAATGAAGGCTCTACCTTCTTAAAATGCCACTATTTCAGTAAAAGCCTTCAGGGATTGTCCAGGTGGGGCAAGAAGTCTCCCAAAATCAAGTACTTCAGAAATTGTCTGTGTTATTCAAAGCCCAAAGGCCAGAACTGGACTCCAAAGTCCCACTTAACTCAAAGGGGCTAGACATTGGACTCTCAAGTGCCTGAAAGAAGAGAGAAACCAGACACTGAGCACTAGAATTTACCACCACATCACACATTCATAAATACAAAATAATTTACCTGTGATAAATAATGATTATAATGAAGACTGTAAATATGGCCTATTTGTTTGTCAACTCTTCATTCTCACATGTAAAGCCTAGAAACTGTACCAAATTTATTTACTACATTTTTAAATAACATAAGGAGTAATATATTCTACCCAAAAAAATTAAACTTAATTCCTTTTGGAATACCATCTCCTTCCAAGTCTCTTGCTTGAGAATAAATCTGTTTGACTTCAGATTGTATCTGTAAGACTGCTAAGAAACAGTCCAAGGAGCAGCATCCACTATTATTGGTCGTATGGTCATGCTTTCCACATAAGTCATTCAGCCATAGTATGAATGAGGTGATTTGAATTAAAGGTTATCTAGGGTTAGTCATCCATTTCTCCAGCATGGAAATGTATAGACAGGCTGTCAAGTTCTACTTACATGTAATAGCAACAAGAAAACAAAAAACTAAGTGGTTACCAGATTGACCTAAATAAAAGTAAGGAAGAGTTGTATTCTTGAAATTATAACTTCAGTCAATCTCAAAGATAAAGAGCATGCTGAGTAACTAGATGCCAATATCTTGGCTGTTAGTATGGAAACTGAACATCAGAAAATGCAAATGTCCTATGCATCTGAGAGATTAATGAACACTGACCCTAAACTGAAGATAACTCATAGGAAGGACCTCTCTCTGGTCTTCTGCTCAGGGGTTACTCTGGTCTTCTGGTCAAAGGGCAGTCTTTTGGCTGTTGTAAGATCAATACAACCATTGATTTGAGTTTACACATGAAAATTTAGACTCAGTGTATGATTCGAACAGAGAGCATAGAACAAAAGAAATTCCAGAACTGGCTTCTGAAAAAATATATCTTTAAAAAATAAACTATTATTGTAGGAAGGCAAGCAGACAACCTAGCCTGTATGGCATTATAAAAACACAAATAAAAATAAAATCACATCTTCAAGGAGAATTACAGAGATCAATGGCACTCTCAATGATGTGAAAATATAGTGAGCCCCATAATATCCACATTTAACTCACCTGCTTGTAAAGATAGATTAATCTTAGAGAATTACAATCAATTAGAATATTGATTGATGCCACATCCTTTATGGTCTCTTTCCTAAAAAATATCAGCATCTTCTATGCTGCTGTGTAGTTGTTGATTTCTCAACTATTTTTTTTCTGTTCTGATAAAAACTGAATACGACAATGGAAGAGTCTTTTTCAAGGCTAGTTGCCTTCATCAGCTCTATGCCACAAATCAGTCTGCAACAAACTTGTCTGTCTCACTATCCTAGTGGACATCACACTGTTCCAGCCTATTGATATCAACAAGCTAATCAATAGGCTACTGATTGGCTTTTTTGGGGAGGCCAAAAAAAGCCTTTGGGAGGCCGAGGCGGGTGGATCATGGGTACTGGGGAGCAGGAAGTTACAGTCACTCAAGATGATTTGTTGAGACATATCTGTGGCATGAGACGAGAGATAATGTCTTTCAAAATATGGGGGCTCTATCTCTAGTGAAGCTTTTGCTGACCCAAGGTTTGGAGGTATATCAATGTATCCCCTGCAGAATAAAAGCTGCATTGTCCTGCCTTGCACTCAGTGCTTCTAAGAAAAATGTAAAATGTTCTTTAAGCTTTGTCTAATACTGTGAAAATGCATAACAAATTTGGCTATGCTACTCTGACTCTCAACAGGCTCAAAATTTTAAATAAAGCAAAGACATTTTCTTCTGATTCATTCAAGCCTCAGTGAAAGTAATAACTTGGCCATCACGTGTGAGTGATTCTGATGATTTTCAAAGTGTGTGTAACAGATTGTAACATTCAATGGAGCCACACAAAGTCATGAACTGCTAATCATAGCAGAAAGCCTTAGGTTTTCAAACAAAAGAATGTATCTATAGCAATTTTGATGAATTGCAAGTACATATAGCAATTTTAGATGAATAAGCATGTGCCAGAATTTTCACATTGATTTCCCAAAACCCAGTATGACTGTTGTGGTAGTAAGTGTTAAGTGGGAGCCCATGAAATTTCTCCCTCACTTCTAGCTAAGAAAATTAATTAGGATCAAAAACAACCACTGCCTTTATGAAAAACTGTAAATATAAACACTACTATCATATATCTGAAGAATGCAGTAGGAGTGGCCTCACTATATCTGCATTCAACTCACCTTTCCTGTTCTCTGCAAAATCCAGAAGGACATCTGCCATGCCTATGGCAGATGCCAGTACAATGTCATATATTGAATCATATCTTTGCCCCAACAGTAGCCACTCTTCTCAATATGGTATGTTTAAATAATAAGATTATCCTAGCCTCTGGGAATTATCAAGTGCCAATGCTTTTATAAAAGCTTTCTTCTCAATCTTCAATCAATAAGAAAGAATAAAAGTATGGCTTCCTTACATGGGAAGAACAGTGATAATTATACATATTTTCTGTTTTACTTTATTACTCTTTAAATTCTCCTGTGCTCTGTCGTAAAAGAGTCAACAGGGCAGGACAGCACATTGAAACAGATTTCAGTGCATGACAAGTGATATAAATGTCTTCATAAGGCACATGCATATTGGAGGATTGGAGATAAACCCCATGAACACTCACGCTACTTTTATGTTAGCAAAGATTTTAAAGGTCTAATGCTTTGCAGCATTATGAACATCTGCTTTGAGCTAAAGAACACACTGTTGCATTTCATACCTCCTCCACTAATAAAATGTAAATATGCTCAGTTGTGGAACCACATTTAAGGATAAAATATAGAATAGGGAAACTGTCTTACTACCAATGATATATTTAAAGGCTGCCAGTTTTATATGCATCGCAGAGGCTAAGAGCTCTGCATTAAAGGTCGGATGGAAAGCGCTCTGCCACTGGGCCATATGATTCCCTGGATAAGATGAGTTAGAAGCAACGGTAATGAGGAAAGATGTGGCCAGAATTTCTACCAAGCCAAATTGGAATTTGAGAAAAACTCCATTATGATTCTGGAGTAACCAGTTCCAAGAAATTCACTCTGTTTGGGGAACAACATCAACAAAAATGACAGCTTGTTATTGAGTCTTGGTAGTAACAGAATATTCACAAACGGTTCTTATACAACTTAAGTTGCCTGAGTCAAATGGTGAGGTTTATGTAGCTGCAGACCGTTTTATGATTAACGTATTTCTGTGATGATGCACCTGAACAGGTCCAGAAGAGTTGAGAAACTACATGAATATGTATGTGCTCCAGACATTCATAGTATCTACTTTTGCAAAACGGCATCTATCCAAATCCACACTTACAGACTCAAAGCATTTCCCAGAAAACAAAAAACAAAAACAAAATAAACAAACAAAAAAGTGGGCCTTATTTACAGAGGCATTAGTGTGATATGATGGTACACGTTTCAAGTGAGCTGTTGAGACATCTGGGGTCCACTTGGCAGGTGCAGATATGGAAAGAGCATTGACTTCTCACCAGCATGCTAACAGACTTCAAACATATAGAAACAGTGAAACACTCCTGAGACTATTAACACATATGGAGAGATATCCTCTTAGGCACAGTTCATAGAGAAGAACTAACAATAGACCAAAAATAAGCTCAAATACGAATGCCTCTGAACCTCACATCTAAAATCTAGCAGGAAAAAATATGTGCAAAATTTCAGACATAAAAATCTACCTACCTCAGTATCTACTGTCCTAAAAAAGACACCAAATTGCAAGATATGCAAAAGAGTGAGATAAAAATAAACAGTAAAACAAAAACACATTGCTAACAGACAAAGAAATTAACAGAACCAGATTTTTAAAAATTCACAGATGTTATGAAAGTTAAAATGACTACGAATATTTTGTTAACAGTTCTACTAGAAAAGGTGGATGACATAAAAGGGTAAATGGGTAATGGTGGCAGACAAGTGAGAATTATAAGGAAATGTTAAAAGAGAAAATACAAACATCAGAAATAATTACTTCAATGAGTTCATCAAAGAAATAATCTGTGAACTTGGAAAAAGTTGGTAAAAAAATACTCAATCTGAAACACTAATAGGTGGTGACTGGGGCTTAGGAATGTGGAGCAAATGATTTAATGTACATATAACTGGGATTCCTGAAGGAGACTGAGAAAAAACTAATATCTGAAGAAAGGAAATACAAATTTTCTGAAATTAATGGCAAACACGATTCACAAAGCTCACAGAATGTCAACTGACATAATGGCAGAGATGTACACACACACACAGACATATATATTATACCAAAAATTCCAAGAAGCAAAGAAAAATGAAAAAGCTTAAGGCAGCTGGAATGAAAGAAAACATTATAATACAGATAGGAACAAATAAAAGAAATATATCAGCGTTTTCATCAGAAATATGTAAAAGACAATGAAACAATAACTTTAAATAGTGTATTGTTTAAATTCCACCAATGTAGATATCTGTACACAGTAAAAATATCTTTCAAACATAAGGAACATGCAACAACTTTCTCAGAAAACTAAAAATTTTAAAAATTCATTCTACCAGAGCCGTAGCACATACATTTTAAAGAATTGTTTTTTTAAATACAAAGGATATAATGCCAGATAGAAATTATATCCATATAATGTGTGTATATATATGTATAATGAAAGGGTGCTAGAATGGAATGAATGAATGAAAGTAAAATTAAATTTAAAAAAATGTTAATGGCTCTAAAAGACTACTGTCCAATGAATAAAAGTAATACATATGACTTGTATGTTTTCTAAAATATGTAAGTATAAATAGCACTATTGTGTCCAGCAATAGTGCAAAGATTGAGAGCAAGCAATTGGAAATATGTTTTTTTATAGCTATTCTACACATAAAGCAGTATAATATTATTTAAAAGTAAAATCTGTTTAAGTAAAAGTGTGCATTGCAATTGTTAGGGAAACAATAAACCATTATAAAGGAGGTATAAGTAATAAATAAACAATGGGGATAAAATTGAATAATAATAGCTTATTTAGCCTGAAATAAAGTAGAAAAAC
This sequence comes from Leontopithecus rosalia, assembly GCA_028533165.1. NCBI lineage: Eukaryota > Metazoa > Chordata > Mammalia > Primates > Cebidae > Leontopithecus > Leontopithecus rosalia. Next base: position 26,081,091 of record CM052649.1, on the reverse strand, counting down.
AGCAAAAAATCAAATGAAACAAACCAGCTAGTAAGGTTTAGAATTTAATCCAACCATACAAATAATCGCATGTAATGTAGATTGTCTAAACCCTCAAATTTAAAGGCACATATCATCTGGATATAAAACAAAATTAAAAATAAGCAAACAATATACTCTCTTCAAAAATGCATTTAAAATTTATACATAAAGTAAATGAATGTCAAAGGTATTAATTGCAAGCACTTATCCAAAGGAAACCTTCAGTCATTATTTCAGGACAGTGCATATTGAGAATAAGCAATATTGCCAGAAAAAAAAGCACTAAATTACATTATCATCAAGGAGTCAATTCTCCATGAGAACACAAAATCCTAAATGTGTATACATCTGCCAAAAGAGTGTCAAACTTCCTGAAGCAAAAACTGATAGAACTGAAAAGACATACAGAACAAATTTAAAATATTAGTAGAATATAGAAAACCTGAATTATGCTATAAACCACAATGTACTTAAATATATTATATTAATAAAACATTCTATCCAAAACTAGATTCTTTTAAAGTACACTTGTACATTCACACAGATAGTTCATATTAAGAACCAAGATAAAAAAATAAAACAGTAAAAAATAAGCTATAATGAAATATACTGTGAATAACTGCCAATGAATGAATCAGACAAAATGTATGTGGACATAGAGATTTGTTTTATTTATTTATTTTTTTCTGAGGCAGAGTCTTGCTCCATTGCCCAGGCTGGAGTTCAATGGTGTGATATTTGTTCACTGCAACCTCCGCCTCCTGGATTCAAGTGATTCTCATGACTTAGACTCCTGAGTAGCTGGGATTACAGACATGTGCCACTTTAATTAAAAAGAATGCCAGTATTCTTCACATCGCCAATTGCAATATGATAAAAAGGAAAGGTTTATATTCATTTAATATCATTATTTATGTTGACATAAAAACAATAGCAAATGAATCATGTTTTTAAATATACATATATCTAAATAAATTATATAGAGAATGCAGTAAAAGCAAAAAACATTCTTTTTTCATCTCATTTAAAAATTACATCCCTAAATTAATTACTGTTAATAGAGGGTTATATGTCTGAATTCTTCCATGAATTAATCTATGCAATATTTGGAAGTGCATGGTTTGACATTCAGTATTATGACTTCTTTTTTTTCCTACTAATTATATGTATTAGAGAATGTTCTTGGCTAGTACACATAGAGCTACCTCATCGTACCTTTGAAGAGGTATTTAGTATTCCTTAGGACTAAAATTCCATGTTTATTATTAAACCACACATCTCTGGATGATGATTACCAGTTTTCTGCTGTTATCAATACTATACTGGAGAGATTTCACTTTACTTCTTTCTGTTCACCTACAAATATTTTTGTTTTAGACATTACTAGAAGTGGAATTTCTATGTCAAATATTTATTCAGTTAACGACTTTAACATATGCACCGAATTGTCAACCGCCCCAAAATTACCATTATATCTTTTTCCAATAACATATAAATGTCTATATCCCAGATTCTAGTCAACCTCCAAATTGTCAGTTTGAACTATAATGTTAGGGAAGTCTCATGGGCAGATCAGAGAGGTCAGAGTTGTAGAGAAACTCACAGGTTTGATGTTGCTTGTGCCACTATATTATACTAATTCTTGAAAGAGAGAAAAAGCTTGAACATCAGGATAAGTTAGCAATGTAATGATTTTGAACCATTAGTGATATTAAGCCTGAATTTTGCCTTTTAAATTCATGTATGCTTTTCGTATTTTTCAGTGGTGAAGTTGTTTAGAAAATGTGTAAATTATCTCTAGCCAGCTCAATTATGTGAATAAAAAAATCAACAAATTGTTTTGCTACTACTGACAAGAATAATATAAATGATCATTCTTCATACATATAAAACATATATATGAAAGTTAGTAGGAAACATTTATATACATAGTGTAATTAATCTTTGTAATGTTAGTTCACTCATAATGTTATATTGTGTATTGTCCCTTGAAACATTTGTTTTCTCCACATTATGTTAAAGTCTCATTTGCCTTTTGTTTTTAGTAGGGTTAACTGCAGGTCTGGCTAGAGTTTTTGTGGTCAAATGAGATCCCTCAATTCTTTCATAAGAATTCATGTTGAATCCCTTAAGCTATACTGAAATTGCTACTTGTATTGTAAAGATATATTGTATACATAACAACTGTGCACTGAAACTAGTTTTGCTTTTGAGTGGTTGTGGGTGGTAGAGAAATGATGTGCCATCTGCCAGTTTGCTAAGTTTAAAAATGCCGTTCAGATTTACTAAAAAGCCCTTTGCCAAAAACTCGCAGTTAAATAAATGACTTTGAGAAGAAAATCATTAACATTAATTATCAAAAGCATTGTTATGTCTTAACATGAACGGGGAATCCAAATTAGTAGGGAAAAGTAAAAGGCTCAAAATATGTCTTTCCGAGGATATTTCAAAAAGATGGTGTTGTCGTGGCCCCAGAATTTGTGTGGATACTATCACTTGGTACCATGTCATTGTCACAGTAAATAAATGATACAATCATAATGAAACTGTAAGTGGTCACTGGGAAGGAAGGGTACACCAGAGTATCTGAAAGAATTACTGGTGGGCGCAGTCCAGATGCTACCACTCAGTTATCCCCCAGTCGCACTATTTGTACATATTGTTCCCGTTTCATGCCTGGGCATGAGCTCAGCCAGCAATGGCAATCCACCCCCTGGTCATTCAAGGTTTTGGCTGTTGTCATCTGCCCAAAAACACCCAGTCATTTCTAGGCTTTCAGGCTCATAAATTGGAGAAAAGAAATATAGATATTTCTCAAAAATAACTGAAAAGACTGACAGAATAACATATGTGCTGTAGGAAATGTAATTCAGAATGCCTGGGTTTCATTATAGACACACGCCTAGGGAAGAAAATTCAGCAAATCATTTGATACAAGTCCTTTTTATATGAGGAAAACTGTAAATATCTGTATACCCCTGATTATTATACTGAAGAGTCTAAGGGAAAAACTAATCTATTTCAATTCTGAAATCATTTTCAAAAAAAAAGAATAGTTTGAAACGTATCAATTCTATAACAGAAGGTTTACTTATCTAAAGCACAGTCTTACTTCGTTTGCAGACATTGTTTAGTGGGTTGCATTGAAGAAAAATACGATTTTATTTAGCCTTTTATGCAATTGGTTGATACTGGTCTTCACTAACATTTACAGTGACATCACATTTCTCAGATGCTACCAAATAGATCCAAAATGATGAAGAACTGCTAATTTCAGGGCACTTTTTATCTGTGTGTGTCCTAATATTTCTCAGAGTTCCACAAGCTACCTTGAAACACAAAGGTACATATTTAGGGGACTGGCTTTCTTGAATGATAAGGCGGTTACTGTGTGTGTATTGAGGTGGTTCTGCTCACATCACAACGGTGGTAGGCGGACAGTAGTTCATATAGTCCACAGCAAGATCGGGGAAACCTAGGGCTAAATCATTTGTTGGCAATCTGTTTCTTTGTTTACAGCAGATGGAAACAGAGTCTGCCCTGAAATTCCCCTAATCAACTTGAGCATTTACTATAAATTCGCTTATATGTATAAGATGGACTGAATTTTCAACGGCTATTTGATTTTATTTGTTTCACTAGTCATGGCAATAGGAAAATGGGGTTCAATTTACATAAGATGCCAAAGTTTCATTTGATTTTGCATACATGCTAAAATATTCTTAATATAAAGTTTTATGCTGCTTTGTTTTGTTTTTAATGTGTTTATTTGTATGTTCCTGAAACATAGGTTGTCAAAATATATGATTTTCTTACCTAGATGAAGAGAACCAGAGAGCACAATGGTATTATTTTCTAGCAAAAGCATTTTGCCTTCAACTACCATTCTAGCATACAGAAACTAAGGCTCTAGCTCAAACAAACTCAAACACAACAAAATGAAAATAATGTAAAGTACAAAGTCCAAAATCTCAGCAGATGCTCTTTCATTTCTCATATTCCAATCTTGCTATGTTTTACATTTGAAGTAAATTTTTAATTTTACAGAGTGACATGAAATCTAATTAAATCTTCCCATACCAAAGACTTGTCAATTGTGTTAACACGACAACTTTGTGAAATCGAAAACATGAAGATTTACGAAGGAGTATACAATTGTGATTAACAATATGTTTCAGTTTTAATGTAAGAATATCTCTGCCTTTGAAAATATAAGGCGAACAACTGGAACATATTAGAATAACATTTATAAAAATCTAGTACACCATTTTATTAAATTGTAAAAATAATGGTAATTAGCAAGGACACAAGGCATGGCATGAAAATATAGAGCAATTTGATCATTAAAACTCATGAGAATGATTGTCCATGAGCTCTGATAAGGAACAGTTACAGAGTAAAACCACATCATCACATGAGAGCTCTAGAAACTATTTCAACAAAATGTCACTAACGTTTATTTAAAACACACAAATATGTTTGAAGGCGTAACTAAGAGTACTAGTGATTCTAGGAAGATAGTGAAAGCAGTATAGCACAAATCTCCATGTCTAAAACAGACAGAAGATCCCCATGGATAATATAATCAGCAAGGCCAGGCGACAAGAAAAACTCCCTCGAGACTTACAACATGACCGAGCTGTGACAAATCACCAACTACAAGATGTCTGTATCCGAAACTCTACAGTATTAGCAAAAGAATTGGTTGGTTTAAAAAATTAGGAGTTCTTCTCCTTCCTTCCTACTTGTTTTCATGCCTTCCCCTCTTCTTTCATTCCTTTCTTCTTAAAAAAGTAAATCTGTGAACAATTTTTAACTTACAGAAAACCACTGGCTCGGCGGCTCATGCCTGTAATTCCAGCACTTTGGGAGGCAGAGGCAGACAGATAAGTTGAGGTCAGGAGTCCAAGACCAGCCTGACCAACATGGTGAAACCCCATCTCTACTAAAAGTACAAAAATGAGCCGGGTGTGGTGGTGGGCACCCATCGTTCCAGCTACTCTAACATGGAAGGCTGAGGCAGGAGAATTGCTTGAACCCTGGAGGTGGAGGTTGCAGTGAGGTGAGATCACACCACTGTACTTCAGCCTACGTGACAGAACAAGACTCCATCTCAAAAAAAAAAAAGAAACTTTGTGAAAACAGGGCTGAGTTACCATATACCTATGCCAAGTTCCTCTACTATTGACATCTTACAGTACTAGACTACAATTGTTACAATTAATGAAACAATATTGAAGCACTGTTTCTAACTTAAAAGCAGTTTATTCAGAGTTCCTTAGTTGTTAACCTAATGTCCTTCTGCTGTTCCAGGATCACATCCAGGATACCAAATTCCATTCTTCCTGTCTCCTTGAAATCCCCTGGGCTGTGACAGTTTCTCAGACTTTCCTTGTTTTACCTTGATGACCTTGACAGCTGTGAGGAGTGCTGGTCAGGTATTTTGTAGGATGCCCTTCAACTGGAATTTACATGCTGTTTTTGTTCTTTTTATGATAAGCCTGTAAGATGTGTGTTTGGAAGCAAAACAGCAGAGATAAAATGCCATTTCATCACATCTTATCAGAAGCACTATCATAAGAGTTGATGTTAACTTTGCTCACCGGGCTGAGGTGGTGTCCGTCAGCTTTCTCTATGATAGCCACGCCTTTTCTTCTTTCCACACTGTAGTCTTTGGAAGGAAGTCACTATGCACAGCCCACACTTAAAAAGTGGAGAATTAATGCTCCATGTCCTTGAGAACAGAATATCTACATAAAGTAATTGGAATTCTTATTTATGAAAGATTTGTCTATCTCCCCCATTTAATTTTTTTACTAAATTATGTAATATTTGTCAGTATCGCCTCATGAATACACATTTTATACTTTAGATTACAAACCAATACCAGTCTATTTTGTTGCTGAAATTATTCCTTCTTTTGCCATTGGGAGCTCTTTCGCTGGCTCCTGCATTCCTTTTAATTTTTGAGGACTTCTTTATTGTCTGTCACCACAACATGCTCCAGGCTCATCTTGTGTATTTTTTTTTTTTTGCCCCAGTGCTAGAATCAACCATTTTTCTCTAGTTCACCTGTTCTCTAGTTCACTAACATGATCTGTGGAATGTTAAGTTTATAGTTTATTATTACCAGACATTGAAATGTCACCAAATCCTGCAGAGAATATAGACAGCAGAGGCCAGGTCAGAAAGGACTGAATACTAGGTAGCAAAGTGGGCCATGACTCAGTGATGGCAATGTGGAGGGAAGCCCACGCGAAGCCTACACAGAACTGAGTGCCTAGGTGCGATGTTGCATAACGTCCTCTGTGTGCACCAGCCAGATACTTATCTCCACTGGCACAGCACCAGCTTGAAGCACGTTAATTAAATATCCCAGAACAAGGATCAGTTTGAGAAAGAAGGGGAGATAGAGTGAGCATACAGAATCCTCAAATTTACTGTGTTTAATATATTACAATAATTAAATTTGACAGAGTCTACATGGAAGTGATTAAATTGGAGTTTCTATTATTATTCAGAAGTGAAGATTTGTGATACAAATTAAATCCAGTTATATGAAAATGATATTACATGTCTGCACATCTGAAGTTGAGGTCTGTGAAAGTCATGTCTCTACCCTCTACTCTGACTTTGATAATAAAATTTCTCAATGTTTGCTTTAAGTTCTGCTGTATAAATTTATTTTGTTTTCAGTGAGCTTGCTTTGCTTCTGATTGCTTTGCTGAATGCTGACTGGATGTTTTTCCATTTAACCTTAGAAAAGCTATCTTTCCAACTTGAGTGTTATTTGTGTGTTTATGTGTTATTCAGTAATATTTCTTTGTCACATTATGGCCAAGAGAAGGACTAAATCACATTGTCTCTGACAGAGAAAATCACTTCCTTATTGAGGTTACATCTCAAAATAGATCACTATGGTGCAGCTTGGGATCCTCCCCTACAGAAAGGAATAGCTGTCTAACTACTTGCTACCAATTTTTGTAGCCAACAATATTCTGACTTAACAGATAGTTGAGCAAACTTTCAATTTCTCTAATTGACTAATATAACTTATTTCCACATTTAAATAGAATTCATGTTTCAGGAGGGGGATTATTTAGATAATCTGCTGTATGTTAACTATACAAGTAACTTTCAATGACTTACAAAATTTAGAATAAAACATTTTATATTTATAATTCACAATGTTTAACTTGTTGAAAATATGTGAATGTTTTCTTTATTATTGAAAATTTTCATTTATAAGTATAAATTATGGAGAACAAAATATCTCAAAGCGTATAAACTTAAGTCTATTGGAGAGCACAAGTCCATTAAAATCCTAATAGAAAATATTAAAATCTAGAAAACAATTTATAATGCTTTTGTCAGCTTGAAATATTATTCCAAAAAAAGACTATGATAAATCTAAAAACTGGAGTGAAACTTTATGTATTAATCCATTCTCATGTTGCTATAAAAAACTCTCCAAGACTGGGCAATTTAAAAGGAAAAACTATTTAATTCACTCACAGTTCCACAGGGCTTGGGGGCCTCAGGAAACTTAACATCATGGTGGAAGGTGAAACAAACACCTCCTTCTTCACAGGGTGGCAGAAAAGAGAAGTGCTGAGCAAAGGAAGAAAAGCTTCTTGTAAAATTATCAGATCTCATGAGAACTCACTCACTATCATGAGAACAGCATGGGGGTGAACACTGCATAGTTCAATTACCTCCCACTGGGTCCGTCTCATGATGTGGGGTTTGTGGGAACTACAATTCAAGATGAGATTTGGGTGGGGACATAGCCAAACCATATCATCACTTTATGTATCATTTCAAAATTTTTATAAAATAATAATAAACCCTATACAAATAAACTATAGTGTGTGATTCTCACTTAAACTTTAAAAGGAGTCTTTATTGGTTTTATTACTATAAATTGAGCCCAAATATCTTTATTTCTTTGGCATTTATGGCAACATATCTTGTAATGTTTTAATGATATACTAGTCTTTTACTCATGCTTCCAGCCTGTGGCCTCTTCTGTAATTAAAGTGACACTGGCCTCATGAAATGCTTATCAGAAAGCAGACACTGGTCTTTGTTTGCCTATGTGCTATAAATCATGGGATATTTCTTTCCAAGACAATATAGTGAAGACCAGCCTTCAATATTATTTCTAACTAAAGTTGAGATGAAATCTAAATTGTGGATTAAAGTACTTTTAACAAATGTTCAATGATGATAGAGAATAAAGTACAATATGAAGATAATTTAAAATTACCACAGAAACTTATATATTTCAAGGGCTCCTCTTAAGGGAACTTTACTTTTTGATCCCACTCTGCATTTAAAAAGCAGAGAGAGTTTGGCACTCATGTAGGTTACCATAATTAGAAATAATCTGAGTGTATTAGTTCATTCTCACTTTGCTATAAAGAACAACCTAAGACTTGATAATTGAAAAAGTGAAGAGGTTTCATTGACAGTTACTCAGGCTCACAGGAGTAATGGTTGAGGAGGCCTCAGAAAACATACAATCATGGCAGAAGGGTGAAGGAGAAGCAACCAAATCTTCACATGGTAGTAGGAGAGAAAGAATGAAGAGGGAGGTAGTACACACTTTTCTAACAAGCAGATCCCATAAGGCCTCTATCACAAAACAGTACTAGGGGGTTGCTGCTAACCCATTAGAAATCACCCCCATGATTCAATAGCCTCCAACCAGGCCTCCATTCTAACACCGGGAATTACAATTAACATGGGATTTGGGTAGGGATGCAGGGCCAAACCATATCATTCTGACCATGTATTTTCCAAAATCTCATCTTCTTCTCATATTACAAAATCCAATCATTCCTTTCCAACAGTCTCTAGAAGTCTTAATTTATTCCAACCTTAACTCAAAAGTCAAAGTACAAAATCTCATCTGAGACAAGGCAAATTCCTTCTGCTTAAGAGGCTGTAAAATTTAAAACAAGTTCATTGCTTCCAGGATACAATGAGGGTAGAGGCATTGGGTAAATGCTCCCACTCCAATAAATTGGGCAAAACAAAGGAGCTGGAGGCACCATCCAAATCTGAAACTCAACAGCATGGTCATTAAATCTTAAAGCTCCAAAACAATCTCCTTAGTCTTCATGTTTCATGTCCAGGTCACCCTGATATAAGAGGTAGGCTCCCAAGGCCTTGGGCAACTCCACCCTTGTGGCTTTGCAGTGTTCAACTCCCACAGCTGCTTTTACAGGCTGGCATTAAATGCCTTTGGCTTTTCCAGGTTCATGGTGCAAGCTGTCTGTGGATCTACCATTCTGGGGTATAGAGGACAGTGGTCCTCTTCTCATGGTTCAACTAGGCAATGCTCCAGTGAGGACACTTTGTGGCGGCTACCCAACATTTTCCATCTAGACTGCTCTAGCAGATTTTCTCCATGAGGGCTCTGCCCCTGCAGTAGACTTCTGCCTGGACATCCAGGTGGTTTCACACATCCTCTGAAATCTAGGGGGAGGCTCCCAATCTTCAACTCTTTCTCTCTGCATAACTCTCTTCACCACATCAACGATGCCAAGGCTTCAGCTTTGTACCCTCTGAAGCAATGACCTGGACTGTACCTTGACCCTTTTTAGCCTCAAAGATGAGAAGGCTTGAGGCTTGCACCTTCTGAAGCAATGGCCTGGGCTGTACATTGATGCCTGTTATCCACACCTGAAGTTGGTGCAGCTAGAATGCAGGGCACCATGGCCTGAAGCTGAATAGAGCATTGGGACCCTGGGCCTGACCCACAAAACCATGTTTACTTTCTGTGCCTCTCTTGGCCTGTGGTGAGAGGAATTGCCATGAAGGTCTTTGAAATGCCTTGGAGGCATTTTCTCCATAGTCTCATTTATTAACATTCCATTCCTCTTTACTTATGCAAATTTCTGCAGCTATCTTGTATTTCTCCCCAGAAATATGGGTTTTTCTTTTCTACCACATGGCCAGGCTGCAAATTTTCCAGACTTTTATGCCTTGCTTTCATTTTACATATAAGTTTGAGTTTTAGATAATCTTTTTGTTTGTACATATTAGTGTATTCCGTCAGAAGCAGCCATGTTATATCTTGAATGCTTTGTTGCTTAGAAATTTCTTTTGCCAAATACTCTAAATTGTCTTCATCAAGTTCAAAGTTTAACAGATCCCTAGAGCAGGGGCACAACGTCAGCAGTGTCTTTGCTAACACATAGCAAGAGTGACTTTAACTTTAGTTCCCAGTAAGTTCCTCATTTTCATATGAGACTTCTTCAGCCTGGACCTTATCACTATCAGCATTTTGGTCCCAACCATTCAACAAGTCTCTAGAAAGTTCCAAACCTACTCTCTTCCTCCTGTTTTCTCATGAGCCCTCCAAAATCACCCAACTTCTGCCCATTACTTAGTCCAAGGTTGCTTCCACATTTTTAGGTATCTTTATAACCATGTTCTATTTTTCTGATTGCAATTTTCTTTATTAGATTCTTCTTACTTTGCTATAAAAAACTACCTGAGTCTGGGTAATTTATAATGAAGAAAGGTTTAAATTCTCACAGCTCTGAAACCTGTACAGAGGCTTGGCTGGGGAGGCCTCAGGAAACTTACAATTATGGTGCAAAGGCAATGAAGAAACAAGCATATCTTCACATGGTGGCAGGAGAGACAGAGAACTACCACGAGATGGGGAGCCATTAAAGAGATGGGGAGCATCTCTTTAATACTGGGCAAAAATAATTTCAGGACCTAGGTAAAAGAAAGAGACTTTCTGTCTCCTAGTCTCAGGACTAATAATACCCTTTACGGCTGAGCATGTGACCATCCATACTTTGACAGGAAAACTGACACATAATATGTATTTTAATACGCCCATAAGGTATTAACAATATGGTTCTATTATAGAGTTATATGAAAACATTTTGTAAAACTTGAGTAATGAATACTAAACATTACGAAATTTGAGTATCAGAGTCTCAGTCTATTTGAGTATGCACAACGCTCAGGCCAGCTTCTTTTACATTTCTTCTAAAAAAAAAACTATCAATCTATCTCCTGTGGTCAGGTTCTTATACCATGGTACTATGTCAGATATTTACTTTCAAACAGGATGAAAAGCCAAAGTAAATATAAGAAACTAATGTAATCAATAAATTTAGACTACATTGTCTTCATATAATATGCCCTCCATCTCTGATAATTTATTCTCATCTTTTTTCTGAATAATGATGACCCATCCTGCCAAAAAAAAACTCTTATCAGTAAGTAATAAAACTATCTGTAAAATTTCCCCAAATAGAGAACTGTACTTTTAGCATGATGGCTACTAGACTATCTATGGAACTTAGCTTAATCTAATAATGCATTGGAAGACAAACTGTCAAACAGTTTAATAATTTACTGAGTTGGACTTTGGATATGGTAAGTGATAGTACGGTTGACATTCCCTGAGGGCTTTTTTTTCCAAACAGCAGTATTTTTTGATAGTAGGGATCATGGTTCTCCCTGGAATTCTACTGTAACATTCTCTTAACCTCCTTAGGCAAACATACATTACTTGGTAACTACACATTTCAAAATTTTTTTTGTTTTACTTTCCTTAAGTACTCTTTTGAAAGGTATACTGAATCACATGTTTTTATGTTAGCATCCATTAATTTTCAGGTTAAAGTATAGTGAAGCACAAAGAAGTATCTATATTTTGTAATTAAAACTTTGCCTAAATCACTTACCATTGACTCATGATTTGCCAAACTGCTACATTTGAAAAATCACCTTTTTTCATTGTGTACAACATTTGATTTTTATCACATTTTCTTTCAAAATCCTAGAAAAGACTTCACAATATTCAAAAGAATATTGTGAAAAGCTGGAAAAGTCTTAATTTTGTCATTGTTGTTATTTTTAGATTGGCAATTAGAAGTGAAAGAAACAACTTCATTTTTATTTGGTTTTAAAAAATTATAAAAACAGGATGGAAAATCTATTTTAGTTTTTAAACCTAAAATTCTTTGAGAGACAAAGTTTCTCCCTGTGCCTTCCTACTAAATGTAATATGATTTCTATTATTTTAAATATCTTTTTAAAGGCACCATCTGGCTATGTTGCCCAGGCTGGAGTGCAGTGACTATTCACAGGCAAGATTATTATAACACATTACAGCTTTGAACATCTGGGCTCAATGATGTTGCTGCCTTTGTCTCCTGAGTACCTGGAACTACAGGTGCATACCACAGCACCCGGCTTAATTCATTTTTTTATTGCTGTGACAAAAATACAAGTACTCTTATCTTCCTTCCTCAAAATGTAAGCCAATATGATTATACCCACCACCACTTCCCAGCCTATACTCACAAATGTAACACTTTCATAACAGAATGGATCTTTTGTTTTTTCTTGTTTTGTCTGTACTTTTTTTTTTTTACCCAGCTTGTTTCAATTTTTACAGCAAATATCTTTAGAGCCAGGGAAAATAATAAAAACAAAAACAACTTTGGACTATGTCCCCATTGATTGACTTAAGGAAACATGAAGATGAGACTTTTTTTAATTGTTTAACATCTCGAGATTTACATTGTAATCAGTTAAAAATCTACCTAAATTATAATATTTTCTTATTCTTACTTTAATATATCTTTTAAAGCTCTAAGAATTATTCAATCTGTTTTTATACTTCATGGAAATTTACAACTGTCTATAGGAATCTTTCCTTATATTTCTCAAACCCTTGAATCCCAGAATTTCCATAATAAATTTATGGTCTTCACTTCCACTAGCCTTGGAAGGCTTTCCCTGAGTGTTCTTTATTACCTTTACATGATACTATTCACCAAATCACTGAAGTGCTCTCTGGATACCTTACTTAATTAATCCCATCAGTTGCAATATCTGACTTTCTCCACTTCAAATAATCTCTACATTGGATTTCAACCATTTCTTATCAGGACTACCAATATCATAGTTAACTTTTTTCTATATTACTCCATTTTTTAAACTAAGTACCACTTAAGTGAAAGAGTTTGCCATTTTTTTCCTTCTCTGAATTCATCACCTCTTATTTTTCCTTCAAGATAAATTTGATCATGTAACCAGTATTTGAATAGCTTGGATGGATTTCATTAAATACAGGCTAAATCTAAACTCTTTTCCGTAGGGTTAAGACTTTCTTTTTAACTCATTTTACTTTTCTGGTTTCATTCCTGACACCAGCTCCTCAATGTCACTTAGTATCACAAGAATCCAAAAGTATGATTTATATTCACTAATTCAGCTCTTTGTTTTGGGGACATCCTTGGACAAAGATTAGTTAGACAACCTTTTGTTTGTTGGGTTTGATAAAACTATATTTTTCAATAAGTCATTGAATGATATTCATAGATCCAAACAGCCTATATATATAAGTATTTTTAAAGCAGGTTTTCTTTTATTTTATTCCCAAATTAATATTAAGATATCCTGAGATCATCATGAAATTCTCAGCTTCTTCCTTAATTTTTATTTAAAACTTTAAGAAGTAAAATTATCCTATCTTTCTCAGGCCAAGGTGAACCAGAATAATTTTGAGGTTCTTTTGAGAAAATGACTTTAATCTTCTTTTATATCAAAAATGTTGAATAAGAGATACATTCAGCCACAACGTTCTCTGTTTGACCTGGATCCCTGAGAAATATATGTCCTCTAATCTAATAATATAAGTATTGTAGTCCATTCCATTGTAATAAATGGTGTGGCAAATTTTAAAACTTCCTTGAAAAACTCATATTTAACTTTCTCACTACTTTTTCAAAATTATGTAAAGTTTACCTAAGAAATGAAACTGTTAAACCTTGTGGTACCTTATTTTCCTAATGTTAATATATCAAATTCATCACTACAAAGGGAGATTTATTACATGCAAAAAAATTTCAGGAATCTGAGATATTTCTAGAGCTTTTAGGAACACAGTGGTTGTAGGCAGTTTTACCTGCCATAATTTTCAACCCGTTGTATTATGCCTGTGAGTGTGTTATAATACATGGCAAGAGGAATTTTGTGGATGTAATTAAGGCTTCAAGTCCATTCATTTAAAATAGAGAAATTATTCAGAATTATCTAGGTGAGCCCAATGTAATTACTTGAGATACTAAAGAGGGAACCTTGTTTTTTCATAATTGGGAAGAGAAGAGGAGGCAAAAGAGATTCCAAGCTTAAGAAGGAATTAACTTGACATTGCTGGCAGTCAGCCCCATAGAAAGCATGCAAAGGAATGAGGTCAGCATCCAGAAGCAATGCCTGGCCTTAGGTTATAAACAGCAAAAACAAAACAAAAGCAAAAACAGGGACTTCAACTTTGAAGCCACAACACACTAAATTTGGTCAAAGACCTGAATAATCATGGAGTAGATTTTTCCCCGGGACCTCAGGTAAGGAACAAAGCCCAGCTGACATTGATTTCAGCTTTGCCAGCCCCTAAGCAGAGGATACAGTTGAGAGCACCAGGACTTTGGACCGACAAAAGCTGCTGAGACCTGATACATTTGTGTTGTTATTTGTGTTGTTTTAAGCTGTTAAGTGTTTGGTAATTTGTCAGGGTAGCAGGAGAAAACTAACATAACATAGCTGCTCATACCTTGGATTCTTCTTTCTCACTATATCCACCTGCTAAAACACTATTTTTTTTAAAGGTCCACCTCAACTGCCACAACTGATCTTCCCATTCTGATGAATTATTGCTGCAACATTATCAATCCTGTGTATTTGTATGACAATATGTGCATTCTTGTCTCTTTAAGTTATGATAGTAGTCCTGGCTCTGTAATCACCTATTTCTTTCTTTTATATTTGTATTCCCTTTTCTAACCAGCACAGTGTTTGGCACATCACTGACTTCCTGAAAATATAAAGTATGAACTGAAATAACTTTGTATATTTATCCATTCTGTCCTTCATTTTCTTCCAAATATTCCAGACATCTCCTTTTATTTCACTCACTAATATTTATTGAGAACTTATTCTGTCCCACACTATGTGCAAAATGTGAAGCTAGTGACTAGCACAAGCAATTCTTTGCCCTAGTTAGGATTCTATTAAGTTCCTCCTGGTGAGAGCATACAGTTACTAAATGAATGAAAATGATAATTTTAGACAGTGATGATCAACTGGATGGAGTGATTAAATTTAAGGTGGCAGTCTTTGATTACAAATAAGAATACGCTTAGGAGATGATCTTGATGCTGATGACCTTGATGGTGAGACAAGATTTTATGAAGCTGGGCATGTGGAGATCTGAGCGGAAAGTTATCCAGGCTCAGGGAATAGTAAGTGTCAGATGAAGTTGCAAATAAGCTCGGAATGTTCAAGGAAGAGAAAGATTTTCTGAGTATTATGCAGGCCTTGTGCCAGAAAGAAGATATGCCAGCCTTTCTCAGTGACTTTAAAGGGAGCAATTGTATCTCCTTTATCTCTGTGCCAACTAGGCATAGCATAAGGATCAGGACATAGATTTATGCAATATCTACATTTTAGAAATAATCTAATTGGACTCTAAATTGAGCCAATGTAGGTGAAATATCGTATTATATCTGTTTGATTTTACTGTATCCTCATCAGAGTTTTGTGATATGAACACATAGTCCACATGATTTTTTAATATATAGTTTCTGTTGCCTTTTTTCTTTTAGTTAGATAAAAAAATAATTAGTAAATTCTAACCAATATATTATCTCTAAAGTTGTCTTAGAATTATTTTTCATAAGTATGCCTTTATATATTATAAAAATGTGTTTGAATGTGTTACAGTAGAATAATTAAAAAGAAATATTCTAATATCTGACACTAAGTAGTTTTGTTCTAATCATGGATTTCAGTTTCTTCATCTACAAGTCAAGGGAGTTAAAGAAAGCACTCTCTGATCTTCTCTTAGCGCTAAAAATGTGTTGTTTTTTTTTTAATCACATTATAGCAATGTCATGTTTTAAACTGTATCCATATATACACATAATAACATAAAATGCTACATTCATCAAAGGATATTTTATTAAAAAGGGTTTTATTGGAATGATTTTAAAGGATTTGAGAATCACAGATTTCAACTATTGCATCCATGGTGTGAATTTTAACCTTTTTGAGTTATCTGTGTATTCAAAAGCTATGGGTCTATAAATGCCTGACCAAAAATTAAAAAAAAAAAGGATGATTTCAGAAACTTACTTGTAGCCCATGTTGACTATTCACCATTACAATATTTCTATCAAAAAATTATCATTTTATTTGCATGGTCTGAAGGATCCAATAATACAAAATTAAAGTAATTATATACACTTTAGGATATTCATATATTTTCATCTCTTACCTAAGTAGGTTTTTTCAATATTTATTTATATATTCTGCCTTAATATTTCCTTTTACTGTAAAATATAAGACTTTTAACTTTGGTGGCAGAAACCTCCAGGGAATAGAAATAAATGTTTCAAAAACTTAAATTAAGGAGATAATTTCATACCCTGATTTGGTGGCTGTCACATTTTCCTCTTAGAAATAGATCATGAGACTTTTCATAAAATAATATTTCTAGATTCTTGCTCTCCATTATCATTTGGTCCTCTCTCTTGTTTGAAATTCTCAGAATAGTTAAAAGAGTAAAAATGCCTGCAGTCTAATCCTTACTGCGTTGCATTTGCTATATTTCTGTCACTGTTGAAACCTTTGTATAAACTTCAAATTTCACCTCTGCAGTTTCCGGTGGGTTGAGGTGGTACCGTCTGTGTACCACATGCTGAAATGCCTAGGCTTCACGTGGCATATCTGTTAACTGAGGAAACATGGCAATTCACCCCCAGCCTGGACTCACAGCTTCTGTTTTATTCCTCAGACACATATCATCTAAGCATAAAAAACTGCTCCAAACAAATTATTCAATAAAAATGTATACCAGGTTTCTACAGGTAAATGGTAAGCTTTCCTTTTTTCCTTTTTGATGTTCTTTCTTTCTTCTTTCTCTCTCTTCCTTTCTTTCTCTTTCTTTTTCTCTTTCCTTTTTTCTCACTTATACAAAACATAAGGATAGCATTTTTTAATTTTTAACTAAATTTTCCTGAAAATCATCAACTATTAATATTTAGTGTCCCATGTCCTATGTCCTCTCAGAAAAGTTATGGTAATGCCATATTTTCATTTTCACTGTGAAAAAAGGGTTGCATGCCATATTTTATTTTAAAATACTACTTTTTAAAGTGTTCACAATGGATTGAGACTGATAATGCACGGCCATTAAATCACAAATTTTCGGCTCCCAGAAACTCTACCACACAGTGAAAACTGGCAGTCAAGCATAATAACAGGGTCATCATTGCTATATTTCCATCATTTTTTGCAGTATAAAATGTAGGCTATCTATCCCTTTACCTTAAGCTAGGCCTGAAGCTTAATTAATCCTTTACTGATAAAGGTATACTCTAATCCCAAAGTGGAATAAGTGATTTCAGTAATATATTTTATAATCACAAATTCATTTTAAAATAAGTTTAAAAATATAGAAATTAAATCACACTGGTTGTGAACTTAACACTTATTTTATCATGTAATTAGTTGTGTCTTGGTTAAGAGCAAAGAATGCAGAATCAGACCTTGGTGTTAAAATCCCAGGTCCAGGAATTAAGCATTTATATTATTCTATGATTTAGTAAACTTCTCATTGTCCCAATTTGTGGTTTTCTTTCTTTTTTTTGGGGGGGGCAGTAAATAGGGTTTATAATTTTATATATATGTATATATATAGTTATACACACACATATAATGAGAAGTGATCAGAATATATATATATATATTCTTATTGACAGTGGGCAGATAAGATCAACAGCAGTTCAGCAGGTTAGAGGTCACATTTATTCACAGCTGGGGGAAGGAGGACACTGCTCCTTTCAGGAGCACTTGGGGGTTGCACTTGAGAATAGAGTAAGCAGGCAGGAGTTATGTGACTCAGACTTCGTAGTAACAAGAGGTAAGGTGGCTCCTGTTCACCTCTTGTTTATTTGAATAATTGTGTGTTTTGGCTGAAAGTGAAGCCCATATGTTGTCCAATTGATAGAGAAATTATCTGAGTAGAGAGTATATGTTAGAAATTTTGGTGTGCAAAGCATGATTAGTGATCAATGTTTGTAGAAGAACACGGGAGAAAGCAAGATTAAGCAGTGAGAGAAATCAGACTATGTATGCTATGAGACCAAAGAAGTCTTGACCAATTCCACCCAGGCCCCTGTCATGCAGAGTCTTCAGAATTCCCCCATCCTGAACCAACATAAGGGTGAGCTACACATCTGCTATAATGAGTCTTTGGATATGGGTTACCCTAGGAAGGAGGTACCCTTGTTCAAGTCAGTTGTCTACAGCTAAGGAAAATTTGAAAGCAATTGACAGTAGTCTGCTGACACTTCTAAAACCTGGCCAGCACCTTTCCTTGTGGAATAAACAGAATAGTGTAACTCTGTGTTCATAACAGACAATAGCTTACCCTACTTGGAGCCATGTGACACATATAGGGCCAGCTCCTTTAAGGTTTCACTGGCCTTCTCTTCCTGGGAGGTATGTATAAGAGGAGAATTAGTAGCATGACTACAGTTCCTAGTTTTAGCTGTTCGAAGGGCCATATTCAATACGCACCACCCTCCACCTCTACTACTCATTCTCCATTCTCTTCACCCTTAGTCATCACATCTGATTGACTAGTGACTTATCTGGAGTGTGACCTCAGTCCTAATTATTGTTGTTATCTTTAAATACAATTTAAAATGTTTGCAGATGACACATGACTTCTTATTTTTAAAAATATTTCTCAAACAACTGCACATATATTTCTTCAAGATTTTTTTCAGGCATCAAGGCAAAATGTGAAAAATGGAGACCCCTTAAAGAAAGGAAGGAAGCATAGGAGGAAAGAAGGAAAACCTTAAAAAAGATCATCGGATAGTCTGTCTATAAAGCATTAACATGGTAAAGCTTCAAATGTTTAGGTTTGTTGAGTTTCTTTCCCACAACTAAGAACTACTTGAGCAATATACATAATGTATGGGCAGCTTGTCACGTACCCATCAAAAAGTGTGGCATACTTTATATATCTACTTTATAAAATGGACTAAACATGGAAATGGAACTACAAAGTGTCAGTTAAGCCTTTTGATCTGGGCATTAAATTCTCAGGAAAACTGATTTAGTTTTCCTAATAGAAGCCTGCTCATTACATAAGGCCAAACTGAGAAGCGCTGGTGCATTTTTTTTTTATCCTCAGTGCTATATTATAGCATTCCATTGACAGTAAAGTATCTCCTGCTGTGACAAGTATTGATCTTATTTTTCCTTTGAGACTGCTAACAAGCCAAACTGTAGCTTCATAAAATATTCAGCTGGAGCAGTGGTATGTCAGAACTATAAGCTTACAAGAAATTTACTTTTATTCTCACATGGAAAAAGAAAACACAATTAGTAATATCCATATATTTGCTGATTACATAATTGTTTTATCAGCTAAATGACTGATCTAAGAATTGAAGCCAATATTTTTGATTTTCATCTTAAGTATATGTGTGCTTTTGTCTAGAGAAAATAATAATCAATCAACATTTTATACAATATAGTAAGACTCAAAGAACAAAATTGAGAAAATTACATACCTTTAAATCTATCATGAAATAACACTTTAATGTACAGTTTTAAAGTTATTCCTATACCAAAATGTCTTTGTAATTAAATATTCTGCCTAAATAATAATAACTCAAGAAAATATATTTAAATGTTTATTTATTACTTATGTCATGCTTTTGTAAACACCATAAATAAAGTGATTAAACATAGAAGATTTCAAGTATTGCTGATTGACATTTAGTTAGAATATTAATAGACATTTATAGAAAATTATAGTAATACTATTTACAATGCAATCATTAGTGACATTGGGCCTAAGGAATTGTTATAAAAATAAGAATACAAATGTCTGGAACTCTAGAAATTGCTGTATTGCTTAACAAATGCATAAATATATCACCTATTTAAAGAAAATCACAAACTTCACAATGGAAACCAATTCTTAAATGACATATTTCAGTTTTCCTCAAAGTTTGGAATAAGGTAGTACATTTTCACATTTAAAATTTGAAACATTTCAATACAGTTGATCCTTTCTATGAATGGGTTCCACATGCATGGATTCAAGCAACTGCTGATGTAAAACATATTATTTTGAACAAAGGAATTTTTGTGTCTGTACTGAACATTTAAAGAATATTTCTTATTATCTTTATCCCTTAAAAATTAGATACAAGAACTATTTACATTGTATTTACATTGTACTTGGCATTATAAGTAATCTAGAAATGATTTAAAGTATACAGGAGGATATGCTTAGCTTATATGCAAATTCTGCACTATGTTATAGAGGATATTTAAGCATCCATACATTTTGCTGTCCTTGAGGGTTCTAAAACCAATCTCCATGGATATCAAGGGACAACTGTGAGAACTCATCTCTTGAAATAACCCTGCTTATTTAACTAAATATATTCAATTGCCATTTAGAAATGTTATTCAGTAGCAAATGGAAACAAACACAGAAATAAAGTAACATCAAATGGGTTATTCGGTTCTTCCTTAGCATTAATAGAAGGAAATAGTCTATTGTTTTAGAAATTTCCTATAGAAAATGAAAAAAAGCCATAATATTAAGTAGCCTCAACCAATATCTAAACTATATAATATGCCATTTGATGCTTTTATTTTAAAACTATTCTTTTCTAGCTCTTATAGGTGTGAAAGTCATAGTCTGCCTTACATTTACAGAAGACAGTCTATAATTTATCAATTTATCTGTCATTGAAAATCATATATTGCATAATAAATTTGCATCCTTTGATAAAAACTTTTCATTTTTGTACAGATTTTCTATAGTAACACCAATTACTAATTATATTTGTCCTAGGAGACTCTGTATCATAAGAGTCTATTCATTTCATTGAGCACTGAAAATTTCCAAAATACTAAATATTTGAATTTTAAAAGTACTATTTTAACATAAGAGTTTGCAATTTCAACCTTGATCCTAAAATAATAGAATAAAATCGCATCCGTATCAAGTAAAGCAAGAAATGAGCCAGATATCAATATTTTTTTTCAAGAGAGTTTATAAGAAGATAAATTTCCTTATCAGTCACCTAAACTGACATTTAGTGTAAGGAAAGAGTATCCACCTATATGATTATGATTCAATCACAGTGTCTTCTGCGACTTTTTTTTTTTGGCAAATATAAAATAAAAACAAAATCAACTAAACATCCTTCCAATTGACTATAAAAATGCCTAACAGGCTAAATCCCACAGAAGAAAGACAAAAGATTTATGCATTCAGTCTATTAATGGATTAAAGCTCTGGTTCATGTTTGATAATAGCTTAGAAGACTTTAGACAATTTAGTACATAAGTTGCATGAAATGATCAGTAACACAAATTTAACACAATATCTCATCTACATAGCCACATATAATGTTTTGAAACCTTGCTTATTATATATGGGAAGATTGAAAATACTATTTTTATTTACTATATAGCTGAGTTTTTGAAACAGTTCCTAAGGGTGTTCATATTTCTGATTCAATGGAATTCCTAAATACAATTTCTGGCTTTTGGCACATTTTCATTTTAATACAAAACTGTGCTAAGATTAGAAAAAATTCAATGCTTTCCAGGTTTAAATAAAACAAAATTGCTATTTATTTAAGGAAGATAATCTTTTACCACAATATCATTTTTTGTAACTCTTTCCCCCCCATATCATGGTGTCTGTGCTGAGGGTCAATTGATTTATGCAATGTGTATTTAATGATACATATACACTTTTTAAACCGACATAAAATAAGATATTTTCTCCACTTATAAATGAGAAAATGTCTGGTGCCATTTAGAAATAAATGAAGGTAATGAAATATTACCACTATAGGTTGAAATATTACATTATGGGTCTGCACAGTTCTTCCATAAAATAAATAATTAACTTAGATATGCTATTATATATGTGTGGTTGTATAATACACAACCGAATTTACTCTAGCTGAGTATACAAAGTTATGTTAATTATTCTAATTAAGTAGAAACAATATATTTCCTAATATTATCAATGGTTTTCAATTCCATAAGAGAATATTTTTGAATTGAGGTACTAATTACAGATAATGATTTATATGTCAGTCTTGTCAAAGCCACTTCCTAAATACAAGAATAGGCACATCAAAAATATTTATGTCTTGTACTTGAAAGCGTTCCAAAGCAGAGTTATGCTTATCTAACTTCATGCTATTTTACAATCTCAAAAAGAAGTGGGTCATGAATTATGACTAAAAATCCTAATTCAATAAATTGTTATTTATGTAACATTTACTATTCAATAACTGTACTTTTATAAAAATGAAAGTTACCCTTAATCTCTGTTTTGGGTCATGTTCATAATTTGTTTTGTTTTATAACATTAGGTGATTTCAAAAAGTATAAATTCTGATGTGAAATGGAAAGTCCCGAGTTGGCATCAGGTGGATATTTTTCTTCTCTGGCTTAACATATCTCAATTAACTGCCCTCCACTTATACTTTTTTCTAAAGAAGTCCCAAATACTTCTGCCTGCCTACCCTCTTTCAATCTACTGTTCTAATAATGCTTCCTTTCCTTGAAGGTGTTTCCAAAGGAATCTCTAAGAAATTCTATATTTAAACAGATTGACAGAACTTAATAACATTAGTCTATCTGTTTAAAATTAAAAATTCAGGGTTTTTGTTTTCTGTGAAAACACAAATAACACCATTTTTCATCTTAACCACATTTAAATGTGCAGTGCAGTAATTTAACCAGCTTTAAGTGTGCAGTGCAGCAACCACCACTGCCATACATCTCTGCAACTCTTTCATCTTATAAAACTGAAAGCCTACCCGTTAAAAATTTATATACACATTTAAGGGACATCATTTTACCTGTTCTGTATAAGTTCATACAAAATATTAAAAAATTTGGGGTCAGGTGCTGTGGCTCATGACTGTAATCCCAGCACTTTGAGAGGCTCAGATGGGCAGATCACGAGGTTAAGAGATCGAGACCATCCTGGTCAACATGGTGAAACATCGTCTCTACTAAAAATACTAAAATTAGCTGAGCATGGTACTGGGCACCTATAGTCCCAGCTACTGGGGAGACTGAGGCAGGAGGATCGCTTGAACTCTGGAGTGGAGGTTGCATTGAGCCAAGATCATGCCACTTCTCTCCAGCCTGGCAACAGAGTATGACTCCCTCTTAAAATAAAAAACGTTGAATTATGTTTGATTTTATTTAATATAGTAATCATCAGTATGTGAAGGCTGACTATAGAAAAAAAAACCTACTATGTACTCAGAAAATTTATAAATTATGTAAAATAATGTTTAAATTACATGATAAAGATAAATCCTACAACAAAGAGCTCTATACTAAGTCCTGTAATATGACTGAATTATTTTTTGTATTTTAAATTATAACAATATTACTTCTATTGATATTTTAATCTAATGACATATCAAAAGGCATAGTCAAAACTGATTCTCATTACAACTATTAGAACTGAGTAGCAATATAAAAGCTAAATATTCAGAAATGCAACAAGATTAAATCTCATTATATGTATTGAAACATGGCTTGGTTAATAATAATAATGATAATTATATGTTTGTGGAGATTACTACATGTCAAAAATACATAAAATATTTTACTTGCACTATTTCATTTCTTTTTCATCATAATCCTATGGCAAATAAGATGCATGTCCTGAAGTTATTAGCTTCATGAAAACAAAAAATATATTGTTACACATACAACGCATGTGTGTGTGTGTGTGTGTGTATTTTATAAAATGTCCAAGATTCTTACTTATGAACCATAAGATTAAATAGAATTTAGAAGTAATGTACAGTCCAAGATAATTGTACCAAAATGAGAGAGAGAAGTGAACCATGAAGGAATAAAAGAGTGAACTTAGGTAAAAACAAGGACAATTGAAATGCAGAATAACAGTAGCTTATTATAACTTGTTTTCCATTTAATACAAAATAAGCAGTCTAAACAATTACTTTGTAGCTTCCATTACCCAAAAGAAATTTTGAAGTTTCAATTATTTACATGTCAAATTTGTCAAATTTGTTTAATGTCTTTCACAAACAATGTTGCATGAAGACTGCATGCCAATTTTATTTTTCTTTATATTTGTTAACTTATCTATCAGTCTTTAAAAACATTTAAATTATCTTCATGTCTAAGATATGGAAAATGAATTGCTGAAGATATGCTAAAATAATATCTATTTATTAGAAAGATGTCACTATAAAACATGTAACATGACCAGAATAAATATGTATGTGGAATCTGATCTCTAAATAGCTTACATTTATTTTATTTAAAAATAATGAACGGAACTGACAAACCATGGGTTAATGCATATCTGATGAATGATACATACAGCTTGGTGCTTTAGCAACAAATTCAGAAATTATATCATCTAGATTTGAATCTCAATTCCTCAATTGCTAACTCTGTTAACTTGAGCCATCTACTACACCTTTCTATGTCACATTTCTTTCACGTGTAAAATGTTACTTCACCAGGTTGTACTGATAATTATATGTGATAATTTATAGAAAGCATTTACAAGAAACCCAAGCATGAAATAAATATTAGCTGTTATTATATGTGATAATAAAAAATAAAAATATGCAATTAAATACTGCATTTTGATTATAAAGTGACTTTATTTAAATTCAAAAAGATTAATAATATATATTTTGAAGTCCAGATAGCATTGATACTTCTAATTTATAAAACTGCCATCAACATACACTCTTCTTGGTTGTGGGCATCTCCTGGGCTTTCCTAATCTTTCTATGACATTGACAGTTTTGAACAGTGCTGGTCAGGTATTATGTACAATGCCTTCAAATGGGATTATCTAGGATTTTTCTCATGATTATATTGGGGTATGGATTTTGGGGAGAGGATCACAGAGGTAAAATGTCACTCTCATCACATCATATCAAGGATACACATTTTCAATATATCTTATCTCTATTCATACTAATCTTGAACTTCTGGATGAAGTAGCATTTTTTTCAGATTTTGTCATTACAATTTACTGTTTCTCCCTCATTTTATAGTATACTTTTACTTTATGGAAGAAAGTCAGTATGGACAACTTAAGTTATGGGAAGCTACACCCCCCTCTTTGAGGGTAGAATATCTCTATAAATTAATTTTTTTTACATAAGATATTTATTTGTTATTTCTTCCTTCATTCATTATTCCCCTTTTCTTAAACTTCTATTTTAGATTCCAGAGTACATATGCCAATTTCTTACAGGGGCATATAGCATGATGCTGAGGTTTGGGGTACAAATTATCCCATCATCAGGGTACTGAGCATAGCATTCAACAGTTAGTTTCTCAAGACTTACTTCCTCCCTGTCTACCCCCTTAAGTACTTATCATTGCTATTTTTATATCCTTGAGTACTCAACCATGTTGCAGCAGAGGACATGATTTCATTCTTTTTTTACGGCTACATAATATTCCATGTTGTATATGTACCACATTTTCTTTATTTGGGCAGCTAGTTTGATTCCATGTCTTTGATATTGTGAATAGTACTGCAATGAACATGCCAGTGCATGTGTCTTTTTGGTAGAATGATTTGTTTTCTTTTGGATATATACCCAGTAATTGAATTGCTGGGTCAAATGATAATTCTGTTTTAAGTTCTTTGAGATATATCCAAATTGCTTCCCACAGCGACTGAAGTAATTTACATTCCTATTAACAGTGTATGTATAAGTGTTGCTTTTTCTTCAGAGCCTCACCAGCATCTATTATTTTCTGACTTCTCTGTAATAGCCATTATGATTCATGTGAAATGGTATCTCATGGTGGTTTTGACTTGCATTTCTCAGATGATCAGTGAGGTTGAGCATTTTTTCTTTGTTTGCAATTGCTTTTAAGGAATTGGTCATGAATACTTTCCCAAGGCAAATGTCCAAAATAGTGTTTCCTAGGTTTTTATTTAGGATTCTTATAGTTTGAATTCCTACATTTAAATCTTTAATCCTTCTTGAGTTAATTTTTATATATGGTGAAAGTGTTCCACTTCATTCTACTGCATATGGCTTGCCAGCTATCACAGCACCATTTATTGAATAGGAAATCCTTTCCCCATTGTTTATTTTTGTTGACTTCTTTGAAGATTAGATAGCTGTAGGTGGGCAGCTTTATTTTTAGGTTTTCTATTCTGTTCCATTAGACTATGTGTCTGTTTTTGTAACAGTGTCATGCTGTTTCGCTTACTGTATCTTTCTAATAGTGTTTTAAATCAGGTAAGGTTATGCTTCTAGCTTCCTTATTCTTGCTTATGATTATTTTGGACATTCAGGCTCATTTTTAGTTCCACAAGGATTTTAGACTAATATAGTTTTTTTCTAGTTCTGTAAAAAAATGACAGTGATAGTTTGATAGTAACAGCATTGATTATGTAGATTGCTTTTGACAGTTTAGCAATTTTTTTTTTTGAGATGGAGTTTCACTCTTGTTACCCAGGCTGGAGTGCAATGGCGTGATTTCAGCTCACCGCAACCTCTGCCTCCTGGGTTCAGGCAATTCTCCTGCCTCAGCCTCCCGAGTAGCTGGGATTACAGGCGCGCGCCACCATGGTCAGCTAATTTCTTGTATTTTGAGTAGAGACGGGGTTTCATCTTGTTGACCAGGATGGTCTCGATCTCTTGACCTCGTGATCCACCCGCCTCGGCCTCCCAAAGTGCTGGGATTACAGGCTTGAGCCACCGCGCTCGGCCCGGCCAGCAATTTTAATAATACTGGTTCTTCCAATCCATTACTATAGAGTATTTACACATTTGTTTGTCATCTGTGATTTATTTTAGCAGTATTTTGTAGTTCTTTTTGTAGAAATCTTTTACCTCTTCATTTACATGTATTCATAGGGGTGTGTGTTTGTATATTTGTAGGAGTGTGTGTATGTCTATTGTTAAGTAGGCTTGCATTCTTGATTTGTCTCTCAACTTGAACATTGCTGGTGTATAGAAATGATACTCATTTTTGTACATTTATTTTACATCCTGAGAATTTTACTAAAGTCATTTATCAGTTCTTGGAACATTTTGTCAGAGTCCTTAAGGTTATCTGGGTATAGAGTCATATTATCCATGGAGAGAGACATTCTTTTCATCTGCACAAAGAAAATAATATAATATCAACCAAATGCTCATTCATAAAGCAAATCTTAATGAATTTTTTAAATAAATTGAAATCATGCCAACCATACTCAGAGACTACAATGGAATAAAAATAGAAACCAATACCAAAAAGATCTCTCAAAATTACACAATTAAATGGAAATTAAACAACTTGCTTCTGAATGTCTTTCAGGCAAATCATGCAATTAAGTCAGAAATTAAAAAAAATTGTTTTTAAATAAATGGAAACAGAGAGGCAGCATATCACAGTTTCTGGGATGCAGCAAAAACATTCTTAAGAGGAATGTTTATAGCGCTAATACCTATATCAAAACATTAGAAAGATCTCAGATTAAAGATGTAACATCACACCTAGAGAAATTAGAAAACAGGAACAAACTAACTCCAAAGCTAGCAAAATAAAAACAATAACTATAATTAGAGTTGAACTGAATAAAATCAAGACCCCAAAATCCATACAAAGAATCAACAAAACTGACAGTTTTTCTTTGATAAACAAGATCAATTGACCATTAGTTTGACTAACAAAAACAAAAGACAAAATCCAAATAAACACAATCAGAAACTACAAAGATGACATTAAAACTGATCTATCAGAAATTAAAAAAAAGATCCTCAGAGACTATTTCAAACACCTATATACACAAAAGAAAATCTAGAGGAAATGGATAAATATCTGGAAACATACTACCTCCCAAGATTGAATCAAGAAGAATTTGAAACCTTGAACAGTCCAATATCAAGTTCCAAAGTTGAATCGGTATTAAAAAAAATACAACCTCAAGAAGCCCCAGACTGAATAGACTCACGGTTGAGTTCTACCACACATATTCCAAAGCATCAAGGAGACACGAACACTCTCTAACTTATTCTGTGACCCCAGAAGCACCCTGATACCAAGAGCTGGCAAAGACACAACAAAGAAAGAAAATCACAGGCCAATATCCCTGATGAACACAGACACAAAAATCTTCAACAAGATACTAGCAAACTGAATCCAATTGCACATTGAAAAGTGAGTTCACCCTAATCAAGTAGGCTTCATTCCTGGTATGCAAGGTTGGTTCATAATATGCAGATTAGTAAATACAATTCTTCACATAAATAGAATTAAAAAGAAACATCATATGATCATCTTAATAGATCTGAAAAAATCTTTCATTAAAACCCAACATCTCTTCATTAAGACAATTTTCAAGAAACTAAGCATCAAAGGAACATACTGAAAAATAATGTGAGCCATCAGTGACAAACCCACAATCGATATCATATTGAAAGGGCAAAAGCTGAAAGCATTCCCCTAGAAAACTGGAATAAGACAAGGATCCCCACTCTTAACACTTTTATTCAACACACTACTGGAAGTGCTAACCGGAGCAATCAGGCAAGAGAAAGAAATAAAAGGCAACCAACTAGGAAAATAAGTCATTGTTCTTTTATTTCATCATTTATTTATACCATTAGCAACTCCTAACCATGTTTTTCACTTGCTTTCAAAACCTATTTTTAAATATATATGGAGTAAATATCCTTTTTTTCTTAGCATACACCGTTTTAAAAATCCTCTATTGAATCCATTATTCATCATACACTGCTCTCATTTTTATTACCTATTATCATTGATCACACTGTTCTTTATCTTTCTGGTAGCATTTTCTTACCCTAATAATTTTACATATGCTATTATTTAAAATTGAATGTTGGTCAAACCCTCTGTCTATTGCTCCTGTCTAGGATCTTAAATGTAGCCTTCAGTGAAGGACTGACCTAAGTGCAATGCCCTGAATATTTATTACGCCCTCAAATTCATATGTTGAAATCCTAATCCCGAAGGTTTTAGGAGAAGAGCTTCTAAGAGGTGTGACTAGTTAATGAGGGCAGACCCCTCATAAATAACATTATTGCCTTTTATAAAGACATTTCACCACGGAGACATTTCTCATCCCTTCCATTAAGTGGGGTTATAGCAAAAAGACGGCTATCCAGGAAATGAGCCATTACTAGACAGTGGATCTGCTGGTACCTTTATCTTGGGCTTCCCAGCTTCCAAAATGGTGAGAAATAAATTTTTGTTGCTAAAAGACCACCCAGTTTTTGGTATTTGTTACAGCAGCTCACTCAGTCTAAGACATTAAGGCATGCCATTATTCTGTTTTTGTACCAAGAATTCTATGACAAGCATAAATTATTTTCACTTTCACACATTCACACAGTATTCTCTATGGTAGGTCCACATAGAGTATAATTAAAAAATAGGTTAGTTAGTTTAACTCTCACTCTCCATTAATCTTTTTTAAAAACTTAAAACTATTCTCAAATTGTAACATATGCCATATGTAAAAAACTTATAACCTCAAATAATGTTTTAAATATCAGGGCACAGTGTTTTGTTACAAAGGAAGTTACTTGCTAAATTTTCAATTGAATTTGTTTTTCTTTTTTTGAGAATTATTTCTAAATAATATTATGCCTGACTAAATAAAGAGAACTTCAATATTTTGATGACCTTTTATTTTTATTTTTACTTTTTAGATAAAGTCTTGCTCTCTTTCCCAGGCTAGAGTGCAGTGGCATGGTCTCAGCTCCCTGCAGCCTCTGCCTCTCAGGTTTAAGTGAGCCTCCTGCCTCAGCCTCCTGAGTAGCTGGGATTATAGGTGCCCAGCACGATGTCCAACTAATTTTTGTATTATCAGCAGAGACAGGGCTTCACCATGTTGGCCAGGCTGGTCTCGAACTCCTGACTCCAAGTAATCTGTCCACCTCAGCCTCTCAAAGTGCTGGGATATTCTTGTTCTTGGTATATTATCTTATATATTTTTGAAGAAATCATATTACAGGTATATAAAGTTTAAAATAATAATCATACAGTTAATAAATTTCACCTAATAATCTGACCGTATTCTGCATAAAAAATTAAAAGCCATAACTAAAAATACATTCAGTAAATTCAGCACAAAGGTATAATATCCTTGATTTATTGAATATGAGTTATTTATTTGCTAAAGAAAGCATCAGTATTCATCGCCAAACAAGGCAAGTTTTTGAGGCTGCAGCCTTCATAATCCAAATTCAGGAGGCTTACTACATATTTAGATGCAAAATCTAAGTATTTTGATACTTAAAACACAAGAATCAATTAGCTATGCCAGAGACACAATAGAAAATTTTACGATGCTGAAAAATTGTGCATAAAGCATCAGCTGGCAATTTGTACACAAACATATAATGTCTTATAACACCAAATTTAGTAGGGTTATTCTGCTAATGTCCAAAAAACTCAGGATATTTGGGGATGCTAGAATCCCTGCCATCTCTCTTTTAATCTTGTTAATAAGAAATATAAAATTACACACTTGCAATTTTCCATTTCATAGAGTTGAATCTCTCTTTTTTCTGTGTCTATTGATCTCTCTTTCTTCATAGTTACTTATGGAGCATTCTTCCTTATATTTGCAAACTTTCTGTTACACCCTCTTATTTATTACAGTGTTAATTTGAAATGCTAAACTCTGGTTTGGCAAGGGAATTAAGAAGCAGAGGCATCAGTGTCAGGAGAATAATGTGGAATGTAGTGAAGGCATGATGTGGAACTGAGGGAATCCAATAGAATTTCTGCAATAATAGAGGCCTTAAGTGCACTGATGTAGTTAATTGACACAGGTTTTCAGCTTCTGAGTAAATCCTGATAATCCATATTGAAGTAGCCAAAGCAATGATGCACAAACAGCATCTGCAACTGAGCTACAGGTTGAAGAGTAAACATAGAACAATATCTTTAGGTTGTAATAAAGAGAAACTGCCAATAAAAATACCTCAAGAATAGTATCTGCTTACGTCTTAAAAGCCAAGGATATCTTTGTTGTTTATAATTTAAAATGATGTCATTTTCAATATTATTTTGACAATAAAAATGATGCTGAAATTTCTCAAGGACTTTATTTAACATATACTTTTAAGTAATTAATTTTCACTTTGTTCTCAGGATAACAAGCTAAAATTTATACACTTTCAATATTAATTAGCATATTTAATGAACTTTTGCTCTTATCTGCTATTATTTCATTTCACATTCATGATACCTTCCTGTAGTTATTACATGACCATAAAAGAGATGAAGAATCTGTAACTTAAAGGGCTAAATGATCATGAAAATTATGCAATTAGAAAGTAGTTAACTTGCATACAAACCAAGTCCCACAACTCCCATTAAAATGTAACCACAGAATGGGTGGTTATTAATTTAATACATACTAAAAATATCTAAATCTTAACTGAATCTTTTATCAAAGCAATTTGTAAGCAACAGATGGACAGATGATAGCCAATGTGTCCAAAATATTTCTCCATTTTAAAATAATAACATAACACATCCTGTTCATGGTGTAAAGAACATGTTTAAAATGAAAAAAATAATGTTAAGGCATTCATCCATTTCTGAGAGTATATATTTTATCTTCAAATTTTAGCAAAAACCAATGTTTAGGTATTGTGACTGTCCTGCTTTCTAGACAAGAAGGACTTCACACACTGAGCAAGAGTGAGAAAAGGAATTTAATGGTCATAACTCCATGTCATACCCAGACATGAGATGTCCATTGTCCTGTAGCTATAGAACATAGCATCAGAGCTAAATAGAATTAAGCAACAACAAAATCAGCAAAAGTATCATTCAAATGATCCATCTAAAAAAAAAACATTGTTCAACATGGGATTAAGAGAGAGATATATGGAAATTTTAAACTAAAACGTAGTAAAAGGTAGGAAGCAATACAAAGCCAAGTGTTATTTTCAGAAAAGAGAAGGCAGCACTTGGTGATCTCTGAATTGCTTTAGGCCTCTTACATGGGCTGAGAAAACCGTGCTCTACCAGACCGGGCACGGTTTATCCACAGAATCCAAATAATATTTGGTTCGGATTTAATTTCTTCACCACTTACAGGTTTAAGCTGATGAAATGCTCTGGAGTACATCTTTTTGACAAAATGGTTGCCTGCAATTGAACTATGAATGATAAGCTTCTGAGGTTCAGAAATAGGTCAGGCACATTATCATTGTTACAGTCTATTTCACTCCAAAATTTAGTGGATATATTCCTGCCTCATAATATTTACTTAAACTTCAGGGAGCTTAAGGGTTCTATAAGCTACTGGGACTACTGGGAGGGTTTATTGGTTCATTCTCCTGCTGCTATAAGAAAATACCTGAGACTGCCTAACTTACAAAGAAAACAGGTTTAATTGACTCAGAGTTCTGCATGGCTGGAAAGGCCTTAGGAAACGTAAAATTACAATTATAGTGGAAGGCACATCTTCACCAGGTGGCAAGAGAAAGAATGAGTACAAGCAGGGGAAATGCCAGATACTTATAAAACCATCAGATGTCATGAGACTCATTCATTATCAGGACAACAGCATGGGGGAAACTAGTCCTATGATCTGTTTACCTCCACCTGGTCCTGCCCTTGACATGTGGAAATTATGGGCTTTATAATCATGATAAGATTTTGGGTGGTCACACAGCCAAACCATATCAGGGAGTTTGATCTCAACTTTACGTAAACCCTTTCAGTATGTCAGCTTATATTTGTATTGCCCCTTGAGTCATCCGAGCTGCTGATTTCATATATCTTTATAAACTTTTTTGTCTTGAACTTAAATTTCAGGTCTATTTCTAATTTCAACAAAAAATAAAAATCACTTAATAAAACAGTTGTGCACTTAGTGAATTTCAATATTTTTTCAATGGAGCTCTTGCTCTTTTTTCATCTATATTATTCAAATTAATTCAACAGTTTGTTATTTTACCTCAATAGAAAAAGAGATCATCTATTTAGTAGAAAATACCTTTTGAAGAAGATCACTATTGTTTGTAGATGCTTACACATCCTAAGTGATTAAACTGGTCTTGTGGATTTCCACTTGGAAGGGCATATGAAAGAGCAAGGGAAGATTGAATAGACCCACTTGAAAAGCATGTTAGCATCTCACTCACTTCAAAGGGTCTGTAATAATCTACCCCTGGCTGGCATCACTGACTCCATCTTAACTGTAAACTCCAACCTAGCTTCCCCCTCCCTACCACAGCTCACACTGAAGCTGTGCTTATGTCAGCTGTGCTTGTGTCACACTGACTCTGTGCTTATCCTACCATATAACCAATGTAACTGCATCCTGCTTGGCAAGCAACCTTCTATTGTATACAACCCTCTTTGAATCCCCCTTGGTGATTGTATGAATATACCCTTAGCAACCAACAATCCTGGAAACCTCCTGCCCCCTTGTTACCAGCTTCCTTATCTAACTTGCTTGTTCAGCTTCTGTAAAATTCCACTTCAGCTAGGTACTCCCTTCCCCACCTAAATCAAGGTATAAAGGGATATCAAGCCCCTTCCTCGGGGCCGAGAGATTTTGAGAATGAGCTGACTCTTGGTTGCTGGCTAATTAATAAAGGACTCTTAATTTGAAACTCAGAG
>CM052649.1:26033192-26047226 GCA_028533165.1 Leontopithecus rosalia | reverse complement strand
AGAATGATTTATAGTCCTTTGGATATATACCCAGTAATGGGATTGCTGGGTCAAATGGAATTTCTATTTCTAGGTCCTTGAGGAATTGCCACACTGTCCTCCACAATGGTTGAACTAATTTACACTCCCACCAGCAGTGTAAAAGTGTTCCTATTTCTCCGCATCCTCTCCAGCATCTGTTGTCTCCAGATTTTTTAATAAACGCCATTCTAACTGGCGTGAGATGGTATCTCAATGTGGCATATTTCTTTCTAACTAGCTCGGTTACTGCAGGTCAAAGGTAGTCATAGTTCGGATTCTAGCACATTTGTGTCTAGTACATAGAAAAAGGCCCAGACTGTGGTACCTAATAAGATACACTTTCTCCAGGTATAGTACAGTTCAGCTTACTTAGCTTACATATTTTATTTAGAACACCAGAATGACATCTTAAAAGTTTTAATAAGTGTTTTAAATCCTGCTTAGGTACTATAATATGGCTAGTATATCAGTTGCGTACACACATATTTGGAATTAAAGATGGATCTATAATTAAAGAAAATATTCTTGGTAAAGATGTAAATTGTAAGTAAACATAAGGATGGCAGGTTAATGTGTGTGTGTGTGTGTGTGTGTGTGTGTGTGCATGTGTTTTTTTGTTGTTTGCTTGTTTGTTGTTTTTGCTATTGTTTGTTTTTTAAAGAGATGAAATCTCACTATGTTGTCCAGGCTAGATTTCAACTCTTGGACTCAAGCAATCCACAATCTCTTGAGTAGCTGGAACTATAAGTGCAAATGCCGCAACTCTGAGTGGTGTTTTTAATAGGAGAAAAAGTAAAAAATGTTGTTAAATTTTTAGATTTATTTATACTTAAAATAATACTACCATAGAATCCAGCAATCCAATTACGGGTATTTATCCAAAGAAAACAAAATCAATATATCAAAGAAATACCCACACCCTTACATTTATTTTGCAGTGGCACTATTCACAAGAGCCAAGACATAGAATCAATATACATGTCCATCAAGAGAAGGATAGATAAGGAAAATGTGGTATCTATATGCAAAGAAGTACTGTTCAACCATAAAAAATGAAATCTTCTCATTTGCCGCAACATAGATGGAAGTGGTGGTGGTCATTATGTTAAGTGAATTAAGCTGGGCACAGAAAGACAAATATCACATGTTCTCACTCATAGAAGGAAGCTAAAAAAAAATAATTTTATGG
The DNA here is from genome assembly GCA_028533165.1 of Leontopithecus rosalia. Classification (NCBI taxonomy): domain Eukaryota; kingdom Metazoa; phylum Chordata; class Mammalia; order Primates; family Cebidae; genus Leontopithecus; species Leontopithecus rosalia. Next base: position 26,046,016 of record CM052649.1, on the reverse strand, counting down.
AGGTAGATAACATAAGAATCCTTACTACAGGCTGAAAGGACTGAGTGTGGAGAATGAGAGGAGTCAGTTGAAGAGAAGTTGGTTAGGGAAAACACACATACAGTTAGATAGAAGTAATAAGTTCTACTGTTTGGTAGCACAGTAGGGTGACTAGTGAACAACAATTTACTGTGTATTTCAGAATAGCTAGAAGATGTGAAATAGCCCCAACACAAATAAATGATAAATTTTTGAGGTGATGGGTATTCTAAATGCCCCGATTTAATCATTACACATTGTATAAATATATAAAATACACATATACCCATAAATATGTACAATTATTATAAATCAGTAAAATGTTTTAAAAGTCATGTTTGTTTGCCAATTCATGCCTTGAAAATTCAGTTGAACCCACGTGTTCATGAGTTCTGCAGCTGTAGATTCAACCAACCATGAATGAAAATTATTTTTGGCAAAAAGAATACTGTGTATATACTGAACATAGATAGACTTTTGTTATTGTTATTATTTCCTAAACAGTATAACAACTATTTACATATAATTTGTATTGTATTTGGTACTATAAGTAATCTAGAGATGGCTAAAGTATTATAAGAGGATGTATGTAATATTATATGTAAATACTACATCACTTTATGTAACGGAATTGAGTACACATGAATTTAGGTATCCACCAGTCATCCTGAAACCAATTCCCCACAAACACAAAGGTTTGACTGTGGTAGGCACTCAAATAATTTTAAATTTAACTATTTCCTTTGACACAATTGATGACTAGTAGGAGCAAACAACAGTCAGGGAGCATACCTTGACCTCTGATTTTACAAGCCATGGAATGGAAGAAGCTATCATATGGAATACAGGCTAGCAGGAGACAACGAGACCTCTTTAATATTTTTAATGTTCATGATAAATTGATAAGGATGTTTTACAATGCAGGCAAATACATTTTCATGTACAACTCAATAGCTGGACTATCCAGTATGAAGTTATGGAATTCTACATAGATCAAGACTGCCTCTAGGTGTGTTAAATTAAGATTTGAACAATTTTGCTTGTATTACTGCTTATGCTTGATTTTTTCAAGTTGTAAACAAGGCTGGAGAGATAAAACAATTGGGTTTGGCCAGGTGTGGCTTAAGCCTGTAATCCCAGCACTTTGGGGGATTGAGGCAGGCAGATCACTTGATCTCAGGAGTTCTAGGCCAGGCTGGCCAATATAAGGAAAGTGCATCTCTACTAAAATTACAAAAATGAGCCACCCATGGTGGCATGGGCTGTAATCCAAGCTACTTGGGAAGCTGAGGCAGGAGAATCACTTGAACCTGGGAGGTGGAGTTTGCAGTGAGCGGAGATGGCACCACTATACTCCAGCCTGGGCCATAGAGTGAGAACCCACTGGAAAAAAAAAAAAAAGAAAGAAAAAAGCGGAAAGAAAGAGAGAGAGAGAGAGAATGAAAGATGAAAAGAGAAAGAAAGAAAGAGAGAGAGAAAAAAGAAAGAAAGAAAGAAAGAAAAACAAAGAAAGAAAGAAGGAAAAAGAAAGAAAGAAAGAAAGGGAAAGAGAGAGAGAGAAAGAAAAGAAGGAATGAAAAGAAAGAAAGAATGAAAGAGTGAGCAAGCAGTTGGGTTTAAGTGTTTTTCCCACTGGTTTCATCATCTGATGTTCTGGTTTCAACGATAACTTGCTGTCTGTGGACTTTTCTGCTTGTACACAACATAATTAAATTCCCTAAATGTGTTGATTCTGATAGAAGCAAGATTATGTCTGTGCCTGCTCTTGGCTGTGTCAAATCTTGTCTACCAGCAATAGTGTAGAGAGGTATAAAATATTTTCAGTGCAGAATTTTGGAAAAGAGGATCATCTGTTTTATCTTTGATAATCAGATTTCAGAGAAATAAGCTTCTTATCTGCAGTATTTAACTGCATGGTTCAAGCCACATAGCTCCTTGAGATGGGTCAGCTCCCCAAAGCTATGGTTGCTGATACATCAGTCTTGCGATGGTGAATCTTTCTCAAGGTAGTTTCTATGAGCTTCAAAGTTGACATGTATAAAACCAGCTCTCATTCTGAAAACATGTATTTTCATTTAGAAAATTACTATTGTCCTGAAGTTACAGAAGCTGCTCTTGACAGAATATAGGGACTTCAAGGTATGGACAGGTTTTCATGAATATTTACATCAAGTCAGAAATCCTTGAGGGCTAAGGGCCATGACCATTTCTTCATGCTCTTTTACACACACAATTTCTATACTTCCTGGCCCAGAATGAAGGTCATTTTTTTGGCATAAGAGTCCCTTGATAATGCCAGTCAGAAATCATTAACACCTCCTCTATAATTCAATCTCTCTATCCTATTTTGTACTGCTACTATAATAATTGTCATATTCTTACAGTTATAATTATTTGGTATATTAGCCTCTTTTCCCTTCCCACTAGGCATATAGTAGGGATTTGCCTAACAATCAACACACACAAATTGTGACCTTACATCTTCTACTAGTATTGCAGTCTGCTTTTAAACTGCAAAGGCCAGAATTGTTTATATGTAATACCCATCTGAAAAATGAAATTAAATGGTTGTAACACAATTATAATGTATAAAAATGTCATGAATTTAATAGATCAATATTATATACTTAGTAGGTACTATTAAATAAAATGCCAACAATTTTCCAGGTACTTGATAAAATGAGTTGCTCTTGTTTTTGACAATCTTTGGCTTTGAATATGTGCAGTAGAAAATTTCTAATCCTAGTTGGTATTTATTTAATAATTTACAAAGAGATAAATCTAGTCTTCCGAAAGTAATATATTCAAGAGTCACATAGATTTCTTTAGAAATTATAAAGAACATAATTAGCAAAGATAATAAGACTATCTATATTCAGGATATAGGGAAGAGTTAGGCTTAATCTACTATTGCCTAAATGAAATAAATAACAAACAAACAGACCAAATCCTCCCATTTCAAAATATTATATAATTGAAATTTTTGTAGTTTTAAATATATGACACTGACATCCTGAGTTTGTATATTATGTGTAATTAAGAAAGCATGCTTGCAAATGACCCTGTGCTTGGTGCCAATGAGCAAGATGCAGGGTAGGTCATGTCTCCTCTGTATGAATAAGCAGCCCTGTTAATAACGCCAGGGGGTGAAGAAAAACAGCACACTCAAAGTCATTTTTAGAACGTATCAAACTGTCAGGTAGGCAAATAGAATGGCTATAATACATCTAAAAATCATAGAGATCAAAAATATAAAAATGCATTAAAAGGAGTTTTAATCTGAAACAATGGTAAGTAATGCATCTGTGAAAAATAGTTACTCAATCAGTAAAATCTGGAACACCTCAATTTTGACAGCAATAATGAACAGAAAACTCATGAAGAGTTTGCAGTGTTATATATGACACTACTCTGGGGATATATATAACACCACCCTCTTTAGGAAGTTTCATGTGTGTTATTGCCAAGATTTTGTTAAACTGTAACTGCCCTGGGACATAAGTATGAAATGTTAGTATATTAGATTGAAAGAGATTAACTGATTTACGTATGCTTGTAGGATTGGAAAAACCCGACTGTCTACTGGTTTTCTCTCCTTTGGACTAAACTAATGCTTTATAACAATTTTCCTTCTGGAGTACAAATATTTAATAAAAAATATATTGTTTATCACAGCCCATCTGAAATTTGAAAATTCTAAAGGGACATTTTATGAGTATATATGAATGAAGATAACTATGAAGTAGATCTCTTTAAAAAACAATTTAGTTATGTTAATTTCTTTCTTAATACATTACTTTCAATGATTTCCTTTGTCTATTCCTTTAGATCTTTTATACTTTTAAGTATATGTTAGACAGAAAGCTGTAGATGTGAATAACTGTATTTATGTGTCCATATTTATCTGTCTTGTAAAGAGACGTCAAGAAAGTAGAGGCAATGATTTGTTCCTAATCTAATTAGATGCATCTTTTGTGATATGACTATAGATTTTAAATATGTATTGTTGATGTCAGGAAAAGACATGAGGGATATTCCAGAACATTAATGAAACATACGGCTCATAGTTTACTGGTATAGAATGCAGCTTTATGTTAATTTTATTTAATTATCTTCCCCTCACTTTCATCATCCAGTTTTTATTTCCATTGTACTGGGTGAACCTATGTAAGATTTTTCAAGTCATTTTTTTTGTAAAACAATGTTGTATGTAAAAATAATACAAATACTAAAGTATAAGTAAATAAAATGTAAATAGTCAGCTGAGTGCACTTTGGAAGGCCTAGGTGGGTGGGAGTTTTAGACCAGCCTGGCCAATATGATAAAATGCTGTCTCTACTAAAAATACAAAAATTAGAGTGTGGTGGCACACACCTGTAATCCCAGGTACTGAGTTGGCTGAGGCAGGAGAATTGCGTGACCCCAGGAGCAGGAAGCTGCAGTGACTAGAGATTGTGCCCTTGCAATCCAGATACAATGATAGAGTGAGTCTCTGCTCAAAAATCAAAAGAAAAAAAACAAAAAAGAAAAAGTAAAATATACACTAATGCATGTGTACATATGCATGATGTACATAAAATTTCCACAGGAGCAAGGACAATATCTGATATTTGATTTTCTCTTCACTATATGCTTAATGTATAGCACAAGATAGGCAGTCAATACATGTTATTTAATAAAAGAATGGATGATTTAGGATGTATAAATATCATTTTTAATGTTTCTTTTTTCTTATTCTTTTTTTCAGAGTTGCCATATTTAGCAACATCTTTCATGAAAAACCAAATATGTAACCAATTAGGATTTTTTAATTTTAATTTTTTCATCTTTATTGAGGTATAACTGACAAATAGAAACTATAAATTCATATGGCACAACGTGACGTTTTGATATACCTATCCACTGTGAAACAATTATCACAATCAAGCTAATTAATATATTCATATTCTCAGATTGTTATCTGTTTCTGTCCTTACATGATGAGAATACTTAAGATCCACTGTCCTAGAAAATTTCAAGCACACAATACATTATTAACTATAGTCACTGTGCTGTACCTTAGGCCTCCAGCTGCAAGTTTTCACCTGTTGACAAAGGTCTACCTTTTGCCATCCTCAATACCTAATAACTATCATTCTATTCTGGTTCTATGAGATTGACCCCTTTAGAGTTCAAATGTAAGTAAGTTTATGCAGTATTTGTCTTTTTGTGTCTGGTAATTCACTTAACATACTGTCTTCCAAGTTCATTCATGTTGTTACAAATATTAGCATTTTCTCGTTTTTGAGAAGGATAATTTTTTTTATCTGTGGGTACGTATTCTAAACAAATTTTTAAAATATGTGTAAAAAATGTAAAGAGATTTTAATTAAAACTGCATTAAAGTTGTAAATACATTAGATTAAATTTCCATCTATAAAATGTTATCATTAATTTTAGAACATGACTGCTTTTTTTCTAGATAAATAAATGATTTTAATAAACACAATAAAAATTTTAAAATTATATTTATTTCTAGGATTTTAATTTCTCTATCGAATAGTTGTCATAATTTATTGGAAAATTATTAAAAATTTATAGGTATCTAGGTATTGCTTATAAGCTGATTTTTTATTTTATGTTTTACTCTTAAATTTACTAAATTGACAAGAGTAACAACTGTAATATTGATAGAATAAAATATTTAAAATGTTTTTCATACTTTAAGGGCTACTACAATTATTAACATTTCCAAGACAGTGTAAAATAATTATATGATAATATAGTTTGCTAACTCATTTTGATTCTTATTTTATTGAGAGTTTTAAAAATTATGTTTTAATAATAAGGTTATTTATTAAAGATAAAAACTAAAATATAGAGTTTGCCTTCTTCTATTGCTGTTTGATAATTAATATTATTTCTAAAGTATTATATTTCAACCAAATTGTATTTTCACATTGTTTAAATTTTTTTCCAAGCAGTTTTCTTCTCAGTGAACTTTAACATAAAATTTTGAGTGTAAAGTATTTAGTCAGCAGTAATAAAAGCCTGTTTTGACTAGTAGTTATTTAAAAAAATAATTAAAAACTGACTAAATGTTTTCTGGCCACCCTGGACTCTGTCAGTTTCATCACTGAAAACACAAAGATGTACAGTATTTCAGGACTTCAAAATTTTGTGTCTGCTGATCTGTGTTTCCCCAACGTTTCTTCAAATTCTGAATTCATTCACCCTTTTGAAATTTGATGGCCCTCTTCATTCTTACAGATATTCATTAATGTCACTCATTAAGACAGGACTTCCACTTCACTTGCTCCATCATTATTTTTCACAGCATACTGCATGGTTATATATATAACAACATATAAAATATGTTGCAATATTTAAAAATATATACATTTTCTAAATTTATTATTTTCTGCATGTGTTAAAATAAAGTAAGGATTTATATTTGACAATAGCAGTGCTTTCACATAGAAGATACTTAAAGGATGTTGAGTAAATAGCTAGTATATAGTTACCATGTATATCTGCAAAATGACAGTACCTTGTTACAATTGAAGCCAGATCAATTTTGATGGGAAAATTAATTAACAGAAGTAATGTATATATATATGTATATGTATATCTGACCCCTCATAGTCTAAGATAAAAACTAAACAGAAGCATTTTAGCAAAAGTAAATTTTAAATGAAACCTCAGGGTTTTCTGAAAATACGGTCACAAGAAAAGATGAGCTGACAATACAAAATCACACCACACAGTTGAAAGACCATAATTGGCAACCACAGCAAAAGAAAAAAAAAAGCATCAGATTTAGATCCCCAAGAAATTTATATAAAGAATGTAAACCAAAAATAAAATTCTAAGGCCTCCCATTTATCTAAATGAACCCCTCCTCTCAGCCAAGGTCATTCCAGAGTTAACCTGAAAACTCAGTCCAGGCTATCATAGGAGAAGGGGCTGGACATGCTTCCTTATACCCTCCATCATTAACATCAACACAGACTCCAAGTCTGATAATAAACATTAATCTTAATGCATAGCATTAAGATCTATTCTCTCTGAATCCTGCTACTTGGAAACTTCAACTTCATAATAAAACCTTGGTCTCCACAACTCCTTATTATAATCCAGACATTCCTTACTATTTATAATACCTCTTTCAATCAATTACCATTCAGAAAATTTTTAAATCTACCAGTGACTCTCCAAACCCTGCTTCAAGATGTCCTGCACTTCCAGATCAAATCAGCGTAAATCTTACATGTATTGTTTGATGTATTTTGTATCTTTAAATGGTATAAATGCAAGCTGTACCCCAACCTCCTTGGATACATATCATCAGGATATCCTGAAGCTGCATCATGGATGTGTCCTTAACCTTGGCATAATAAACTTTTGAAATTGATTGAGACCCTCTCAGACACATTTAGGTTCATAACAATTCTAAGAAAATGTGTGCTATGTTTGATTTAATGCCAGGAAAAGGAAAAGAACTATCATATATTCAATTCAATCAGAAATAAAATAAGTTGACTTACAAAAGGTACAGATTATCTGATAGTGAAAAAGAAGCAGGAAATTTTAGTTCCACTACATCTGAGGAAATTTGCATCCAGTAATTATCAGTGAATTAATTTCTAAAAATATTTTTCAGGAAAAAGATTAAGCTCCCCCAAAAAGATTCTGTATACTGTGAAAAATAAATCGAGAAGTGAGTCTATAGTAATGTAAATATCTAATATTTTCAGTTAATGCATTCAGTTGCAATGGTCTTTGTATTTCTGAGGTTCCAAGATGATATTATTTTTATTCAAATTTAATTAATCAATTAATGATATAATAAATACTATGATCTATAATAAAATACCACATGACTTTATAGAAGCTATGTTCTAGAATTATTGTATCTAAAAATAAATTCAGAGTTAACATGGAATGCAGTATTTTGTTATAGTCTTTCAGAGAATATTAAATTAACATCTTAAAGTATTCCTGAATTTGATAATTCAAAATATGTTTAGTTCTTTCAAATCCTGGCCTATTTCTGGTTTAATCATTTCTAGGTTGTGATGTATTCAGATCCCTCAAAATGACCTAGAGTGTCCATGAGACTTCCAGGTTCATAAAGACTCAAATTTCAATCTCCAAATTATTTGTTTAGCTCTTGTTCTCCAAGATTACTTTGAGAATTGTGGCAATACCAGGCTTACCTCTTTGAATTTGCCTTTTCTTCTCAATTTTATTATCATAAATTGTAATTTTCTGGGTAGCACTCCAATGCCTTCTATAACATTTTCAATATATATTTATCCTTTGCTCCTACATGTTACAGAACAACTTTCCATCTCCAAATGTAAGAAACAGAGTCTAAATTGATTTAATTTTTTAAAAAGAATTTTATAAGATGATTCAATTGAATTTTAAATCTGTGAGCAAGGTTTTGTTTACAATAATTGAAGTTCTACCTTTTTGCTTCCCTGCTAATTACAATATTTTGAACTTTTAAAATAGTTGTAAAATTTAAAATAGTTTTGGAATATGGAAGAAATGTCTGAAAAATTTATGATAGACTATAATTCTAGTTGTTGTGAGCAAATGATAATACTGACTTTCTACTATATGCAAAGAGTAAAGCTACTAGTTCCATTATATGCTTCTTCTGATGGTTTAATCATAGTTTATTACAAACAAAAGTGACAAAATAAGTAATCAAAATATCAGCTGCCTTAGAGATTAACCAAAATTTATGCTCAAATAAAATAATTATTTGCAATTGTAGTAACAATTTCTCAGGGAGTATTCCTATTATTAAATTGTAACGAAGGGGCAAATTATGCAAGCTTTTCAAGTGAAAAATTGTTCACAAAACATTCAACATTCGTGTTTTTGATTCATTGCAAATTATTCATCACTCCCTTTATAATTTCAACTCCCTGTCAGGGCAAGTTAAAAACAACAGTAATTATTATGACAACAACATTAACATGTAAATAGTTTTTAAAAATAATATGAAAAAACTGACTTTCATTTTACTGTCTACAAAGTATAACCTGAAAAGAGGAGAAAAAGCAATGCTCATTTAGTTCTTTATAAGTTTTTACTAGCCAAAATTTCAAGAAATTCAAAATTTTGCTAGGCAACTATTTTATGTAACCAATACCTGGTGCTAAACTGTACAGCTTACCACCGTTTTACTGATGAGGAAACTTATTCACTACATTAAAACACACTTTCAGAACAGTTGAAAATTTAAAGTCCAGGGTCTTAAACTCTCGAAGATGATTCTAGATCCTATCTTCTCTTCTGCTATGAAGTTCTTTTCTAGCGATCATAGCTAATATTCATCTTTTTTTTTTTTTTTGAGACAGAGTTTCGCTCTTGTTACTCAGGCTGAAGTGCAATGGCGCGATCTTGGCTCACCGCAACCTCCACCTCCTGGGTTCAGGCAATTCTCTTGCCTCAGCCTCTTGAGTAGCTGGGATTACAGGCACGCGCCACCATGCCCAGCTAATTTTTTGTATTTTGAGTAGAGACGGAGTTTCACCATGTTGACCAGGATGGTCTTGGTCTCGTGACCTCGTGATTCACCTGCCTCGGCCTTCCAAAGTGCTGGGATTACAGGCATGAGCCACCGCACCCGGCCTATTCATCTTTTCTGTAGGAAATCATATTCCTTGAAGAAATTTACTTTGTTAATGTTTCCATTTATTAGATGTAGCTTTCTTTTATTATATAAATCGTTGAATTCCAAAAATCTTATTAAATCTAAATTTTATATGTTTAGATTTTGATTATTTCAGAATCATTTCATTTTTTCTCTTAATATGGTCAAATACATTATTTTTTATTTTAATTAACTTTTAAATGGTAGGCAGGTGACCTACCTGGTTAGGAAAAACAAATATAACTAGATTCCACATGGCAAACAAGGGAGAACGATGGCATTGCCATTCAGTTGGTTTTATAGCAGCTCTTGATAAACACTCACATTTTGCTTTGAATCCTTCAAAACATCAAACCCAGGCCCACAGTATTAAAAATCTCTACTGAATAATAACAGTGGTGCTTTGCTCACAACTCATACAGATCAATTTCTTTTTCAGGAATCACATATTCTAAAATCTATAACATTTACTATCCATACTTTCTCCCAAATCAAGCAGTTCAGCTGAGCCTTCTATAGAGTAAAAGATGTAGGTAATGTGATTAAAAATTCAGGGTAGGCTTCAGAAAATAATCCCTCATGTCTAGCTTAATATTTTTTAAATCATACATAGTAATGAAATATCTAGCTATAATTATTAGTACTGTGTTTTTCTGCACGTATGTGTCATATTGAAATGGGAAAAGTTCCCTTGTCCCTCTCACAGGGCATGCCATGGTGGTGGGGTTTGCTATTTCAGCACCCTGCTACTCAAACCTCTAGGGGAGCATACAGATGGGCAGGCTGTGGAGCTCCGACCTCACAGCAATGTCTGGGGTCAATGTTAACAGCTCCTGAAAGCCCCAGTGGGAGTGTGTCACAGTGTGCTCTTCTGGTTTTGCCGTCTATAGGTGGATTGTGTTAACTAGCTCAGTTAGACCTCCTACTTTGTTTGTCTCAAGGACAGAGGGCTTGGCTATCCCAAGTTCTTGCCTTGGTGTACCAGAAGAATCGGATCACACGCGGGCTTAGATAATTAGTGGAAGGTTTTTAGGGGTTGAGGTAGCTCGGGTAAAGTCAGAAAAGGACAGAGTGGGAAGGTTTTCCCCTGAAGTCGGGCTGTTCAGCAGCCTGGGCTCTCTTCTGACTGCCTGACGCAGCTAAACTCCACAGCATTCTACTTCTGATGGTCAGTGGCCTGTCAGGGTGCCGGTGCCAGTGCCCCTCGATGTGTTCGTCTCCATGTTCAGCCACCTGTCTTGTGTGTTCCTCCGCTGATGTGCTCCTCTTGACATCCAGCTGCCTGTGTGTCTGTCTGCTAGGGTCTCCAGCGGTTTTTATAGGCATAGGATGGGGGTGTGGTAGGCCAGGGTGGTCTTGAGAAATGCAATATTTGGGCATGAAGGCAGGAGTGACTGTCCTTGCCTAGGTCTGTGGGGTGGAGCCCTAGCCAGGGACCTCAGGCTTCCTCCCTTCCATGTCATTTAGAGGGACCACACCCTTCTCTACCCAGCACTTCCATATCAATATTTTAAAATAAAAGTGAAGGTATCCATCTCCTTGAAATTATTTAAAACAGCTCCATTCAATCATTTAGATAATTAATTATATATGCCATTAGGAATTGGCAAATATTTAAAGTATTTATGACTCATAACATGGTGCCTAATTTTGAGGTCTCATAGCTCAGCGGTGAGTACAAACATATAACTAGAATACAATGGACCATGATACAGAGATTGCAATTCATAAGACACAATTTTTTTAAGGGTTCCAGCAAAGTGTCAACATTTTGTTAGTCTATGAAGACTGATTTTAAAATTGACAGTGTATGTGACTTGTTTTTTTTTTTAAAGCAGAGTTTCATTAAGCTGATTTTTCTTTTAAAAACAAAATAGATCAAAACAAAACAAAAACTACACTTACCGGATTCATCGCAGCTTAAAGTTTTATCTGGAGCAAGATTTTGATAACGAATGTTTAAAAAGGACAAAAACTTGAATCGAAAAGATCTAAAAGAAGGAAAAACAATGAATTAAGTAAAACTAATATACAAAAGTTAAAAAATTAACAAATAAACAAACCAAACCATCACCATCAACAATGACAAAAGCAATAAACAGCTCTGTTTTAAGATCTAATCACTGCTAATAATCCAGCTACTCAAGATTCCCAGCATTCATAGCAATTCTAATTTTATCCAATATGTTATGCAAAATCCTGCCTGTTCTTAGGCAATGCTGCATATTCTATCCCCCTCAATATCTGTGTTATAATTTCTCATGCATATTGCATCTGCTACTGTAGTACAACTGTTCTGCCCAGTCTGGTAACTGAGGTTTTAGAATTCCAGTTAGAAAGAAAAGTCCTCTGCTGAGATCCAAGCATGGAAGCAACTTCCTTCTTGCACAGTTTCATGCCCAATTCTATGCAGAAAAATTTAAAACCTCACTAGCTGCAGCCGTACATCAGCCACAGTAGACTATTTTAAGACATAGAGGACTCATGTTCTATGTGATGAAGTTGAAAGAACTTCCTAGTGAGAAGCAAGAAACCCAGGCCTTTGTACTGTTCTGACAGTGGCTCACTATTCAAACACTTCTTCGTAACATACTTTTCTGGTCTACAAATAAAATAATAAGTGAATTTTACTGCAGAATATTTGCAGTTCAGGAATACTTACACACAAATACGTAGATTGACAGATGATAGACACAGATAACACACGTTTATATACATAGACATACATGAGATATAGATGAAAATAGGTACAGATATATTTTCCAGAAAAACAATTTACATTATCACCTGAATAGCACATTTTCTTCAAACCTATGATTAGAACACACCTACATTTGCAAAATGTGTAACTTTAGATAAATACTGTCAATGACAGAAGCTCTAATTTTTACACAAGCCAAATAGAAAGCATAACATTACTTTCCTAATTTTGAACAGCAAATAAACAAATATTTAGAATTTATTGTACTGTCGAAGACCTACTTAATGAAATAAAACGAGAAAACAAGAATAGAGAAAAAAGGAAAAAAAGGAATGAGCAAAGTCTCCAAGAAATATGGGACTATGTGAAAAGACCTAATCTACGTTTGATAGGTGTACCTGAATGTGACGGAGAGAATGAATTCAAGCTGGAAAACACTCTTCAGGATATTAT
>CM052649.1:25988256-26023730 GCA_028533165.1 Leontopithecus rosalia | reverse complement strand
GGCCAAGGAGGGTGGATCATGAGGTCAAGAGATCGAGACCATCCTGTTCAACGAGGTGAAATCCTGTCTCTACTAAAAATACAAAAATTAGCTGGGCATGGTGGTGCACGCCTGTAGTCCCAGCTACTCAGGAGGCTGAGGCAGGAGAATTGCTTGAACCCAGAAGGCGGAGGTTGCAGTGAGCCGAGATCGTGCCATTACACTCAAGTCTGGGTAAGAACAGCAAAACTCTGTCTCAAAACAAAACAAAACAAAACAAAACAAAACAAAACAAAACAAAACAAAACAAAACAAGTATGTTGTGTGATGAAGTCATATGGAGAACCTGTTAGGCAGTGAGGAAGTAAATGTGGTTTGGAACCCTGACACAGAGTCCCAACAGGGGTACTGCCTAGTGTATCTGTGAGAAGAAGACCACCATCCTCCAGACCCCAGAATAGTAAGTAGGTGCACTGAAAACTTGAACAGTGTGTCTGGAAAAGCCGCAGACACTTAAGGCCAGCCTCTGAAAACAGCCAAGAGGGAGGCTGTAGCCTGAAAAGCTACAGGCTCAAGGCCATGGGAGATCCCCTCTTCCATCAGCATAACCAGGATGTGAGACACAAAGTCAAAAAAGATCATGTTAGACCATTAAGATTTAATGACTGCCTTATTAGATTTCAGACTTGCCTGGGGCTGGTAGTTCCTTTGTTTTGGCCAATTCCTCCCATTTGAAATGGATGTATTTACCCAATGCCTGTACCAAAATTGTAACTAGGAAGTAATAACTTGTTTTTGATTTTACAAGCTCATAGGCAGAAGGGTCTTGCCTAGACTCAGATGAGACTTTGGATTTGGACTTTGGGGTTAATGCTGGAATGAGTTAAGATTTTGGGGACTGTTGAAAGAACTTGATTGTGTTTTGAAATATGAGGATATGAGATTTGGGAGGCACCAGATAGAATAATATGGTTTGGCTTTGTGTCCCCACCCAAATCTCATCTTGAATTGTAATCCCCATAATCCTCATGTGTCAAGAGTAGGACCAGTAGGATGAGATTGAATTATGGAGATGGTCTTCCTCATACTGTTCTTATGATAAATGAGTCTCATGAAATGTGATGGTGTTATCAGCATCTGGCATTTCCCCTGCTTGTACTCATTCTCTCTCCTGCTGTTCTGTGAAGAGGTGACTTCTGCCATGACTGAAAGTTTCCTGAGGCCTTCCCACCCAAAAGGAACTATGGATAAATTAAATCTATTTTCTTATTTATTTATTTCATTTATTTATTTTTATTGCATTTTAGTTTTGGGGGTACATGTGAAGAACATGCAAGATTGTTATATAGGTACACACATGGAAGTGTGATTTGCTGCCTTCCTCCCCATCACTTATATCTGGCATTTCTCCCCATGCTATCTCTCCCCAAACCCCACCCCTGGCTGTCCCTCCCATAGTTACCCCTGACAGACCCCAGTGTGTGGTGCTCCCCTCCCTGTGTCCATGTGTTTTCATTGTTCAGCACCCGCCTATGAGTGAGAACATGTGGTGTTTGATTTTCTGTTCTTTTCTTCATAAATTACCCAACCTTGGTGATATAGTTTGACTCTCTGTCCCCAACTAAATCTCATCTTGTAGCTCCCATAATTCTCATGTTTTGTGGAAGGGACCAAGTAGGAGATAACTGAATCATGGGGGCAGGTCTTTCCTGTGCTGTTCTCATGATAGTGAATAAGTCTCATGAGATCTGACGGTTTTAAAAATGGAATTTTCCCCACACAAGCTCTCTGTCTTTGCCTACCAACATCCATATAAGACATGACTTTCTTCTCCTTACCATTGACCACGATCATGAATCCTTCCCAGCCATGTAGAACTGTAAGTCCATTAAACCTCTTTTTCTTCCCAGTCTTAAGTATGTCTTTATCAAATGCATGAAAACGGGCTAATACACTTGGGTATTTCTTGATAGCAGTGTGAAATTGGACTAATACAATTGTATTTCAGTGTCTTACTGGATTTTCAAACTTCTGATGCTTTTACAAAAAATTTTTGAAGTGTGCTTACCCCAGGACAGGCACCGTGAGTCACACCTGTAACCCCAGCACTCTGGTAGGGCAAGGCAGGTGGATCACCTGAGGTCAGGAGTTTGAGACCAGCCTGGCCAAAATGATGAAACCCTGTCCCTACTAAACATTCATAATTAGCTAGGTGTGTTGGTGCACACCTGTAGTGTAGCTACTCAGGAGGCTGAGACAGGAGAATTGCTTGAACCTAGGAAGCAGAGGTTGCAGTGAGCCATGATCGCACCAGGGCACTCCAGCCTGGATGAGACAGAGTGAGACTTCATCTCAAAAAAGAAAGAAAGAGAGAGAGAGAGAGAGAAAGAAAGAAAGAAAGAAAGAAAGAAAGAAAGAAAGAAAGAAAGAAAGAAAGAAAGAAAGAAAGAAAGAAAGAAAGAAAGAAAGAAAGAAGGAAAGAAAAGATTTACTCCAGAGTTTCTAGGTTTCTTTGATTTCTTTGAAAAGGTTATTCTGAACAAGCTGGCCCACAATTACAAAGAGAAGCATTATATTTTTAATAGTTTTATAGCTCCAATGTGAGTAGATATTACATTGAAGGCTAAGATTGAACCTCCAAACTTTGTTCAATCTTTAAAACATTTGAGTGCCAGGTATATAAAGTAATTATCTTATATTCATTTAATGGAACTACATCTCAACTTTCTCAAGGGATGGTTCATTAGGTATGGACTTTATAGGTATTCATTCTAAGTCAGATCATGTTTAGAGATAAACATTCAACTATCATTCTCAGTAAAACAGAATCATTTGCATCCAAAACAAAAAAAAAGTGTACAATTGATTGTGGATAACAGTTCTGCACATAAAGCCAGATCATTTTTTGGATGCAGAAAGAAACTTTAATCCATGTAGGTGATTAGTGACCAATTAAAAATGTCAAAAATGGTAAAAGAAATTTTACACTTTGGCATAATATAACTATTTCTTGCAACCCTAGAAATGAAATATATTTTGGTATAAAAATTGCATCATTTAAAAAAACGCACATATGCACACAAATTCATATACTTAGTATAGCATTAACTAGCTGTATGTAGAATAGACACAATTACTCCAGTGTGATGTAAATGGCACTAAATATATTACTAAATAAAATATCACACTCACTGAATCACTTGAAAGTCTGAAATTGTCCTTCTTAAGTGTTCCCATATTTTAATTCTATTGTCATATTATGTTACCTACAAGGGGCAATCCTTTGTAAGTTAATATTATTGGAGAAATAGTTACCTAATCAACAACAGTTATTCATTTTTTATGTGGTATTGACAATAATAGTGCCTACCATTTGTCAAATGCCTGCTTGTTCCCCGGTAAATACATATTGTGCCAGTGATTTAATGCATAAACTCACAAAAATTAATTTGTGTGTGTATGTGTATATGTGTTCCTTTTTATGGGATTATAGCCTTTCTAATTTGCCCTGTCCTTTTCCATTTATTGTGTGTGTGTGTGTGTGTGTGTGTGTGTGTGTGTGTGTGGGTGTTTGCATGTGTGTGTACACATATATATTTGGCTATGTATAAATATGTATATAACATGTATATATACACTATCACTCAAAAAGGATATATATATGTGTCTATATGTATGTATATATATATATACATACACATATATATATATATATATATATATATATATATATATATACACACACACACACATACATATATAGTAACCCACACAGCAAATCTAAATTTGTAGTTACTATGTTCTAGATTTCATAAAGGAAGAGCAAGAGGCTTAAAATGTTAAGGAACTTATGTATTGTAACTCAACTAAGAAATAGCAGATCTCAATTCCACATCTATGTTTTACAGGTGTGTGAGATAGAGCCTTCAGATAGAATTACCTGTGAGTTATATAATATTTTTATCTTCAATTTCTAGTTAAATGCAATCCAAAATAAAATAATTATAGGAAAGGTGTGGTGACTCATGCCTGTAATCTCAACACTTTGGGAGGCTGAGGTGGGTGGATCACCTGAGGTCACGAGTTAGAGACTAGCTTGGCCAACATGGCAAAACCCTGTGTCTACTAAAAGCACAAAAATTAGCTTGGAGTGTCGTGGGTACCTGTAATCTCAGCTACTCAGGAGGCTGAGCAGGAGAATTGCTTGAACTCAGGAGGCAGAGGTTACAGTGAGATTGCAACCTGGGCGACAAGAGCAAGACTCTGTCTCAAAAAAAAAAAAATTATAATCTGATAATCTGTGTTACGATCTCATGCCAATTTCTGACATTCTCTTACCCAACTGCTTAGGTATTTATTTACAACTGAGTTGCCCTATGTTGTACTACATTACTTCAATTAATGGGAAAAGAAAATCAGGGTCCTATATATTAATTAATTAAATAATAAATATGACAAAACATATTAGAAATGATTGAGTCATAGATAAAAGCTTGTACAAATATGACAAACTTAATAAACCTTTATGTATAAGTCAATATTTCATTAATATTAGGACAAACAATTTCTGAAATTTTCATAAATTTTTTACATAAAATTAATATGTTAATTTGTAATTGTATTTGTGTGCAATTGCTTTGTAATTAAATGACAGTTTTAAAAAATATAAGAACTATTAGTATTAATAGTTTCTACTTAGTTTTAAAGGTATATATATTCAATACTATTTAAATGAAAATAATTTAAGCCAATTGAAGTGTCAGTGAGAGTTACTGTATTATAGGATGAATTAATTGTATTATAAGTTGGATTGATATATTGCTCTTGTTTTAGAAACAGTCAGGTGGGAAGAGTTAAGTTTTTATGAAGTAAGAACATTAAGGGCTTAAAATACTCAGACAGGTGGAGAATCTATTAAGTTAGAAATTGTGAGGTCACATGCATTTATCATGAGAGACCTCAAGATAATTCAGTATCAGTTAGGAAGGTGGAAAAAGGAGTATCATGTACATTTACCACCTTCTTATTTTTCCTGAATGTTTTATCTGCACAACAGACTCCTCCATAATATGATAATTACCCAAAGACAGAGTAAATTCAAAATTCTACTCATCTTTAGGGTACTTGGTCTTATAAAACTTAATTTTTTAGAAAAACTCATCTTAAAATTTTAAATGATTTTCTTTTTTTTAAAAAAGCAATGGAGTTGACTTCTAAACATATGGCAATCTAAAAAGAAAATAGCAATACATATTCATATAACTAGAGAAAGCCAAATATCAGAACCAAATATACATGTCTGTATAATATGCACCCTTTTCAGTACATCCCAAATTACCCTACATTTAAAATATTGAATGCTAAAGAAGTACCAAAGAGGTCACTTTGCAAGTCATTTTACATTTATGGCATATAGAAATAAAATTTTAGTGTTTAAAATATATCATCTTCTAACCCTCTTTTTAACTCCCCTCTAAGTGGCAATCCCTTCATCATTTTAAGTAGGTATTCAATATGAAATATAAAAGTTCACGTGTTATCGATCAGGATGAGTAAAACTAGCTTTTATTTATTTTATTTGAGAAATGAATATTAAACTCTGTCAGTTTAATGAACAGGCTTATTTCTTTTTTTAGAGTCATTCAAATAAGGATTTTCTTTATAGAGATTTGTGCTTGTAAAGAACCAGATGAGAGTATCAACCAATGAGTATGAGAATCCTAACACTGGGACCATGTTCTGATTGTCTTTTCATAAAACCTGCCTGGTGTACAGGTGGCAGATGCAGTGAAGCTGAGAAAAACGGAGCAGAAGGTCTTTTGTTAGTTGGGTGACTTGCATTTAATTTACTTACTGAAAAGAAATAAGCATCAGGATATATTTATATCTCAAAAAATATTTACATATAGATACTAAATTCAATAAATACTATCCATTTTGGAAGCAACACACAAATATATATAATTTATAAACAAAGAAATAATATAAGACTTTAATTAACCCCATAAAATTGGGAGAAAATAGAGCTGATAATGTTGCATCATCTTTGAAAGAGACTTCGATGGGTACAAAGTTACAAATAGTAAGGAAGGATAAGTGTCGCCCTTCTATGACACTGTAGGGGGACTGTAGCCAATAACAAACGTGTATATTTCAAGAGAACTAGAAGAAAAATTTTGAATGTTTTCACCTCAAAGATATGATAAATGATTAAAGTGATGGATATGGTAATTGCCCCATTTGATCATTATACTGTGTATACATGCTTTAAAACATCACATTGTACCCATAAATATTTACAATTATTAAATATCATGTGTCGATTATAAATTAAAAATTGAGTGGAGAAAGAGAAAAAGAGTATAAGTTTCAGTTTGTAATTTTCTGCAAAGAATAAAAGGCATCTGAGCTTCTGACAGGGATCCCATTAAATGTGTTTCATCAGTTAGGAAGTATTAATATCTCTATAAGAGTAAATCTTCCAATCCATGAATACAGGATCTCTTTCCATGTGCATAAATATTTTTAATTTCTTTCAGTGATGTTTCATAATTTGGTGTATAAGACCTTTGCTTATTTTTCTTAAATTTATTATTTTATTGAATTTATTTTAATTATTTTAAACCTTTTGATGTTAATGTATATAATGTAGTGTTATTAATTTCATTTTGGATTGTTACTTGTTACATATTTGTATGTGTGTGGGTATGTGTATACTATATAATTAAATATAAAATATATGATTATATATTATGTATATATATATAATATGATTATATAAGGGTATATTACATAGCATTATACATGTGTACATTATATAATTATATATAATATAATTATAAAGTTATCTATCAAATATTATATAATGTTTTTATATAATTTATTATACATCATATAATATATAGCCATTATATAATATTGTATAATATTTTTAGACAATTTCTTGCCCTGGGATTAAAACTAACCTAATAATTTATAAGAATGTAGTTTATATGAATATCAAATTATTTTTTATATTTTGTAAAACCTTTGATTCTATATAGCTCATTCTCTCTTTCTGTCTTTATTTCTGAACAAATTTTATCATTCTATCTTGTAAGTTATCAGCATAGATGTCTACTTATTGCTTCATAAGGTTTTTTAATGATATGGAAGAAAAAAGTACTGTATTACAAACAAACTTTATTTACTCTTTCTTTCTCATAACCTGTGTAGTTAGCGTTACCAGTGCTGTGTAGATTTTTACGTGATTTGATTTATTAGCTAGTTAACTTTCATGTTAACCTAAAGGACTTCCTTTCATAGTTATCATAAGGAAGTCTGCTGGTGAAGAATTTTCTGGTTTTGTTTATCTGGGGGTGTCATTTTTTTTTGGGGAAAAACTATTGCTGGAGGTAGAATTTTTGCTTAAATTGTTTTTTTCAGCATTTAGAATATATAACTTTACATCCTCTGGACTCCATAGTTTCTGGTGAGAATCAGTTGTTAATCTCATTGACAAACTGCAGTGCATGATGTGATGCTACTTTATTCTTACTTTCAAGATCCTTTTATTTTATTTTATCAAGTCTGATAATGAGACTAGTGTGAATCTCTTAATAAATTCTACTTGAAGTTTGGTGAGTCTCTTGAATGTACATATTCATATATTTTCATTATATTTGGTAATTTTTTATCCATTATTGTTCATATTTTTTCTCTGATACATCCTCTTTTCTTTTGTGACTTTGATATTTTTATGTTAGTATGTGTGATGGTCTTCCATGAGACTCTAAAGCTCTGCTTATTTTTCTTCATTCGTTTTGCTTTCTGTTCCTCAGACAGGAAGGTCTCAATTTACCTACCTTTAAGTTTCGTAACTGTTTTCCACCATTTCAAGTGCTGCTGTCAGTCTAATAATTTTTTTAATTTGAATTATTGTCTTTTTTAACTTCAGAATTTCTATTTTATTTTTTTCATAATTTTCTTTTAACATTCTCTATTTTATGAAACAACTTTCTCCTACTTTCCTCTAGTTTTAGAGACATTATTTCTTTAATATATATTAAAATATGTTTAAAATAGCTGTTTTTTTTTTTGATGGAGTTTTGCTCTTTTTACCCAGGCTGGAGTGAAATGGCGTGATCTTGGCTCACTGCAACCTACACCTCCTGGGTTCAGGCAATTCTCCTGCCTCAGCCTCCCGAGTAGCTGTAAAATAGCTGTTTTAATGTCTTTGTGTAATAAGTTCAATGTCTGGGCCACAGGGATGGTTTCTACTGACTGTTTTTTCTTTCCTATGTCTGGGCTATATTGTCTCATTTCTTTGCATATTTCATGATATTATGTTGAAAACTTTACATTTTAGTGAATATAATAGAGCCACTCTGCATTTCAACTTGCTCTGCTTTCCTGGGTTTATTGTTACTGCTGTCACTGTTTTTGATGAAATTAGCTTAGTGACTTTCCTGATCTAATTCTATAATCTCATCTCTTGTGTATGTCCACTTAAGTCTCTGCACAGATTTCCTGATGGTCAACTAATGATTTATAGATATTCAAATTTAATTGGTTCCTTGAATTCTTAGAACTAATAGGTCTTCCATCCTTTGCTGAGGAGCTCTGCGCACATGTTATGGTGCATCTTTAATGCCCAGGTTTTTTGCATGTTGGCTTAATCTTCACGTTCTTGTTATGCAGAGTCTCTAGGTCATCTAGAGTTGAGATCTTAGGGTGTTTTTAGGTCTCTCCTGGATACACACCCATTACTGGGCACAAATACACAGCCTATGCTTATGTGTACTGCTCAGGAATTTATCAAAGCTTCACAAATTCCAAGAATATATGAGAGGATTTCAGAATCTTTATGAACAGAACATTCCCAGAATTATTCTTTAACATGCATTTTAGATTCAGGGGTACATATTCAGGTTTGTTATACTGGTAAATTGTGTGTCATGGGGATTTGGTGTGATAAGATTGTTTCATTACCCAGGTGATAAACATTGTACCCAACAGGTTGTTTTTCTATCCTCTTCCTCTTCCCACCCTTCACCCCAAAGTAGGCCCCAGTGTCCATTGTTCCATTCTTTGTATCCATGTGCATTCAATATTTAGCTCCCACTAACAGGTGAGAACATGTGGTATCTGGTTTTCTGTTCCTGTGTTAGTTCACTTAGGATAATATCCTCCAGCTCCATCTATGTTTCTGCAAAAAGGACATAATTTCTTTCTTTTTTATGGCTGTATAATATTCCATGGTGTGTATGTCCCACATTTTTCCATTGAAGGGAATTTAGGTTGATTCTATATCTTCACTATTGTGAATAGTGCTGCAATAAACCTATACATGCATGTGTATTTATGGTGAAACAATTTGTATTCTTTGGGGGTATATATCTAGTAAGGGGGTTGCTGTTTCAAGTTTTAAGTTTGTTGAGAAATCATCAAACTGCTTTCCACAGTGGCTCAACTAATTTACATTCCTTCCAGGGGTATATAAGTGTTCCCTTTTCTCTACAAACTAGCCAGCATCTGTTATTTATTTATTGTTTTTCCTTTTTAATAGTAGCCATTCTGACTAGAAAGAATGGTATCTCGTTGTGGTTTTTATTTGCATTCCTATAATGATTACTGATGTTGGGAATTTTTTTGTGTGCTTATTCACTGCATGTATGTCCTCTTTAGAAAAGTGTCTGTTCATGCCCTTTGCCTACCTTTTCATGGGATTGTTTGGTTTTTGTTTGTTAAGTTACTTGTAGATTCTGGATATTAGACCTTGTCTGATGCATATTTTCTAGGACTTTCATTTAGACTTTTTGATAAACTTGTTTCAGACAACTGTCTAAAATATTGCTGTCTTTGGTAGCTGCGATGTTTAACAATTGCTGTCAATTGTTTTTTGACAAATACCCCCAGGGAAATGATATTTAGTTTGAGCAAGCTGTGACTCTGGTCAAATGTAGACCAGTCTTGCAAGTTTCATTTTCCAAAGAAGTTTTATTTTCTATATAACTTTTTGAGACAGAGTCTTCTCTGTCACCCAGGCTGGAGGGCAATGGGGGTTCTCAGGTCACTGCCACCTCTGCCTCCTTGGTTCAAGCAGTTCTCCTGCCTAAGCCTCCCAAGTAATTGAGATTTCAGTCACATACCACCACGCCCAGCTAATTTTGTACTTTCTAGTAGAGATGATGTTTCAACATGTTGGTCAGACTGGTCTTGAACTCCTGACTTCACATGGTCTGCCTGCCTGGGCTTCCAAAAGTGTTGGAAATACTAGCATGAGCCACCATGCCCACACCAAAAAAGTGTGAGGTCAAATTATGCCAATGATTTCAGAAGGAGAATTTGGAATATCTCCTGTCATTTGCTAGATATCACTGTGAGTATAGTCCTTTGGGTCTTCAGCATTGAGCTGAGGGGAGAAGATGCAAATAACGCATGTTAAAAAACAAAGCTCACTGTTTCAACCTGAGGTTCCATTATTCTTAATAAACATTACCTGGATTGTTGCAAGGCTTTCATTAATTCAGAGTTCAGTAAAAGTTAATATAGACAATCATTTTGAGGACTTTTTTTTTTCCTTTTGAGACAGTGTCTTGCCTTGTTACTCAGGCTGGGGTGCAGTGGCATGATCTGGGCTCACTGCAACCTCCACTTCCTGAGTTCAAGCAATTCTTGTGCCTCAGCCTCCTGAATAGCTGGGATTACAGGCATGTCCCACCATACCCAGCTGTTCTGAGGACTTTTAAAATTTCATTTTACAGAGGAGAAGATTTTCAAAATTACTCTCCTATTCCCATTTTTAGAATATATTTTACAAATAGCTCTTAGAGAAAGTTTATGGTCTGAAATGCATTTAGCAAAGACAATATAAATTAAATTTCCTCTGAAATATTAAAACAAGAATAGCAAATGAAATTTAAATTGCAAAAGTAAAAACAGAGACAAAAATGTAATTTTGTAAGCAAAAAGAATGACAATTCACTCTCATTTAAATTATATAGTAATAAAAATTTTAAAAATTATGCTGAAAGCTGCATTATTTATTTGTTAGGATAGCAGGTTGAGTACTTGCTCTGGCCTGATAAAAATATTCTATAATATACCTTCTTTGCTAGCATCACACACACACACACACACACACACACACACACACACGTACGTATTCGTGTACACAAATATAACACTCACCCTACATTATTTGCTGGTAGAAAGTAAACAATTCTTTTCAGCTGGAAGTTAGAAAAATGCTAATCTCAGTCTATGACTCCTTTGTAATGATTTGCTGGTGTGTGTGTGTGTTTGTGTTGTCATTATCTAAAATTTACAAGTGATTTGATAATGGCCAAATTGATTAAACCCTAAGTTCAGTTGTGTGTTAGCATAATTTCCATTTACATTCTATTTTGACATTAAATCTTTAACATACTTAATACCAATAACACTTAGAACACAATTACTAACTTACATAAGGTATGGTGCCAATAGGGCTTTTCTGTGGGTCTCTAATTCAAAAAAGTGAAACAAAACCCTCAAACATCAGAGCAGTTATGATTTAACAATTTTATAGTTTGGTAGTATTATTTTAATTATAAAACAAACTGTACTTGATGAAACTATAAAATAATATTTAACAGATTGCTTTCGTGGTAGCTAAAATAAAGGGAGGAGTATTTAAGTATCTTCAATACCATTTGGTTTCATCTCTTTACTTCTTTAACCTCCATGTCTGAACATCAACCAAAGAACTTATTTATAACCCACATTACTTCAACAATGACAGAGGAGTTGAAAAATTGCTTTGTGTGTAAGTCTGTTTCATTTGAGGAAGCACTATATGAAATAACATGAACCTCCTCTGGATTAGAGAAGGCAAATAGAAGTTTTAAGTTTAAGAAATATGGATTAATTTAGCTTTCATTTGCCTTCTCTAATACACTGACTCATTAGCTACATAATAATGATTGTGTTGCCTATCTTCTTGTTATTAAAAGATTAGAAAAAGCTACCTCTTTTGAAATGAATCTATGTCTGGCACATAGTAGGTCTTAAAGGAATTTGTTTGACATTGGCTGTTATGTAGGTTTGCTTTTCCCTTATAGATCAGCTATTGAGTATGAACTGTAGAAAGGAATTATGGTTCTAATTCTCACCTCAATCCTAATGCTTGACTTAAACATTTAGTTTATATTTTTCATTTCTCTCTCCTTCTCATGAATATTTAATTAGAGTTTGTGACAATAGTCATGTTGGGATCACCACTTGAGATGTTGATTACCACCTGTGGGGGTCTGTCCTGCAAACCCTGACTCTGGGACAGATGAATAAATGCACTCACATACAGAGTACAGTGAACGAGTGAGCCAGGGAGGTCATCAGCTGCTCTCAGAGGGCAATTGCAGCTACCCAACCCCCAATTCCTCGATTTTATTCAGTATAGATTTAACAACAAAGGCTTTGAGTAAATGCACTTGTGGATAATTAAGGTAGTTAAAAGAATGATCATAGGAATGATAAAAGGTTTGGCCCAGGGGCTCAAACACCATTAGTGGTAATTTCCCTGGTCACTTCCCTTCAAGAGGGCCATCCAGCACAAAGTTTACATGAGTAAACAAGCTAATTATAGTAGAGACAAACGAATGTGTGGTAAACAGACTTAAGTGGGGAACTTCTATTATCCCTAATCTTTTACCCTGTGACCCACCTAAGGGTCTAAGGTAAGAGCCTTCTGCCTTCAGCCTATTCCGTTATTACAAGCTATGAAAACTTTTTGGCCTTCCAAAAGGTTTGAGACTGTATCTTATAACTTTCCCTAATATTTCCCTTAATATTTTGCCAACCACCCTGAGTGAATCCCAACGAGAGTTAATTTTTTTCTACATTTTGCAACTAGTTTTCTTTTTGTATTTTAACATTTTATGTTCTTCATATGTCATCATTGTTAGTGAAGTTTGGCATAAATCAATATTCAAGTAAGTCTAATAACCCCATCAGTGTTAAGTATTACTAAACTGATTTTACAGATGTGAAATGAGAAGTAGACAGGTATAGTAATTTGTCCAAGAGCGTACAGCATTTGCGTAGTAGATGTTGGACTTAACCTGAGGCAATTTTAATCAATATGCTCTACAATCCTTCAAAAATATGAACAATTAAAATCTATATGTTTTGCCAGAGAAAAATGCTGGAGGATAAAAATAAATATAAAATGGAGATGCTAAGTTTAGTAGTTGGGGACCATGCATAACTGTAAACCATGAAGCCAGGGAAGATCTCATAGTGTGGTGCAAGTGACGTTTGGTAAAAGCCTAACACGGAGGCAGCAGATATGTGAAGAAAGTTTTCCAGCAGATGCAAAGACTCTATGCAGGCCTAAAAATCATAGAAAAGAAACCAGGGAAGAGTAAGTGAAACAGGGGTAGTTCTGAGGTGACAGAATATGTTCAAGCTTGATGTATTCAAAATAGAAATCCTGGTCATAGCACTAAAACATCCTCCACTCCTGGCCTTGATGCTCCCTCCATTTGCCCTGGGCTGCAGTCAATACACTTGGATTTATTATTGACTCTCTTCCCCTCATAACCTACAGTCAGTGCATTGACAAATCATGTTACCTCCAAATTATACCCAGAAACGACCCACATCTCTTTTCCTCCACTGCTCCAACCACCTTTAAGTTGTTCAGTGCTCCTGAATAGGTCACTCAAAACCCAGTGCCATGTGGTCCTGTGAGGTGGATCTGCTCCTTCACTTCTCAGAACCGCAATGGCCCTCCATTGCTTTCATAGATAAATCCCTGCATTTGTTCTTATTGTCACTGTTGTGTTTTAGTCATTGATTTTTTGCCTTACTATTAAGCCTGTTGGCACCAAATGAATATAATCAATTCAACAACAACAAAAAATATGTGTCAATGCTGTGAAATGTTCAGCCATTTACTTTAATTCACTAATTAAATCTTCAACTGAGTGCAACCTGCTGTGTATTATAGCATGTGTGATGATTACAGATTTACAAGTCAACTTCTCCAGGCTCTAGTATCTACTTATTTAATGAAACACTAATCTAGGCATTGCACTGAATGTATTTTGTAATTGTGGTTACATGTACAACCAGTCAATTACTCCTGATAATGAGGTGAGGCCTCATCCGATCAGTTGAAGGCTTGACTAGCAAAACAAGTTTCTGGAAGGAGAAGAAATTCTGCCTCAAGACTTCTGAATCAAGGAATTCTGCATCAAGTCCTGCCTGATTTCCAGCCTTCCAATCTGCCCTACAAGTCTCATTCTTGCCACCTCCACAATAACATGAGTCTATTCCCTTAAAAAAATGCCTCTCACTTTACTAGTTCTTGTTCTCTAGACCACTTGAGTAACATGCCAATACATTTATTTCATTTGCTTTTACTTCCTTTCTCTTGAAGTTTCTTCCCATTAAAATGTAGGACTTTCTGTGTTTTCATTCTTTTGTATCTTTGCCAATTTATTTTTATGTTTTAATGATATTACATAAACAAATTTGGATTATATTTTTCTGAATGTTATTTAGATTTTGTTTCCAGATAAGTGAGTCTGAGAGTCTCTCTTCTAATATTGACTGTCTTAATATATCTGAACAATTTGAGAGAGGTATTCACTATCCTGTGTTTCCCACATTTCATGATGCATGTGTTCAGCAACTGACAATTCTGTCTCAAGAAGGAAATATGCAAGATATGTGAGACCTAATACAGAGTCAAGTATATGTGCTACAACACTAGATTCTTTTGTGATTATTGTTTTTGTTATTTTTAGACAGGGTCTCACTCTGTTGCTCAGGGTGCAGTGGTAGGATCACAGCTCACTGAAGCCTCCATCTCCCAGGCTCAAGGGATGCTCTATCTCAGCTTCCCAAGTAGCTGGATGACAGATAATTGCCACTATGCTTGGTAATTTTTTATTTTTTGTAGAGATGAAGTCTCACCACGTTGCCCAGGCTGATCTCAAACTCCTGACCTCAAACAATCCCCACGGACTTGGCCTCCCAAAACATTAGGATTACAGGAGTGAGCCATGGTGCCTGGCCAAAAGTAGGCTTTCAAAGGAGTCCTACCAGGAATATTCATTATCTTATGTCTTGTCTTATAAAATATTCTTGTCTTAGAGAGCTAGATTTTAATGGCACCAACACCCACTTATGCTGAATGCTTAAGGAATGCCTAGAAATTTTGTTGTTTTTCCTGCAAAGAAGTATACTCCAACAAGAACAAAACAGACCCTAGAATTTGTTATACTGCAAGCCTCATTCAAACTGGATTCAGTAATATAGATGATTAAATGACCCACAAATTTTAAAAAACAAGGCAAGATTAATGTAAGCCTTTATCTGGCAATTCAACTGTCACTGAGAATCTTTCTTTTTTTTTTTCTCTCTCTCTCCCTTCCCTTTTCTTCCTGTTTATCAGCTTCATCTCGCAGACATAAGATGGCTTCTAACATTGTAAAGAATACATGTTTGTTTATCTTTATCCAGTTGAAGGACAGTTTTTGTTCCAGCATTACAATGACTTGTAGATTGTTGTAGTCCCAGTAGAGATAATTAGCACTAATTGTAATGGCTCAGGTTACTTATTCCTATTCCAATCACGGTTGGCAGGGATATGAAATGTACTGTCTGGCTTAGCATGAGTCAGATGTTCTAGCTAGGTCCATTTGGTGAGATCCAGTTTTCCCAAAATCAATGACAAGGACAGGAATGAATGTTGAGAAGAAAGAACAACAAAAACAAAGTACCTTTACACTGAAAAATAAAAAACAAAACAAGACAGAAATCACACAAAAATACTTGAGATAAAAATTTATCTCAAGCATCAAATATACCACAAAATAACAGAGAAACGAGAGTTCATCCAAAGCAGTGGAAATGAGAGATTAAAATACCGACTAGAATCTCTGAATTTCTTCTCACCTTTCCTCCATTTTCTCTTCTCTTACTTATGACTAGAATTTTCCAGATAGAATAATTCTCAGCTCCTCAAAACACAGAACTTTAAAAATAAAATTTTACTAGATATCCATGTGAGAGAGCTATAAAAAACCTTAGACCAGGACTCATTCACGCATCTTATGACTGCTGCCCTCTCTGTTCCAATCAGGTGAGGCCATGGGAATCGGGACATAAAGAAACACCTTCGAAAGGAAGTTAATACTCAGAAATGAAACAAGCTAGTAATTGATTAAAAGAGACATTACTGCACAGAAAATCGAAAATGTGTCCACACTAACCTGGTTTTGATTATAGTTTACTTCAACAACTTTATTCTAAATAAAAAAAAAACTGTCTATAATCTCTCCAGTTTTATCCATGCCCTAATTTTACTTTCCACTCTAGAATTGTCTACTAATATTAAATCACATAAGACTCAGAAATGTTTATCATCTCCCAATTTTTTCTTTCATAGAATAAGCACTTTAAATATAAATATATTTCACTAAATCAGTTATAATATTGACTTTAACGGACTATATTTTATTTATTTCCCATTATAGCAGGAATTATGTCTTTTGCATATATATTAACCATGTCTTTTAAGAATAAATACTTTTGTGGTTTTTTTTTAGCTTAACTATGACATTTTGTCAAATTCTGTTTGTCACAGTTATAATAACTTCTCTTCTGTATAGATCCCAAATATCCTGTTTTTTTAATATGCAAATTATAAATATACAACAATGTATTTTTAAAGTTTAAATGATTCTTTGTTGATCCATTGTTTGGTCTAAGTACAATCTAAGTCTTACAGATATTCTATTTTTTTCTTTATTCATGATTCATTCTGTCAATTTTCTTTCTATGCTCCTGAACTTCACAGCACATTTCTTACTTTGGGAAAGGTGAATGACTATAAATATATTTTTTGACATTCGTTGAAAATAATTAACACATAACTTTTTGGCACATAGCTGCTGTTTGATTTTTCTCTTTCTCTCCTTTAAAAAGCTTCTCCCATTTTTTCCTATTTTTCTCCTTCCCAGTGTTTTCATTTACAACTGAGAGATGTACTCTTTGTATATTTTATGAATATTGGGGGAGGAAAAATATCAGGATATACCACTTTTTAAAATCGTCAATTATTTTTTGCTTTTGCTTTTAGAGCTGACTTGCTGTCTTTCTAGGTTCTGCTTGGCTGATACTCTTCCAGTTTTGGGTCTGTGTGTTTGAATTGCTATTACATCTCCTGGAGGCTCTCCCTTCCCTCCAATGAGGCTCATTTGTTTCTTCCAACAATTCTGTGAGGTAGACAAGGTAGGCATCATTATGCTCAAGTGAACGCTGAAGTACGTGCTGGAAGTGTTGAGGTACTGAAAGTTCATGTAGAGTAAGCAGAGGAAATGCTACAAGCATGTTTTCAAGCACTATTTTAACGTGATGCTGAATAGTTATAGTGTGCTTGGTAGCTGACAGTACAACTATTCTGGTAGCTGACAACCAAACAAGATTACCTGAGAGAAAAGACTGAGTAGCCTGTGAATGTAAGATTTCAAATCCAGTTCATATCTCAAATACATGCTCTTTTTAGTACATGACACTGTTTTCTGCAGTTAGATGCTCTTGGCAGACATCGAAATAAATGTATCTTGACACACACTAATTATAATTTGATACAAGAGGGGTTGCAGCAGCAGGGAATCATGGTTCATTAAAATCCAAAATCACCCAGAATATCTTATAAACACTGCCAGAACATTTTTGTTAATTCTACCATGCCCGTTGAAAATGAATAACTGTTAAGCTCTATCTTGTTCAATCCTTTACACAATTTTCATTTTTATTGAATTTTCAAAGACATACTCAAGTTAAAAACATTATATTGAGTATTGTATTTGTGTGTTTGAATATGCTTAAACTTGGGGGAAATGTCTATAATGCCAATTTCTCTGATATATGTATTTAATGTTAAAGTCTCCTTTTGATAATGATAAAGGCTTTTCTTTGTGGATGATACATTAACTGGTAGCCTGCTAAGACTCATCAGCAGGACTGTGTTTATGTTTAATTAATAATATCTCATCCTTAAAATGTCTTCCCCTCTTAGATTTTATTTTGCATGTTACATCATTGATTTTTAGTCATTTATGAAAATGCTGTGTTGTATTTTTGAAATTGAATTTGGGTTAAATATATACTTCATTGGTAATATTTAAGTGCTTAATACACACTTTTTAAATTTTTTTATGGACATACTTTGAGATATGCTGGTATGAGGCTCTGAACAACAGGTAAGCTCTATTGGTGTTAAGTCTCTCTCCAGGAATCTGAGTATTTGGCATACAAAGAAGAATGTACAGATCAAAGTGCACAAAACTGCACAAATGCAGAAACTGAAACTGACAGAAGACAATAAGCAGCAGTCACAAGACAATGCAAGCCTGAGCAAGTACTAGCAATGTTACAGATGAAACTATTCACTTTGAAAAGTGAACAAGAGCTGGGAATCAAAGCTGTGGAATCAAAAACAAAGTGATTAAGGTGTTATGAAACAGATGTGGAGTAAAGAAACAAGTATATCTACTTTTTGAGAGATGGCTTCAGCATGAGAGGAGTGGTGTACGTCAGTTGCAGATCCAATCTCTCTGAGTTGGAGATTTCCAGACTCAAGGGTCCTGTCCATCCCAGTTCCCATGAGATCTTCAACAATCCGTCACTGAGATGACCTGAGCCCTCTTTCTTTCTATCAGTCTACATAAGCCCAAATAACAAAAGAAAATACCGAATAAATGTATTTTCATGAAGGAAATGGAATCTTTGTTAAATGATGTTACAGTATCCAAAGCAATGCAGATTGCATTGTCTAAAGGAAGAAATACAAAATATCATAATGAAAATTGATTTTTTATACTATCTGAAATGTTTTTGGGAATTTTGGTTTTGTCTGTAATATTTATACAATATTAACAAAGTGTCAATGCTGAGGTGAACTACCCATAAAATGTAGACTTAGTGTTATAACTTACTGAATTTATTAATATGAATATGCTAAAGGAAAAAGTATTCATTGAATATACATGGTCACAGGACTTTCTGCTTTTTAAATGAAGAACACAAGAAAAATAATGGTGTCTGATTGCTGTGGTTTGAATGATGGTGTCACCTCCAAAATTTGTGTTGAAAGTTAATGCAACATTATTAAAAAGTGTGGCTTTGGGGGGATGATTAAGTCACGAGGGTCCCACCTTCATGGACATGATTAGCAACCTTATAAAAAGATCATAGTTGAAGGGAACACTCTCTGGACCTTCCATTCCTTTCGCCAAAAGACTGTGAGAGCATAGTCCTTTTCCCTTCTAGATGATACAGCTGCAAGGCACCATCTTGGGAACCGAGATCCACCCGGACTAGACATCAATCCTGCTTTTGCCTTGATCTTAGACTCTCTAGTCTCCAAAAGTAGGAAATGAATTTCTGACCTTTATAAATTACCTAGTCTGTGGCATATAGTGATAACAGCATAAACAGACTAAGATAATGATAAAATATTTATGCTTGTGTAAATGTTCCCTAGGAAATGACCAAATTAATACAAGTAGCACTTTCTGAGTGCTTTCTGAGATCATTATTCTTCAAACTCTAAAATGGGTAAAATATATTTTTATATACAAACAAGTTTTACAAATAAGTATAATTCCATGAATAAAGTTTATTTTTAAAAAGAAATATATGAACATGATTTGAACTTAATTGTCACGTATAATTCATCAGAAGTATATTAGGACAACATATATATGATTTACACATGTTTTAACTTAAATCATTGCTTTCTGAATTAGTAACTAAAACACATTACCAAATTTAACCCCTCTATGCCAAGGAATGAATGCTTAGAATCCACACTAATAGGGCAAGTACACATATTTAAATATGTATTGCAAACAGCATAAATATGAACTAATTTCCATTGATACATGGTCAATTAAAATAAAACAATATACACACAGATGGTCTTTAAGTGGAAGAAATTAGCTTTGCAATCTGTATTCATAAATGAGAAACAAAACTATTGATACTATTTTACTCTTCCAACTATTAGAATATATATTGATATTAGTATTTCTTTGTTTTGATCAAGAGTAAACACTTTACTAAACTGGTGCTACTAATGGTACCCTGAACATTATCCTTTTATAAGTAAATTGAGAAGTCACTGATACTAGAAATATAAGCAATGATGTAATTCAGTTATTGATTTTTCTCAACGGTTTTATGTTTATATTTGCATATTTTTTGCATGTTCAGCAAAGTGCTTATTATTTCTAAAGTATTTCGGTAATATATGTACATATTTTTCAGCCTTATGAGGAAAGCATTTTGCTCTGATTTGGGCACATTTGCTTTATCACTTTATTCAAATGGAAAATCATTAGTTACTTCACTATAATCTTTACTACAATTGTTATTTAAACAATGATCCTAAGATTCTTAATATCATCCATGCATTGTTTTTCATATTTGCTTCCAAGTTTCATTGGTTTAATTCTATAGCTATACAATTTTTGTTATCATTTTTTATTATATGTATAAGAATTGAATGATTCCTGTATATATCATTCCACAATCCTTGTTGAATCTGCATTGTTTAAACCTGTGGTACCCAAATTTTAGCATGCATCAGAATCGCTGTGAAAGCTTCTAATAACACTGATTACCGTGCCTGCTTCTGGCGATTCAGATTCACTAGTGGCCTGAGAAGTTGAATTTCTAAAATACTCTCATATTATGCTTCTGCTGCTGGTGTAGAAGCTACATGGTGAGAAACACTGCTATAAAGCATTTTGTTTTTTCTTCCTTTGCATATCATTTGATTTACAACTTAGATGGTATTATCTCTCTGTAGTCATTCAAAATATTTATAAAATTATAAAAAAGAGTTCAACTATCTGTAATTCTAGCACTTTGGAAGGCTGAGGTGGGCCAATCACCTGAGGTCAGGAGTTTGAGACCAGCCTGCCCAACATGGCAAAAACACCTCTCTACTAAAAACACACAAAAAAAATAGCCAGCTGTGATGGTGGGTGCCTGTAATCCCAGCGACTTGAGAGGCTGAGGCAGGAGAATCAGTTGAACCCATGAGGCACAGGTTGCAGTGAGCCAAGATCATGTACTGCACTCCAGCATGGGTGATGAGTGAAATTCCATCCCCCCACAAAAAAAAGAAAAAAGTAAAAAAAGCAACACAAAAGAATAAGACATAGGTCCAGTTACAGAGCTTGCTTCTAATCTATAAAGTTGTTTTTGCAAGCAGATGATGTAAAGTAATCTAAAATGGTGTTATAAATATATTTACTAGTACTTCTTGACAATCTAAATTGTGTAGCTTATCAAAACCTCTCTTTAGTTGTGCACTTTAAATATTCTTGCTTGATAAATATAGAAATGTCACCACTACTACTTCAAATTTTGAGAATTTATAGCAGTAATATTTTGATTAATGTAATTCAGATGTGAAATGAGTTTAACCACACGTACTTGTCATACTCATTTTCTTTTAAAAAGTCTTCAAAGAAGCACAGATGCAAAGGTGTGTTCAAATCACAATTATTT
Source organism: Leontopithecus rosalia (assembly GCA_028533165.1). Lineage (NCBI taxonomy): Eukaryota > Metazoa > Chordata > Mammalia > Primates > Cebidae > Leontopithecus > Leontopithecus rosalia. The sequence continues at coordinate 26,002,193 of CM052649.1, read as the reverse complement.
GGCATTCTTATGTTTGTCCAGTTATAAAAGCAGGAATAAAAATGTACATCAAAGTAATATGACCAAGATTTTACTCCACATAATTCAACATATGCATTCTATGCTATTCCCTAACTGGAACATTTGATATGATTCTTATGGTCAACTTCAATAAATATAACTGGTCTTTAAGTGTTACCAATACTTGGTAACTTCTCCCAAGTATAAAGACTCCATTGACTTTATTTCTTCCACATATGACTTTGCCAGCTTTGCTAAAGAGGTTAAAATATGCTTTATGAAGTCAAATGTGAAATTTACCTTTCTTTACCAACTATTAATTTATCTTAGTTGAAACTGATTGTCATAAATCAATGGAACATCAACTTAGGTATTAAAGCTTTATACTAGAGGAAATGCTGCTCATATTTTTGTGATACCATTGACTATCTTCTCCCTATTTTCAGGAGGCAGATGTCCCTGCATCATTATTTAACGTAGATGTGTGTGTGTGTGTGTGTGTGTGTGTGTGTGTGTGTATACTTTTGAGTGAGACATTTTATAAGTTGAGTCTTAAACAAATTCAAATGCTCATTGCCTTATTCAATTTAGCAGCTGTTAAGGGAATTTTAAAAAGGTTGTTGCTATGCCAATATCAGTTTTGGCATTTATAACTGAGTGCTAATTTTGTCACACAATTATATAAAATTTAAAAAAATATTGTTCTGCCATCCACTTCCCCATTTATTAGATGGGTATTCAATACTCACTCTGTGGCAAGCACTATAGTTAGGTGTGCTTGGATGATCAAAGTGTTTTTATCTGGTACAATCTATAGGTTTTTGGACATATCTCTATTATTTCCTGTTGTTGTTTTTAAACAATATGTAAGAAATTGCTGAGTCTTTATTAGGAAAATCTTCTGAGGTCTATTCATCTGAATGAGACTGTATTGCTTAAAATAATTTTAGAAAATCTCTTCTGGAAATGTTTTAGAGTTGTGTAGCTGTATTCTAGATAATATAAAAATAAAAATAAGCATATATCCTTTTGAATTTAGAGGAGACATTCTTTTTTATGAGGACATCCTTTCTCCCCATTCCCACCACCAAAGAGCAGAATACCTGTTTAATGGTGACTGCTTCTTAACATAGTTTATCAGTTAATTTGATCAGCTTGGATGCTAACCAAGCAAACACACCAAACTCTCCTTCCCTGGATATCTGACTTAGAAAACTGTTAAAAAAAAAAAAGATAATGATCATCTCGATTGTAAATTTAAAAGTACACAATTGTGGTTGAAATATATCAGAGGAGCAATAGAAGACAGCTTGTCTTGTTTATCAAAAGAAAGAAGGGGATAGAACAGCTGACCATGAAAGGGATGTAGTGGACAGGTGCAGTGACTCATGCCTGTAATCCCAACATGCTGGGAGACTGAGGCAGGTGGATGATGAGGTCAAGAGATCGAAACCATCCTGGCCAACATGGTGAAACCCTGTCTCTACTAAAAATAGAAACTTTAGCTGGGTGTGGTGGTGCACACCTGTATTCCCAGCTACTCGGAAAGCTGAGGCAGGAGAATCACTAGAACCCCCGAGGCAGAGGTTGCAGTGAGCCAAGATCGTGCCACTACACTCCAGCCTGGTGACAAAGCTAGACTCTATCTCAAAAAATAAAAATCAAGATAATGATTTTTTCCCCTCAGAAGGGGAAAGGTGGGACCTCCTCAGATGCTGATATCTTGATTCCAGACACCTCATCTTGACTTGAGATAGATTAACATTTCATGTTCCTTAAAATTTTAAAAATTCTTGACCATAAAAAATATATTTGTTTCCTGAAGATCGCTGCAAATAATGTGCAAAAATCTATTGAATACAAATGTAAGCAAACTGTTTATGATTCAAGTAATCGATCAAATTACAAATTAAGAAATCTTTTCTACTTCTAGGCACAATACCATAAATACTGCTTTCATTCAGCAATGAATGAGAAAAAAATTTAGACTCTAGGGTATTTTAGTGATAATTTTTGTCAACTTTTAAGCAGAAAGGGACGTTGAAACCTATTTTGAGAAATGGCTTCATTATGAAAATATCATCACATTTTCCTGAGAGTGACTATAGCTCATTCTGATGGGTATATTTTTGAATGATTTTAAACCAAACAAAATCGATCATTTGTCTAAAGATCTTCTTCTAGAGACAGTCTCACAGGATTTTAGACTTACCAATTTTCAGCTGTTAATTATGGGTAACACAAAATATAAGGGCAAACATATTATGCTCTGGAATGTAAACATAAAGTTACATTTTGAGTCAAACAACATTCACTAGGAAGCTTTTCATGGAAAGAAATGTTTATAATCTTTTTTAAAAGAATATATTAAAAGTTGCTGAGTTTCCACAACCTGTTCCTGACAGCTACTTCAGTGTAAGTAATGCATCACAGGGGTGATGGCAATCTGATGATGTATTGGAACTATACATCATTGCGGTGACAGCGCTTTAATGACAGATGAGTAATACATCTTCCGTTAAAGCTCTCAAATTTAGGCCTACCTGGAAAATAGGGTTTCTGGAAGAAGAAAACATTTTATCAACTTTATGAAAGAATGCCTATGATAAAACATACCTTGGTAAATTGGAGGGACATAAGTTTGGATGTAAAAATGAGACATCATAATGACCTTTTTTAAATGTACATAACTCCTTTTTTCTTACTTAACATACTTACTGCAGGTTAGAAACACCCTCCACTTTCAAAAAGCGTTTCCATATATGTTATCTTCATCATACTTCATTTACCCATCACTTCGATGTTTATCATTGTGTATCACTTTTTTACTTTTTTCTTGGAACTGGAAAACATTTCTTTTTGGCGAAGTGATTTTCTTCTTGCTAACAAGAAATTCCTATGTCTGTATAGGTGGGAATATTGTTTGCCAACTATTTTTTTTTCTTTTTCCGTCTTTAATGAACTATTTAAAATCACATTTTCTTGGGGTTGTGCTTCCTTTAAAAGTTCAATTTTTCATCTTAACATGGATATGAAAAGCAGTGATTCTTTTGCTTCATCAAACACATGAAGAGGAAAAATGTTAAAAGAACTAAACCAAAAAACAAGCAAAATTATATTAAACAGGCACATTTTACTACATTTATAAAGTATTGGTGTTTAGGATTACTTTTGAGTATACTTTAGTACTTAGAAAATTGTATATATGCACATACATTCATCTCTGTGTGCATTTATGTGTGTGTACATGTGTAATACACACACATGCACATATAATACACACATGCACATATACATACTGCTACCAAATATATTATTGGAAGTGACTCCAGCAATATACTGCATTTTAATCCTTTTTTTTATTATTTACTTTTTCCAATTTAAAATGGAATCTAGTCAAACAAAACTGAGTTTGAGGATGGCTGTAGAGGAAGCACAGATTCCAAGACCATTCATTTGGTCAGTTTTACAGTGGCAAAATCAGAGGGTGTTTATCTAGGCAAAAACAGAGAAACTGAACAGCATCATAGTGTGTTCTAAACGAGGCTGGTATTTAGTGTTCCCCTTGGCCCTTTGAAGCTTTGCTGAAAAGTCAACTTTCAAAAAGAAGATTAATAGGAGAAAAGACATACAACCTACTTAACATGTATATATTTCATATTTACAATAAATTATTATCTTCTAGCCACATTAGAAAGCAAAAACACATTTACAGTAGATAATCTTTAAAATACTGAAACTGTGAGGATCTATGGAAGTATGGATTCAGTTTCAAAATTTAGGGAAAAAGACTACAGAAATGATACATTTCAAATATGTAAATTACAGTCATAATAGCATAAATCCCCAACAATCTTGAACAGGACTTGGTGAAGTTGATGACAAGTATTTCTTTACCAAAATATTATAATCAGACTGGCTATAGAAAGTAAAATATAAAGAAGCGGTGATGTGTGCCATCTGCCTATTTCTGGGTGCAACAGGTTGGAAATGTCCTGTCTTACATTGGGAATCCTATTCCAGGTTTTTCTCTGTGCTCATTTCTATAGGAGTATTCTCCAAACTGAAAACTATGACCACACTAGTCTGTCGACCTGTTATAAGATAAATCCATAACCTGAGCCTGGAATTACAAAATTGATTTATTTGGCTTTTTTCTTTACTCTAAATTTGATCTAGGAATTGTATTTTTCTCTCCCTCTTTCCTGAATTGCTCTGGATTGTAGCCAAAGGAAACATGCAAACTGAAGCAAGTGCCAGTTATGGTGCCTTAAAAAAGAGAGCAGAAGAGGTACATTGCCTATGAGTGAATTTTGATGAAATGATTCGAAAATTAGAGACAGGATTCTTTATGGAAGTGAACTCTGAGGTATTAGCTGAGTGATTGTAACAGGACACATCAGATGTTTGAATTTCAAGTTGAACTTCCACTACATGTGCAGATATAGGCAATTCTGGATAGGATACTGTGTAAATTAAAATAGAAAATGTATATGAAAGAGTTTGGCATATTTTAGGCACTTAATAAATAGTAAATACGGATTACCTCTCAACAAACAGAAAATTATTTAAACAGACATTCTTGAATTTTTAAAATATATTTTCAATAAATTGAAAAAATACCAAGAGGAAATAAATATTGTAGAACTTAACCAAAGCAATAACAAACAAAAGAAGTCTAATAAATTTAGACTTTAAATTAAAATCTTATTTCTTCAATTTAGAATCATATTTTCTCTGTTGAGTCAAGCTCTGGGTTGCTCAATTTTAATATTCTAAAAGGCAGCTATTTTTTAAGGGTGAGTATATTTGTCTTTCACTATATGCCAAAAATGTGAGAAGATATTTAAGTAAATATTTCTCTGGCATCAAGATATAATGCCTAGTGAAACACAGGTTCAAGCAAGCACACTTGTTGACATGATTTGGCTGTGTGTTCCCACCCAAATCTCATCTTCAATTGTAATTCCCACATGTTGAGAGGGGGATGTGGTGTGAAGTGATTGGATCATGAGGGCAATTTCCCACGGATGTTCTCATGATAGTGAGGGAGTTTTCACAAGATCTGGTTGTTTGATAAGTGTCTTACATTATCCCTGTGCTCTCTGTCTCTCCTGCCACCATGTAAGACATGCGCTGCTTCCCCTTCACCTTCTGCCATGATTGTAAGTTTCCTGAATCCTACCCAGCCATGCAGAACTATGAGTCCATTAAACCTCTTTTGTTTATAAATTACCCAGTCTGGGGTATTATCTTTACAGCAGTGTGAAAACGGACTGATAAAACAGTGCTTCATGAAGGACTGAAATTAGAAATTCAAAGAGCAAGGCCTCACAAGATGGTTCACACTTGTAATACCAGAGTCAGAATGGCCCAGGAAGAAGGATTGCTTGAAGCCAGGAGTTACAGAGCCGTCTGGCAGCTAAATGAACCCTGTCTCTATAAAAAATAAAATAAAATTAGCAGGGCATGATGGCATGTGCCTGTAGTCTGAGCTACTAAGGAGGCTAAAGTGGAAGGTTCATTTGAGCCCAAGAGTTCAAGGTTGCAGTGAGCTATGATCATGCCACTGCACTCCAGCCTCAAAGACAGAGAAAGACCTCATCACTAAATTAAAAAAAGAAAAAGGAAAAGAAAACAAACAAGAAACTGAGAAAATGTGAAAAATGGTCTGAGAGTGGTGGCTCACGCCTGTAATCCCAGCACTTTTAGAGGCTGAGATGGGCAGATCACTTGAGGTCAGGAATTTGAGACCAGCCTGGCCAACATGGTGAAATCCCATCTCTACTAAAAATACAAAAATTAGCCTGCTGTGATAGTGCATGACTATAATCCCAGGTTCTAGGGAGTCTGAGGCAGGAGAGTTTCTTGAACCCAGGAGCAGAGGTTGCAGTGAGCAGACATTGCGCTACTGCACTCCAGCCTGAACGACAGAATGAGACTCCATCTGAAAAGAAAAGTGAAAAATTGTCACTTTGTATTGGTAAGGCTGCACATTTTCTGCATATTGTTTTCTGTTTTAACAGATTTATCTGCATCTCTGAACACCTGGTAGATGACCAGTCAAAACACCTATTTTTAAATGGGACCTGTGGAGACAAAATAGTGTTTTTAATCCTTCAATTTAAAATTCCTTAAATGAGAATTTGATTCAGCTTGAATCAAGTATAAACACTTTGCTCCATCCAATATTGCCTTTGTGCTGAGGTTGTACAGACACAGTTATCAGAGTCACTCCCCTAAACTGAAGAATGCTGTTTAATAAAGAAGTTCACAGATTGGGTTAACTTACCAGTTATTTTTACTGTAAGTGACAATACACATTTCCCTTACATTGAAGTCTCTCTTTGTAGTGTTTAAAAATTTGTCTGAACTGTTTGATCCAAAGAACACAGATTTAAAGTGCACTAATATTCAGAGAGGTCATGTAATCTAAACTATAATCAAGTTAACTGGAAATAAAAATCAAAGAACAACTGATTTTAAATGGTCAAGATTATAGCATTTTTAAGAACACCTTACATCAGTGGTACTTAACCATTTTGGCACCAGAGATAGATTTCAGAGATGACAATTCTTTTGTGGGCCCTGTCAGGGGATGGTTTGGGGATGATGCAAATTTATTTTTACTTTTATTGTGTACTTTATTGCATTTATTGTGTACTTTATTTCTATGATTATTACATTGCAATATATAATGACATAGTTATAAAACTTACCATAATGTAGAATCACCAGGCACCCTCAGTTTGTTTTCTTGCAACTGGTTGGGGGTGATGGGACACAGTGACACCCAAAGTGTGTTGCTTATGTGTTTTCTATGCTGTAATCTTGTTTTAGTTGCTTTCACTGAAGAAAATCCTGAGTCAGAAAAATAGGAGGTTGGTAATGGAAACAGGATTCTCAGAGTTTTTGTGGCAATCTCAGGATACTCTGCCTTTAATCCAGAACATATAGAGATTTGAAGTTGTCTCAAACATACTTTTAAGGCCACCATCATTTGTGATGTTAAGCAGTTGATCCCCTTTTAGTATAGACAAAATTGATTCACCTGGCTTATTTACAATTAGGTCGCAGACCCATTCCTTCCCAGTTCGAGTCTTTTGTGGTTGAGAAGCAGTGCTCAAACTCTTTTGAAAGCTGATATAGGTGATCATGCACTGGCCTGGAAAGATGGCCCTGGCTCTGTCTCTTGCAAAATCTCTCCCAATGTTTGAAACATGTCAGAAATCCCAATGTTCATGTTTTCACCTATTATACAGGTTGAAGGAAGCCACTTTATCTGCCATCTTGAACACCATTGTTGCTAATCACGGCAGCCACTCTGTGCATTTACCAACACAAAATGACCAATTTAATTTTCCTGATATATAATTATTCAAAGGCTCAAATAGTTCTGCATCTGTGATGTTGTTTGGCAACAAAATTGCACCTAACATATCCTCATGCACATCTTCCTGTAAAATGTATCACACAAAAACAAGCATTGTTGCCTTGTTGTCTACATCGGTAGACTTGTTGGCCTGGATTGCATACCATGGTGACTCATTAATCCTCTGCAACAACTGTACCTCAATATCTTCTGCTATTTCATCCATTCATCTAATTATGGTGTTAGCCAAAAGAGGAACACATGCCCCCTTTTGAACTACAGCCTCTCCTAAAAGTTCATGACCAACCCTGTTCTTAATAACAGGCAAGATCAACTCTTCACCAATAGTAAAGGGCTTCTTAGCTTTAGCAATGCAGTTAGCCACTAAGAATTTTGCTCTCAGTACAGACACGTTTTATAAATGTGGCCTTCAACAACTGTTTCTGTTCTCTGTGTTTACGTATTTTTCTGCGGAAAAACTGGAAAGAATTGTCGTTTGAGATAAGGTGCTTGGTTTCCATGTGGCAAAACAGTTTTGAAGGTTTCATGACTTCATTGGATAGCCAGTCATCACATAGTATATAAAGTGTGCTTGAAGAATGTAAATGTAAATCACCTGTTGCAATGAATCCGTAATTTTTAAGTAGAATTCGGTAAGTATATTCTTTTAAATACAGCTTTCTTTTTGGTGGCAGTCTTAGAGATTTTATTATAATTAACAGTACTGGTGCATCATTGGGTCCTTCCCCCTTTACGAGTAAGCTCCCGAGTGACATTTTTTTTTTTGAGACGGAGTTTTGCTCTTTTTACCCAGGCTGGAGTGCAATGGCACGATCCCGGCTCACCGCAACCTCCGCCACCTGGGTTCAGGCAATTCTCCTGCCTCAGCCTCCTGAGTAGCTGGGATTACAGGCACGCACCACCATGCCCAGCTAATTTTTAGTATTTTTAGTAGAGACGGGGTTTCACCATGTTAACCAGGATGGTCTCGATCTCTTGAACTTCGTGATCCACCCGCCTCGGCCTCCCAAAGTGCTGGGATTACAGGCGTGAGCCACCGCGCCCGGCCGACATTTGTTTTTTTTCTCGCTTTGGTTAGCGTTAGCGTGTGAGCTTACAAAAACTGTGACTGAGGAGAGTCCACAATAAGAAAGTGGCACAGGTGGAAGTGGTAGACAAAATAATGAGCAGGCCACACATTGACGAAAATAAGTATTGGATTCTTACTTATAGTATGCCACCATCTGCAGCTTAATTGTCACTTGCCACTCACTGATAGGGTTTTGGTAGGTGTCTGCAAGCAATTGATTTATTTTGGTTTCTGTGCAGTCGAACCTCTCTGCTAATGTCAATCTGTATTTGCAGCTGCTTCCCAGCCCTAGCATCACCACGTCAGTACCACTGCAAATCATCAGCCATCATTAGGTTCTCATAAGTAGTGTACAACCTAGATCCTGCAGATGCTCAGTTCACAATAGGGGTCGGGTTCCTATGAAAATCTATTATCATTGCTGATTTGAAAGGAGGTGGAGCTCAGGCAGTAATGTGAGCAGTACGGATCCGCTGGAAATACAGACAGCTTCACTCCACTCACCCGCCACTGGCCTCCTGCTGTCTGGCCCAGCTCCTAAACAGGCCATGAAATGATATTGGTCCATGGCCCAGGGATTGGAGACCCCTGACTTACATCAGATATGCCCATCCTGTATAGCTATTATAGCCAGGGGAAATTATGAAGCATGAGCTGTTCAAATTATAAATAGAAAACTTTTATAAAGATAAATATTTCTGTGTCTAAATACAGAACAATTAACAAAGAAAAGGCACCACTTACCAAGAAGGAAAAAAAGGTAACAATGCATATCTCAGTATCCTATCTGCAGAATGCACAGCTCCATAGGAATCACGAGAAAAGGAAAATAAAATCCTGAAAGAGCAGCTCATTGGCATAAGTTTAATTTAAATAATTTAACTCTAAGAGGCACATAAAACTGTGACACGTAGCCAAGAGATAAAACGGTGTGCATGTATCCTAACACTCCAATCTTTGGTCCTTGATTTCATTTGGTTCCTGGTGGCTTTTTAGTTTTGCCTTTACATTTTTAAGAAGAACAAAACTGTGTAATACATACGTATTTGCTGCTACAGAATGCAATTCAAATTGCTTAAAGAAAAATTACTTGGGATACTTGTTAAAACAGTAGTGCAGAATTTATTCTGGACTATCAGAATAGGTATAGGAACTACTGCAATGAATATTTGCAGAGAAATTGGGTGAGAGAAATTGGGCTCAATTCCAAATACAAAAGCAAAAGACGTGAGTTTATGGCCAAGAAGTTGGGCAAAGGGTAAGTGGATGAAAAAATACAAGTTGGAGACTTCAGGGAAGGGGAACTTTGGTTTCACTCACCTAGAAGGATTCTTGCTGAAGGACAAATGGCACGATCAGATATCAAGTGTTGGGGATGCTGGCTAAACCAACTTTACAGGATTCTTGCTAAAACTGGGCTCTCAGAAGACATGCCCAAGAATGTGGACTATAGTGGAACTAATAGGGGCCTGTCTAAGGTTTGGTCCAAAAGAATATCTTTGTCAAAATCTCTCTAACTTGAGAAAGGACATTAAAATAACACAGCTCTATAAAATAAAAAAATAATGAAAAATATCTTTGGATATTTGTAATATGAATTTAACTGCTATTAAATATAAGTGAGATTGAGTTCTTAAGCCTTTATGAAATAAAGACAGTAATTTATTTTTTGACTGCCTGATATTTTCTCAAAATTTCAGGATGCCTTATAAATTATTATACATTTTATATGTACATACCTGCATATAAAATTAAAGATTATGCATTATTACATAAGAGGAAAAATGTTTCATACCAATGTTATCTATCATTTGCCAATAGAAAATGTAATAAAATTTATAATGGCCTTAGCAATTAAAAATTCGGGCCGGGTGTGGTGGCTCATGCCTGTAATCCCAGCACTTTGGGTGGCCGAGGTGGGTGGATCACGAAGTCAAGAGATCGAGACCATCCTGGTCAACATGGTGAAACCCTGTCTCTACTAAAAATACAAAAAATTAGCTGGGATGGTGGCGCGTGCCTGTAATCCCAGCTACTCAGGAGGCTGAGGCAGGAGAATTGCTTGAACCCAGGAGGCGGAGGTTGCCGTGAGCCGAGATCGCGCCATTGCACTGCAGCCTGGGTAACAAGAGTAAAACTCTGTATCAAAAAAAAAAAAAAAAAATTCGAAATCAACAACGAGACCTTTTTATATTCAAATTTAAGAAAAGATATAACTTATAACAAATGATGTATTATTAGAGGTCAAACAGTTCACTATGGAAGCAAAATATACTTTGTCTCACCACCAAATTCTTCAACTTGTTTTAAGTTAACGAATAGCAAATGTTTTATTTATTTTTTAGTTACTGTTTTCTAGAATATGTTCAATTAATGTATGTGGTATGTTGCATGTCCTTCACATGTACCCCAAAACCTAAAATGCAATTAAAAAATTATGTGTTAATAGACTGAGTAATGGCCTTCTAAAGATATCCAAATCTTAAGTCTTGAAACTTGTGAATGTCACATAAAAAAAGGCTTTGTAGATGTTACATCACAGATCTTGGTATAGGGATATTATATTAGATTATACAGGGGGCCCAAAACACAATCACACAAGTGCTTACAATGCAGAGAGAGATTACACAGGTAATAGTAGAAGATAATGTGATCAGTAAAACAGATATTGAAATTTTGCAGCAACAAAACAAAACGCTGGCAGCCACTAGAAGCCAGGAGAGGCAAGGGATGAATTCTTCCCAGAGCCTTCAGATGGAGTGTAAGCCCTGTTGGCAATTTTATTCTTGTCAACGCTGTGATACTGTATTTGGTCTTTTGAACTTTTTATATATGCACTGTATTTTACGACACAGCATAGTTCATTAATCTCACAAGCTCCTTACCCCATCACAGACTCGCAAAGGTAGTCTATTGATACAGTCTAGGAGCACATCGTAAAGCTCATCTTCTACCCTGTGATGACTTTCTTTAGTTTATTCTCATCGTTTGACATTATTTTGTCTACCAAAAAAAAGGTGTGTCATTTAAAACTCTACAAAGTTAAAAGCTCACTTTCTCCTTAAAACTTGGATTTCAATAGCAACTATTTTATATATTTATTATAATTTTAAAAAATTTATTTATTATACTTTAAGTCCTGGGGTACATGTGCAGAACATGCAGGTTTGTTACATAGGTATACACCTGCCATGGTTGTTTGCTGCATCCATCACACCATCATCTACATCAGATTTTTCTCCTAATACTATCCCTCCTCAATCCCCCGACCCCTTGCTAACTCTATCCTATTCCCCCACACCACCCCCAACAGGCCCCGGTGTGTGATGTTCCCCACTCTATGTCCATGTGTTCTCATTGTTCAATACCCACTTATGAGTGAGAACTTGCGGTGTTTGTTTTTCTTTTCTTGTGTCTTAGATGCTACTGAAGACTTAGACAATCTCCTAAACCCGGTGGAAATAACACTGCCACTCTTACGTCACTGAATTTTGGGAAGAGTCCATTTGGAAACACTATATTTAATTACTTTGAGAAAAACAGTCTTGCTTAATGTAATAAAGATACCTAAACCAAGCTAATTTAATTCATAGATACATATATCATATATTATCCTATCCAAGGAATGTAATAAGTAGGTATGTAACTTTGAGCTACACTATTAATATTAAACATTATCTATATATAGGAAAAACCTTCCTCTTACTGGATTGAAGAATAGTAGCTAGCTGTAAATGAGAAAAGCCAATGAGTGTTGTCTTCTGTGTAGAGAATATGAATTAAAAAGAAATGTGATGCATTTACTTTGAAAGGATGTTATGCATTCACATCTTAAAAATATGCTCTATTTACTTCCAAAGATGACATTTTCTTTACCAAATGTTTCCTTGAAATTTATTTGGATAAAAAATGACTTCTATATAGCTGCAATTGTGTGTGTGAAGTGTAGGAGGAATCAGTGGCCTTGAGATGAGTGGAATTCAAAATTATTTATTCAGGGTCGGTTGTAAATATGAGTAGTCTGTTATAACTCTTAAAACAACCATTGTGATTATTTTTCTTTTTTGTAAGCTACCAATAGGATTATTATTTCTTTAAATGAATCAATTTAATAGTTACCAGGCATTTATTCAAGAATTTCAGATCATATTTTCACCCTATTTACAAGTACTTTTCTTTATTCAAAGGAAATTGCTACAGGTATTTATTATTTGTGAAAAATAATATTGTGAAAGATCTAACTTGGTATTTTTTATAATTCATCCCAGAGACTGTGATTACATACACAAAACAATTGAGTTATTCAGATGAACATAACTAGCTTTCAGGCAAATACATCTATAATATAGATTATCACAATCATCTATTTGCAGGAATGAGGGGAAAAGTTAACTTTACAAATTCTACTGCAATAGAATTGTAAATATCAAAACTATTTCAGCAATTTTAACTCAGTAATATATGCCACAGAAGTTACACATACCTAGGTACATGCATAGCTATTAACAGGCAAATCTAGGACTGGATAACTAATTTTCTACCTTGACAGTTTTTTCATTGTATATGTCACGATGTCACGATGTCACAAAAACTTGACTCTTTTGTATGCTCAAGAGCCCTGGATATAACTCAGTCAAATAATGGTCAATATTGTTTGGTCAAAAATTACCCTCTCAGGAAAGTTATCCAGATTCCATATAAAGAGCACAAACTCTTAATATACACTAAAATTTTGTTCCTTCTACACACATCAGCAGACTGTGTAGTATCCAAATTTGTAGCATTTCTTTTTATAACCAGGATAAATGTAAGAATGTCTCATGAAAATAAAACACAGTTAAATTTTAATATATTTTTCTAGGTGATGCACAGGGATCTAAATATAAGCTTGGGCATTCCTTCTAACAGCGCTTAATTAAACCACTCATGCAAATGTTATTATCTGTAGAAAAAGTATTATAGCTCTCTGTGCTTAGCTTCTCTCTTCTTCTCACCCCTTTTCTTCATGTGATCATCAATATTTCTTTAATGCCTGCTGTATACCTGGTGTTATAAGCAGATTCCAGAGATATCCTAACAAATAATCTAGACTAAACACACTCACATTTTTTGTAATGTATTTATACACTGGATTATTTTAGGAATATTATGCCGAACTATCAAAATATTCATAATGAAATTTTTACATTCTTACAAGATGTCTATAGGAAAAGCAACACATTTAGTGTTACTGTTAGGAATTTATTGTGATGATAGTATTATAATGAAAACAGTGTCTTAATTTCAGAAATATATAAAATTTGATCCTCTACACTAGGTGTGGTACCTGATACTCAAGTCTTTAATACTTATAAGTACTTAGAACAATTAAATATAAATAAGAGACTTTTGTGTTCTATTTACTAATAGATGTTGACTTTTTAAAAGTTATCATGGGAAGTATATTAGCTTGTATAACATACATTATTTCTCTCT